>CAMTDV010000024.1:2135000-2196950 GCA_947069175.1 Scalesia atractyloides | reverse complement strand
CGTTTTCTATGTAAAAAAACATGATATTTTGCATCTTTTTTCTTTATAACCATGACATAGTTTGTGTCAGGTGAGTGGCCTTCAAGGGGTTAAACGCTTGCACTGCGCCACCCATTAAAGGTTATATATTTTTTTTGCATACTTGACAAACAAACATAGATGGTCAACTTGGGGTCAACGGAGAGAATTCCTTGGTTCCGTCGTTGGTAGAAGGGTTCCATGGGATAAATCCTACAGACGGATCAATAACAAAGAGTGAAACACAACTTAAGGTACCAGTATTACCCGTCTACCTGCCATTAGTCTGTAATCGTCTCTGTTTTATGTTAATAATGAACCACTTTTTTGCAGATATCATCAGTGAAAGCTGGAGGTAACATGTCACTTGCGATAGACGATCTCGGGTCTCTTTGGTTATGGGGCAACTGTCCTCCACAAGACACACCAAATGAAGGTGAAGAATTCTCACTTCTCACCACATACACTCCAATGCCTGTTTGGCATTTCCACGGTCAAACCGTGGTCAAAGTAGCATGTGGAAGTGAACACATTCTAGCATTAGTTAGTTCAGGAGAGACACATGCAGGCAGTGATCTTGTATGCTATTCTTGGGGCAACAACAATCACGGGCAGCTTGGTCTAGGAGATACGGAGACCCGGGCAGTTCCTCAAATGATTGAAACGTTCAATACCGAACCATCTTGGGTAGCATATGAACTAGCATGTGGAGCATTCCATGGTTCTATACTCGCGTATAAAAAAGATGATGATGATTCTTTAAAAAGTGTATGTTGGACTTTTGGGCTCGGGGAGAACGGGCAGCTCGGGCAGGGAACCACTAAAAAGGCGTTACGCCCTGAAATGGTTAGATCATTACGCGTTAATATATGGTTAGTCTCGGTTGACTGTGGTTTGTTTCACACGAGTGTGGTCTCATCGGTTGGGGATGTTTGGTCATGGGGAATGGAAAACGGGCTGGGCCTTTGCCCTGAAGCGAGTGAAGGTGGAGATGCGCTTACTCCACGTGTGATCTCGTGTAATGGTCAAAACGGGTCAAACAGGTTAAACGGGTCAAACTTTCCTGACCCGATACAAGTGGCTTGTGGTGCAGCCCATACTGTTCTTCTTGCGGATAACGGGTATAAGCTTTGGTCATGGGGGAGGGGAAGAAGTGGAGTTCTAGGAAATGGTCAAGTTAGCGACTTTTTTGACCCGAATCTTGTGTTATGGCCGCCATTACACCAAGATTTCGAGAAAAACGAACCAGAAACGATTAGCGTAAGGAACAATGACAAAACATACGAAAAAAAGAGTTCAAAAAATGTCTCAAAAATTGAAGAGGAACTTTATATAATGGAAAATTATGCTAGCATTCTTCATGGTGCTATTTTTGGGAAACCTTTTGATAAAGCGAACGATATACCAGACGCTTTAAAGAGTTCGGGTTCTTTTGACGTTGGTAAAGCGTGGGAGGATATGTTGGATTCGTGTGATTATGATACGCTTGTACGTTTAGAAACGTTTTATCGTAATATGCTTGTGGTTGTTAAAGACAAGATTATGAAGAGAAAGATTTAGTGGATGGTTATAGAGTGTCTTGAATCTTCAACAAGTATGCATTGTTAAGGTATCATATTATGTATTAATGTTTTAAAGGTTAGCATGTGTTTAATATTTGTAAAATAAGATTCTTTAGTGTATATATAAGCTGTGTAAAAATGGTTTTTGTAATGTAAGATTGTAATGCGCATAGAACATATCTCTTTGCCTTAATGAATTGATCAAGTTAAAAAAAAAAATTAAAAAAAATTCTCGTCATTGTTGTGACAAGGAAATCTTAATTTTTCGAAGCGGACATATCCACACTCATGCCACGTATATTCGAAGTTTACGGGGTTTAGTCTAGATTAAAAAGGGCTGTGAAATAAGAAACAAAATACTAAAAATGTCGCAGGACTGGTCCGTAAGTATCAATTCCACATCTTATGAAATAAGGTTAATCGTATCACCCTAAGACCATGCGTAGTCGTTCAGGTGAAAACAGACCCACCTTTGGGCGTTGTCCGTCATGTGGCAGTCCAGTCATCAAGTAGCTTTATCGGGCGTTTTTACAAAAGTGGTGTAGTGGAGATGTGGCACATATGTTAAAGTGGGTGTAAAGAATTAAATAAATTAAAAAACCATTAAAAAGTGATTGGCCAAAGAAAAAGAAGGTTGGCTGTGATTGGCCAACATTATCTCCATCATGCGTTTTATTTTGCACGCCCCAACCAAATTTTTGAAGAAAAACGCACCGGGGGCCGTGATCAGGCGTTTTGGGCGGCGTTTTTCACGTAAAAACGAGCATGGGTGATCTAATTATTTTAAGGAGTCATCATCGCTTGAAAATGATTTGAGTCCATCAAAATTTGTGTTACTATACACTCTATGTAGATTTAAAAATAAAGTCAGTTGTTCCTGTTTAGTTTTACTAACATCCTCTATTTATATATACACTTATGATTTTATTTTTATCAATACAACTACTGTTTTTTTTAAAATATTAATAAAATATTAATTTCATAAAATAGCAACTTTATCATTAAACTAGTTGACACGATGAGAAGTCGATCAACAGTTATTAATAAACGAGTTATATAAGACGACATTATTTTCCTATCTGTTTTCTTTAAAGAAACCAGTAGTTGAAACTTGGCCGTTGAGAATCCTTTCGAATCTCATACAATCAATATGAATCATCCGAAAACGTGAATAAAGTGCATCCTTGGATCAGATGGCCTCACCCCTACGCGTACAAAATTCTTGATAAACTCGTTCCCAATACGAAGACGTGCGTAACAGAGACCCTTGGTTGTTCACTACCACGACCCATGATTCGCATAACGTGATGTTATCTTCTAGGATCCATGGAATAACCAACATTGTAATAGATGAAAGTTGAGATTTTTGTGAGAGAGTTACATAAAAAGTTAAGATTTTTGATAGAGTGTAATGATATATTTATATATAAAAAGAATGAAATCTTTTTGAAATTTGTTTTTTACTAGCCGTTGGTTAAAACGACTACTTCCACGGCCCAATGAAAAGATGGCACATATGCACACTGATTAGCTCAACACTCATTCTCCAAACTTATAACTCAACGCCAGATACGGTGCGATGTGTGTGATATAAAAAAGCATAAACACCGCTAATCCACACCCGTTGTCAAACAATGAGTCAGTGGAACATTTCCCCGCCTACGTCACTCCCAACACTCTATTCCCCTATTTCATCTTCTTTGTACTAAAACTTAAAACCCTCAAAAGCCCTAATTCCAAATCTCCGGCGAAATGCCCGGCCTTCTAACAAACTCCGGCGACTCATCCCCCATCGTCCCCTACTCTCCAACAACCACTACACCTACCGTCTACACTCTCCACCACGGCCTCACCTCCCCAATCACACCTCGTCTCTCCATCTCATGGTCCCGCGGCAACTCCTTACGCGTCACTGTGTTCCGGTCACCGGAGACCACTTCTAACTCCGGCGACGATGAATCTGGAGGTACAGTAGTAGATTTGAAGCTCAGTGGTGAAGATGTTGATAGTGAGATCAGTGATGCTGCTCGGTGGCGTAGGATAGCATACGGTTCGGTGGCTCCGTTTGCGCATCTGCAGAATAAGAAGAATGCTATGGCGGCGTTGGCGGAGCTGCGGCATTCGGTTTCGTACGACGGCGAGTGGTAATTGTAGTGAATATGTTTGATTTTGTGTTAATTTTGCAACATTAGGTTATATTGTGAGATGCAGAATTAGTTTTTAGGGATTTAAAATGGTTGATCATGTGTGAATTGTTGTGCAGGAGGTTGTAGTGGTCTAGTATTGTTTGAGATTGAATAAAATAGAATTTTGAAATTGAAACTAGAATTGGGGATGCAAAACTAGGTTATAAATGCGAAATATTAAATAGTTAGTAATGAAGATTTAGGAGTTATAAAACTATATATTGAGATAAGATGTGTTTGGCTTTTTTAAGTCAAGAAATAGAATACGAAGCGGTAAAATAAGAGAAGCGGGAAAAAGAATCTTGGGTGAGAATTGTGACACATGGCGCAACCTGTTGTTGCTTATTTATTATGTATGTTTTATGCATAAGAACATCGTTACTGAATTTAAAGTGATTAGACTTCTGTAATTGATTATAGTGTAATAGAGTTATATTCTTTTGAATTTTAGATCAAACAAAGGGATTAGGACTTTTGAATTTTGTTTTCGATTGTGAATATGTTGCATATGGAAGTGATTTCTTATAGAGTGTTGTCACACTTCATGGGATTAGGTCAAAATATGTTCTCGAGTATAGCAAGCAAATTAATTCTCTTCTAGGAAGCAAGAAATCTAGTCCTCCCTCGTTAATCGAAGATCCAAAGACAGTATTGAAGGTAATTCTGTTCATGAATTGTTATTTGCTACATTTCGTTTCTTTATGTTTGCCCCATTTGTGCGTTATGAGCTTGAAGTACCCTTTATTTTATTTATATGAATTTTCTGATAGAAGGTTGAGGAGCCAAGCTCTTTGAAAGCTGCATGGGAGCTGCTGGAAATATTCTATGCAGACAAACAGTCTCACCCTTGGATCCCTGAACAACTTGTTGATTGGTTATCTGTGAGTATTCTTAACTTAATTCTTGTTTAATGAATGGCGTTATTGTTATTTACTTATTTTACATTTCGTTTGATTGCTTGAGGTGAAATTAGTTAATCGATGATTATACTTCAGGATTATGATGCTCTGTTCTCTGGACAAGTGCCAAGTATCCATTTAAAACTGGTTGAGTTTCAAGCAGAACTTATTAACATGCAGGTTTGAAATTGATATTACTTATGCTTTTACATTTTCTGTATCGTTTATTGTAATTATATATATATATATTTTTTATATATAAACACAATATGAAATTTTTACTTGTCTTCTCAGGCAGTTGAAAACGAGCCTGCATATTGGCAAGCAATTTCTTCAGCACTTGCAGTTGGCTGGCTAGACATTGTGGTGAAATTGTTGCGTTTACATGGATCTTATCAGCTTAATCAGCTAGGAGCTCGTGAGGTTTATAATCAAATACGTTTCTAGAGTAATAATCTATATGTCATTTAGTGTAGAGTGTCTTAAATATTAACGCCATTTATGTTACAGACAGAGAATGGACTTGTAGAAGCAGTTGCAGTTCTCGTATCAAAAATGCCACGTATGCGTGTGGATTTACCACCTGGAAAGTTAGGTGAATGTTATAATAACAAGTCTGATTTTATGAGGGTAAGAAACTTAATCAATTAACACTTTAAACGTTAAAGTAACTTTCCAAATGATTTTTTTTGAAATAAGTGTGTTAAATGATTAACAAATTCTGCCAGGCATGGGAGAAATGGCGAGCGCAAATAACCAAACTGGATTGCAGTGCGTTCTGGCTTCAGTGCAGTCATAATCAAACCAAAGAAAACCTGAAAAATCTGCTTCAAATTTTGTTGGGAAACACCTGTGCTCTGTCTAGCGCCACCTGTCATTGGGTTGAGCTGTATATTGCTCACTTTCTATATATCAGGCCTTTTACTTCGGTCAGTAACATTTGACCTAAATAACCATTAACTCATAATTTGTCAATGATTTATGCCATCAATGCGGTTTTTTATATGTGCAGGGTTTAGAAAGTATGCATGTCCTAGCTCAAAAATGCATCCAGTTGAAACCAATTTCTACTCACCATAAGCTCATGCGACTTATACTTGGGATTCTTGAAGAAAATACAGAGGTAACGAGTGGCCTAAAAACATTTTACTTTTAGAGTGAGTAAAATGCCATTTCCATCCTTGAGGTTTGGCAAGTTTGCGACTTTAGTCCAAAGGTTTGTTTTTCCGCATATGGATGATGGATCCAGAAGGTTTGAAATCTTGCCATCTTCATCTGGCTCGTTAACTCCATCCATTTTTCTCCGTTAAGTCAGGTGTAATTTCGTCTTTGTTGTTAAGTCAGGGGTATAATTTTTGTTGTTAGTTAGTAAGGATATTTTAAATGCTTGTACATAAAGTGAAAAAGACCGAATTGCCCTTTAGGTTAACAAAAAAGACGGAAATACCCCTGACTTAACGGAGAAAAATGGATGGAGCTAACAAGCCAAATGAAAATGGCAAGATTTTAAACCTTTTGGATCCAGATGCGGAAAAACAACCTTTGGACGAAAGTCGCAAAACTTGCCAAACCTCAGGGATGAAAATGGCATTTTACTCTTTACTTTATTATAAATGTGACTTCTTAAAATATAAAGTTTTTCAGGTTGTATTGGCTGAGTGCGCGAGATCATTTGGTCCATGGTACTATATATATATTTGTATTTATTGTTGTCGTTTTCTATCTACCATGTATTCTTCTTATCCGTATTATTTTTTTTTCTAGGATGATTGCACATGCTACAGAGTTGTTGACAGCTGGCAGTGTTGAGGCGGAAATTCTGTTAAAAGAAGAACGCGATAATTTAGGGGGGATCAGCATAGAGGAATCCCATAGACTTGTTTACGCTCAAGTGTTATCTTCTCATGCCTTAACTTGGCAAGTGAGTGCTCGTTAATCTTTAGACTACTGTAAGTCTGTAATCCAAGAATGTTAGTTATTAGTTCTTTATTTTCTTTTGCAGATTGCTCCGATATATTTGATATCTTGTATGAAACATGGAGTTGGGTTGTTGGAAATCTTGTTGTACAAGCAACCTGCATATCACAGTCAAGTCCTCAAGAACATTGAGATATGTCGTATGTATGATCTTGATAGTGTGAGCTCAAACGCCATGAAGGTAATAACTTGTTTTTGATTCACCGTTCTCTTATAAAAGTTGGAAAATCTGTTAAAATCCGTTTTCTTATAAAAGTTGGAAAATCTGTTATAATAAAACACTATAATTACTACTAAAAACAGATTGCTGGAGTGCATCACTGGAAGCATGGTAGGAAAGGTGCAGGCGTCTTTTGGCTACAACAAGCCCGGGATGAAATTCGCCTTAATCGTATCGCTCAAAAGTTGTTTGACTTTGTCGGAAAGTCGATCTCCGACGAGAGTTTTGAGGTAAGTACTCTGTGTTTCCGACTTTCAGTGTGTATTGTGTGAAACTCGAATAGCTGATCATTGGTATTTTTTTGCAGCAATGGGAAGGATTAATTGAATTATTAGGCTCTGAGTCTAAAACTGCAGGGGGTCTCGAGTTTCTTCATAAGTACGTATTTGAATTTTAATTATTTTAAAATTTTTTTGTTTCTTGTTTTGTTTTGAACTATATAATTGGTGCTCCATAGATACCGGGATTTCAAGAAATCTCTGCAGCAGGTCCAAGATGGCGTGTCTATCGATGCCGCTCGAAAAGCTGTCGAAGCTTTAATATTGGTATGCTTGGTAAACACATCATATTATATTATTATTAACAAAATATCACATAATGTATTGATTTTTTTTAATCTGGTAACGCATCAGCTTATGAAAAATCCTTCGACACCTCAACGGTTTTGGCTGCCTCTTATGTATGATTCGGTGAGTTATTTTATCAGCTCATGTTTAGTTTGATCATATGCTCGGTTATATATAATCACTATTCTTGTTATTTGTAGTTGAAGTTGCTCAACTGGCAACAGCGGCCTCTGCTGAATGTATCTCAGACTAATCTGCTACTGAATAAGTTGCAAGAATTGTCGGTGGCAAGACTGCGGCCTGATTTTGTTGAGGTGGGGCTGCCGCCAGAGGCCTCGAGCTCTGTTAGGGTGGCTCTTGCCACTAATTTAGGGCGCGCTATCCTCGAGGAATGATATTTTGGTATGTTCATTATTCTTATATTTGCCAATAGAACACACATTTCAATACTTGTTGTCTATATGAATATTGAGCATGTGTGTGTACACAAACACGCATGAGGTCACTAAGGCGGCAAGCATACGCATTGCTCATATTCTCAGGTTGACATCAAATCGGAACAATCAAAGATAGACGAAAGGAGCAGGACCGGCATCCAACATTGTCTGAAGCCTTGGTTACTGTATTTTTTTAAGGTTTTTATTAACTTTGACGTCTAAGCTATATATTGATGTTGTCAAATTAAGGGAATTTTTTTTTTTGTAAATATGCAAGTTTTTTCGGTCTCGGATTGAATTTTATGATGAAAGATAATGTCTGCAATTTGTTGAAAGTTGAACTTTAAGAATGATTAATTGGAGTATCATTGGATCTTGTTAACTTTTAGCAAATTGCTTTAATGAAGTTGTTAAGGGTCATTTTCATGATGACGTCACTAGCAGTTCACTCCTATATATACTCCTATAATAGTTAATATTTAGAGCCGTAAGCATAAAATTAAGAGAGTCTTCACCTTGTGAGGGGGAGTACTGTTGTATCTTTTTGGAACTTGACCGGTTTGATAGTTTCGGGTTCCCAAACCGGTTTATTTGTGTGCGTTTATAATTCTGCAACTAAGAGTATACATATATTTTTCTGTTTTTATGGAAGGCTAGTTCGTTCCTGCGATCACAACAAGGACTACGTTTTGGTTGTGTTTAATGTTCTTTGATTCTATGTATTCCATACCTAAATCGTTGTGGATTGTGCCACTTGTGTTTGTGTTAGTTTTTGTGTCATTCTTTGGTTATGTTAATTGTAAGATGAATTAGTGTTGAGTTTCCGATGGTGTCATTCCATTCTAGAGAGACTTTAGATGTGTAGTAGATGGCCCGTTGGTGTGGTTATGCAATTATTCGTATCGAAACTAAAGTAATCAATCAATATTTAGGTTGTTTATGTAACCATTCGAATACTTATATCAAACATCGAGTTAATCGGTTGCAATACAACTTTTTTGCAAGATATATATGCTTAAGCATGTAAACATATGCTAATCATAGTCATGTATTATGTATTCGTTTTGGTATGATTGGTATCTGCGTTAATTTGATAAGCGATTTATAGAATTCTAGTACGTCACTTGATCGTGCCAAGTACACCCTGGTTAGTTTATTTAAGAATCAGACGGTTGGTGTGTAAGTACATAGATCGTGCTCTAGGTTAGTGGCTGGATTAAAAAAAAGCGATGTCTATGTAATTGATTAAACATTTTTTTGTCACCGAGTAAGTCTTCCAACTAAGTAAACAAAACCGAAAGGGAATGCTTGTTCTAATCTTCATAACCATTTCAAGGTCTCTTTTGTTTTCAGTGTGTTTCGTTTTTCCAAATACAATGTCCAATTTTCCTTTTTCCAAATTCCAATTATTGTGATATTATTGGTATTGTTTTTGGTCACATGTTATTCTCAATATATTATGGCCTCGTGTATTCACACACGTACAAATCTATTTACACATCAAAGCGCCCCGCTATGGGCAAAGCGGGGCGTTTCATTGTAAAGTCAAAAGACAAGGACTGAGCTTGTCAGTTCTTGTCTGTTGACCCTAGTGTGAAACGCCCCGCTATGATCAAAGCGGGGCGCTTTGGGCTGCTAGACTTATTTGGTGGAATGGGTTAGGTTTTGATGAAAAAAATGGTTGTTGGTTGATTGTTTTTGTTGTATTTGGTTTTGTTGTTTTTTTGAAAACTTGTAGATTTTTGTTTTATGTTTACAAAACATTTATATTAAAGTTGAAATAAGCGCAATCAATCGTTTTATTTCTTACAAACGTATATAATTTAAAGTTGTTTGTTTAAATGTTATCCGATTTAATTTTTAATGAATTACACGAACATATTTAATTAAAACACCGTATGATATGTCGCGAATTAGACGTATGAAATAAGCGCAAACAATCCACACAAGCATACATAAAAGATCAACTGCATATATACATAAAAAGTCGGTTTGTACATACAAAACAAAACAAAATGTCTAGTACAGGAAAAAAACAATAAAAAGTAAATCTACTGATCCTCCGGCGGTGGAGACGGTGGCAGTGGGAAGGCACACCACATAGTGAATGATTTTTTGTGAACAAAGAAGACATCTTCAACTGCGTTTGATATCTCGTGCGTGCGCATGTAATAAGTGTAATCTTTTTCACGAAGAATGTTTTCAAGTTTTTGCATCGGAGACTTACCGACATTTTTTCTGACATTGATCTTCTGAACAACGTTGTGTATATCTTTCGGAATAAGCTTTCTATCCGGATTGTTTTTCGTCAGCGTTCGCCATATACTGCGGTTGGGAATATCTTGCTCGGCCAGATGCTCAACCATTAATTTATCATCCGAAGAAAGCCTCCTCGCATACACGTGACCTTCTAGGTTTTTGATAGGAGTGTGGTTGTGCTTCGCCTTCGTCACCTCGATCTTCCAAACCTTACCGTTTGATTCCGAAAACCCGATCATCTCGAACGAGCAGCCTATTTTCTTGCTACCCGTTTTCCTCTGTGTAGCTATGCTCTTATGCTCCCCACCAAGAGTGCATTGAAACCAAATCTTGTAATTCTATCCTCTTTTATTCGACCTCTTGATCACAATGAGGTAACCATTGTCTTTTGCCGTGTCTTGTACCCAACGCACCAGTTCTTTACGTGACGAAAACTTCTGCGTTGTATCAAACGAAAATGTAACTGGGTAACAACCTTCCTCGTCAACTGACACATCCTCCTGCTCTCCATCGTCACCGAGTTCCGAATAGACTTGATGTTCAAAGCTCTGCTCACAACCGTGACCAAAGTCGGGATAGTTTGGAAGACCGTACGAATATTCAACCTGAGGATACGCTTCGCCTCCGTATCCGAAATTCGAATAACCTTATTGTGCGTACGGGTCCTCCACAGGGATATTCAAATCCAGCTCCACCGTGTTATCCCGATAACGAATGCCAGATAAAACCTCCTCCTCCTCCCTCAAGTTGGACAAGACCGGTTTCTCATACGTGTCGGAAATAGCGGTCCCCTCGTAAGAATCAGGAACAACTGACTCGTTAGAATATTCACCGAAAAGATAGTTGCTTAACAACGACATCGTAATAGTGCGTTATTTTGAAGAAACACAAGTAACACAGAAAAACCCTACGTATGTCTAGAAACAATATAATGAGTTTTAGAAATCGAATGCGTTAACTCTTCTCCCGGCAAGCTTTAAAGGCAAATATTTGGGGCGAAGCGCCGCACTATGGCCAAAGCGCGGCGCTTAGGGATCACGGGACAACATCGTACCAGGTCAAACCTCGTATCACCTTTATGTCACTCAGACATCAGTCACTTCACCTTTTGTATGGTAAAGTAACCCTAAACGCCCCGCTTTGCCCAAAGCGGGGCGCTTTAGAGTGTGAAAATAAGTTGGTCCGTGTGTGAGTAGCAAGATCCTATATTATACTATATCCCAAAGAGACTTACACCAAATTTATCAACTCCGACAGCATTAATTATCTTCAACAAGACATGTTTCCTCTGGTTACAATCATTAATAGATTTGTGTCATTTCCTGTTTCTGATCAAATCTTTGTGTTACAATTTGTTGCATCCAAAATCCGTAATGTTGGGGTTATGGACTCATGTAGCAGGGCTAGAACAAGATAGATCAGGTTTAGATCCGGTTCGTGTATGATATGATATGTTTTCTCCTTTCATAGGGTCATAATGGAAGTCGCAACCACAAGAAACTCGTTAGAGTGCGCAAGGGCTTGAAGTACATTTTCTTTGAAAAATAAAAAAATAAAACAAAAAATTCATGTTAGGTAAATGTTTTAAAATCCGGTTTTGTTACCGTATCAGAAACGGTTTAACTAGGTGTACCAAGCGGTTTAAGCGGTTCTATCGGACGGTTCTACTAGTACTACCGGCCGATTTGATCTGGTTTTTAAAACATACTAATAGGTACCTATTGAATAGTACATTTCTTCAATTTTGTTTTCGAGTTAAATGTCATTTTAGTCTTTGTGGTTTGGGTCATTTTGCCAGTTTATTCTAAAAATTCAACTTTTCTCCTATGGGTCAAAAAAGATTTCACCTTTGCCATTGTAGTCCACTGGGTTAATTTCATCCATTTTTTTCTGTTAACGAGAAGGGTAATTCGGTCATTTTATATGTAATTCTGTTAACTTGAAGGGCAATTCAACCATATAAAATGACCGAATTGCCCTTCTCATTAACAGAAATAATGGATGAAGTTAACCCAGTGGACTAAAATGGTAACGGTGGAACTTTTTTGGACCCACATGCGAAAAATAAAACCTTTGAACTAAGATGATAAAATGGCTCAAACCTCATGGACTAAAATGACATTTAACTCTAGAATTTTATAAAACGTTACACTTTTACAAGTGAGAAGTATATAACACAAACTAGAAAACATCTTAATCACTATAAAAACCACATATAAACAAAATATAACTTTTATTATTTACCTGGGTGATGCTAAAGCCAACCTTGATTTCCATTTTTTTTTACTTTACTTACCTAGCTCAGATGTCAGTGCTTTATTTTTATTTTTTGTTTTTAGAGTTAATTACTGTTTTCGTCCCTGTGGTTTGTCAAAAATCACTATTTCAGTCCATTAGTTTAAAATTGTGATTTCAGTCCCTGTGGTTTCACTTTCGTAACCATTCCAGTCCCTGTGGTTTCACTTTCGTAACCACTTCAACCCATTTATTATGTAAGTACAGGGACTGGAATGGTTACGAGGTGGACTTGAAATGGTTACGAAAGTGAAACCACAGGGACTGAAATCGCAATTTTTAAACTAATGGACTGAAATAGTGATTTTTGACAAACCACATGGACGAAAACAGTAATTAACTCTTGTTTTTACCATAAACGAAAATAACTTTCAATCAGTTGTCTTTCTCACTACATATCTACATGTGTCGGTTATCAATACACCTTTTCTGGTCTATTTTCAAAGTTTTGGCGAACATCGGATTTAGAAAATCCTTATAGGGCAATGTTTAAAAAAAAGAGGATAACGAAATCGAAAAACATCAAATGTTTTCAAAATTTACACTATCACCAAAGCGTCAACGGGTAGCGGAGACCATCCCTATTTATATGCTATATCCACCCATGGTTTTGGCATAGTGTGCAAACATGCACATGTAACACATGAAAAGAAAACGTTTTATATGAAGTTATTGAGAAGTTCATAACATGAAGAATCAGGTTCGTCTACATAAGCTATTGAGAAGTTCATAACGTGAAAAATCAGGTTCGTTCATTTTAATCGTAGGACACTTTGCGACGTACCTGAAGTCTATAACGCTAAAAGAAAACGTTTTATGTAAAATTTTAGAAAAATAATTGTATATATATATATATATATATATATATATATATATATATATAGGGAAGGGTTATTTGGAAAACCCTATCTTTTTGAGAAAACCTTGGAAACCCTATATCAACCATTGATTGGGTTTCATCCAAGTAGATCAATGGCTCTCCTATTTTGTGTATATATTAGATTTAAATATAATCAAAGAAGGGTAATTCTGGTAGAAAAATATGACTTTTTGAGCATTGGAAATCACAAACCCCCACTTGTATAGTACCATCTAATCAAAGAAGAGATTTCAAAACACTTTTCTCTCTCTTCGAGTCAAATCTTCATGAACACCAAACACAATCTTCATTGAGATTTCAAAACACTATTATCTCTCTCCTATTTCTTCAAGTCAGATCTTCATTAAAGAGAAAAAATTCATGGTCTTCAATGGCGATCTAGTGCATGCTTGTGTATTCTCATCCATTGATTCCATCTTCAGCAAAGCTTCAAGATTTCGCCGGAATAATAACATCCGACCGGACCCAAACAACCCAATCTCTCTCCTCTCCGTCTAATTCTAAAAAAAGCTTCAACCTTTAGAAGCAAATGAAGGGTCTGAAATTCTCTATAATTTGTTGTTTTAGAGAGAGAACGATGGCACGATGGATGTTTTTAGAGAGAGAGAATTGATGTTCTAGATCTAGTAAGTGTTCTTGACACGTGATTTTTTTGTTGAAATGGTTGTTAATATGTTTTTGTGTGCTGAAAGTGTTTTAGTAATAGTTAATGTTCATGTATTTTAAATAAATCAAAAACTTTAGGATGAGATTTTGAACGGGTTTTTTTGTTGGTTTGGTTGCTTGTTAGGGGCTTTTGATCTTAACAGTAGCTGTTTTTTTGTTGGTTTGGGTTGCTTGTTTAGGCTTTTGATCTGAACAGTAAGTGTTAAATAAATCGAAAAGTTTAGGATGAGATTTTGAAGGGGTTTTTTTTGTTGGTTTGGTTGCTTGTTTGGGGCTTTTTGATCTTAACAAAAATAGTTATGTCTGGTTAACGACTTAACAGTTATCTTATCTTTTTGTTATTAGGATGGTGATGGATACAAGGGAAACAAGATCCAATTCTCGGACCATTGGTTTCGTCAAACGTGGATCAGATGCTTAAGGATCATGACCATGTTTATGTTACAGCACAACACAACTAACATGTGTTATAGTTTGAACTTCAGGAAAAGTTACATTGCTTAGGAAAAAGAAATTTTCGTTTAAATATAACATGTGTTAGAGAGTAGCGTACTGGTAAATTTGGAAAAAAAGTTGTTTGGTTTTTCATGTTGTCAAAGAGCATTGTCTTAATTTCCTTGCCTAAACAACGTGAGATAACTAACGTGTGTTAATCCCCTATTAAGAATGGATGCATAGAGGCCGCAAGTAAAAATCTTCGTTTACATATAACATGTGTTAAAGATTAATGTACTGGTAAATTTGTCAAAAGTTAGATTGCCTAGAAGCAAGTTACTATATTACGTGAGATAACAAACGTGTGTTAAGGCCCTATTAACACCAATACTCATAGAATGGGTGCATATATGCCGAAAGAAAAAAATTTCTTTTACACATAACATGTGTTAGATATTAATGTACTGGTAAACTTGTAAAAAGCTACATTGCCTACAAGCAAGTTACACAAAAATGGATGCATAGAGACCAAAAGCAACACAAATATGCTGAGGTCGACTTCAAGGCAGAAGTTCGGAAGGCCAGAATATTTTTAACAACACGTCCTAGACAAAATAATAAGAGTCTCACAATACATATTACTAGTAAACGAAAACACAGATCACTAAGAAGGGGTGGAGCTTCCATTGACGGTCTATCTTTGCTGTTTATCTGCTACCTTTACTGACTCATCTCTTGCCTAAACCCTCGTTCATTTATAACATGTGTTAGTGTTATCATGCTGTAACAGAACACCATGATGTAACCTGACATGTGTTCATGTATAACATGTGTTAAGCCCTTATTAGAATGACATATAACGTGGGTTAACCTTTGTTAATTTTAAAAAAAGAAAAAAACAAGTAATATCTATTTTATTTTTGTTGATGTTTAAAATATCCGATAATGTGGATACCGAGCGTAACACTTGTACAAGTAATAAATGTACAAGTTAGTATGTAACGTGTAATATGAAACGAGCCATTTATGGGAACACATGTACCAGTAATTTTGGAATATATAATATGAAACGGGTCATTTGTTTTGCACATTTTGTAATATATAACATGTGTTAAAGATTAATGTACTGCTATAAACGTGTGTTAAGCCTCTATTATAACGTGTGTTAAGACTTCCATAATGGATGCATAAACTCCAATAGTAACTTAGTAACATCAGAAGTACCAACACGGCCGACTCCAACACAAAATGTGTTAAGTCGATACCGTTTAAACATCATGTACTAGACAAAATAAATAAGAGTCTCACATTACATATTACTAGTAAACGAAAATACATAGCACTAAGAAAATGATGGAGCTTCCTTTGACGGTCTACCTTAGCTTTTCAGGGCTACCTTTACTGCCTTAGCTTTTCAGCGACTACCCTTGCTTTATTGTTTGGGTCGGTCTTGAAACGGTTTGTAAACATGTGGGTGTGCGTTATGCCAGGGAAGTTATAAAAATGTGTTTTCATGTCAGACGTAACAGTGTTTGTTGTTGTCACACCCCGACCCGCAGCGGAAAAGGTGATCGGGACATAATTGGGTTATCATCAAAGCTCATGACATTTATTATATGTTTCATATTCATTAATACAATTTAATGGAAATAAATTATACAACATCTTCTAACTATCAGTCTAAGCTTCTTGGTTCTCTTCTAAGGCATATCCTATGTTTTCCTTGCTTCAACCTGTCCACCTGTATCATGTGTAAAAAGGTTTTTGGATCAACATAATGTTGGCGAGTGAATCCTATGGAAAAAACATTTGAACGAGTTTATCCAATTGATTATAAATAATGTGCATACCTCATATGAGTAAATGTAGATGTAAATTTATTCACACAACACATAATATTGAATATTGAACATATAAACACCAAATGATTGTTTTGAGGCACGCGTTGTTCGACTCGTTTCCCACGAGGAACTGATGGGCCTAATGAATGAGTTTTGAGGCACGCGTTGTTCTCGTCTCACACGAGGAACTGATGGGCCTAATAAATGAGTTTTGAGGCACGCGTTGTTCTCGTCTCACACGAGGAACTGATGGGCCTAATAAATGAGTTTTGAGGCACGCGTTGTTCTTACGAACTGATGGGCCTAAATAATTTGTATACAACTTTGACAATATGAAATACATCACAACCAAACAATAGTTACATTCTAATTTAGTTCACATAATGGTATAGCACGAATTTGCATAAAAGAAATTAGTTTAAGCGACACATGATACACCCCAAAACATGAATAAAAAGGGGAGTTTGTAAGAATTCACTCACATTGGGTGCGTTCGGTTGATGAGGTTGGATGTACGCGAAATGGTGTTAACCACGAGTGAAATTAACCTAGATAAATCGCATTACGGTTCGGTAAGTAATCGGGTTTTATGAATCTATTTTAGTAGGATTGTTGGGTGTATTTTTTGTGAGTTTGAGGCTATTTTCTAACCTTAAAAATGTTATTTTTAAGTATTTATAATTGATTTTTAATTAAAATAATTAAATAAAAATAATAAAAAAAAATATTTTATTTTATTGCTACAGTAACTTTGACCAGCGTTGACCGGTTTAATGGCATGTTGTTGTGCGCCGGGTGAGGCTCGAACCCGAGACCTCCCGTACGCGTGCACGCAGCTCTACCAACTGAGCTACGTGTCTAACCCGTTATATATCCGATTTTAATTATATATATATATTAATTAGAATTAACAGAAATCCTTTATTATTAAAAACGAATTAAATCTCAATAACCGGTGCGCTCCACAGGTCTCGAACCCGGGACCTGTGGGTTAGCGGACACACACTCCACCGCTGGACTGTGTGTCACACTTGGTTATAACTCGGTTATCAATATACTTAACATATACTCCAGGCGACTCCGGTTCAGTTTGTTAAAAAAAGGGATTTTTATCGAGGCGGCGTGTGTGGGACAATACTCGAACTCGTGACCATAGCTTTAAAAGTGCACACAGTCCACCGCTGGACTGTGTGTCTGACCCGGTAATTATCTTGATTTAAAATATACTTAACCATTACTGAACTTCGTCTTCTTCACCGGTTTTAACCGGAAGTGACGACAGACTGGCTCGAAAAGTTAATTCATGTTCTTTTAGTGTTTAACGATCAATTACAGACGAGATAAAAGTAAAAAGAGAAGGAAATAGGCGTGAGATGTACCGACTGGTTTTACTCTGTTTTCCGGCAGAACTCCGGCGACAGAAACCTTTTTCCGGCGACAAGTTTCTTGCAGAAGGGAGTCTTCCGAAAGGTTACAAAGGTTGTGGGTGTCTTCGGTGAAAGTTTAGTGGGTTCAGTAACCTCGGAGATTACTGATACGGTTTTCCGGCGAGTGTAATAAAAATTTCCGGCGAGTGATTCTTGTGTTTCCGGCGACTAGCGTTAAAACAGAGAGCGAGAGATGAGAGTATGGTTTAGAGGTGTGAGAGTGATGAGATGAGTTGTGCGGTTTAAACACCTTGTGGACGTCGGTTATTTATAGGTGTTTTCCGAACCGAATCGAGTCGGTTCCAAAGGTAGGTTCATGATTGGCGTAAACACGGAAAGGAAATCACAATTACGCGTCCCGGTCAATCAAGATTCGTGAAAAAAGGAAAGAGTTACAGGCTGTTTACGCGTGAAGTTCTTTTGGGCGGCAATTCACTGAATTTGACTTCCTAACTTGAATATTTGAATTAATTGATTCTCTTCATTAACAGAAAATCAAAGTGGCGGAGTGGTTTACGGTGTGTGAGTTAAGCGTTGGTTTGACCCGGTACAGACCCGAGTTCGAACCCCGGCATGAGTAAATCATTTTTATTTTGTTATTTTTGATAGATTTTCAAAAACTAAATACATATTCCCGCATAATAATTGATTACGGATCGTTAAAAATTATTTTGGGCATTTAATTCGCAACCAAAAATTTGACTGACTGTTCGGTTGATAAACGGAGCGGGTTTGGTAAATCCGTTTTTTGACGGATGTTACAGTATCCCCTGCTTTTAGAAATTTCGTCCCGAAATTTAAACAGGGATATAATTGACTAAAAGAATGATGGTGTTTAGTTTTGACTGTTACATACTTAGAAGAAATAAGGGTTTAAGTTTTTTGTTTGAGGCGGTAACGTTCCTTGTAAAGGTTAAGTATCCTAATACAGGAATCGCTTTTTGTTGCCTACTGTATAGGTATTGTTAAGCAGGAATGATTCGCTAAAATGATAACATGCATAAGAGTTTGAATATGCTTAGGGTTATTTCCTAAGGCAGAAATTCTACACAAATAAACACAACAACTAACAATTGTATCCACATTCTGATAGCGTATATGTTTGAATGATGATGGTTCCTCTCTCATTTGTTATGATGGAGAGGTTAGTCTATATAGAAATGGATCACAATCCAATTTCTTTAAATAGTGAGATGATATAAATGTAACACAATTTCAACCAAGGCAATAGTAAATCCTACATGGAACTTCTCATAACCGCCTGATAATGCCTCTGATCCTTTGACAAGAATACTTATATATAGGAAGTACCAGCGGCGTATCCACCGTATTCTTGTCAAATTCTCATTGGCTTCATCCGCCAGTTATGATTAGTTCTATGCGACTCTACAACAAACACCACAACCACAAGATACTGATAATGAAAATGTATGTGCGTTCAAAGCTCAATCAAACGGAGCCGAACGTATTGCATGAACTGGAAATGTAAATTGATCTGTGAGCTCAAGGCTCAATCAAACGGAGCCGAGCGTATTGAAATGTAAAATGAAATGAAATGTATTGCATGTGAGACACAACTCAACTTCTGAGATATGTCGTGAGGTATGATGATATGAGTATTAAATCAATGAGTATAAAACCAACTGAACTAGTAATTTGCATTAAAATTCTTGGATAAAATTCCAATTGAGATACGCGAAAATTGAGATAACATAAAGAAAAACATCAAAACTAAGTGATTAGAGTTGAATCTTGATTCTTGGTGAGAGAAGGCTAGTTAAGTGGTTGGTTTGGACCGTTAACATCTTCAACAGGATTGGCGTTGATGTTATAAACTCTTCCTCTTGCTGGTGGTGGAGCTGGGTTTGCTTGGTTTGCTTGATTAACTGGGTTTGCTTGAGCTTGGGCATTTATGATGTTAACCAAACGAGGGCACGTGTTTCTAAAATGGGTAGGGTCGCCACAATTGAAACAAGCTCGAACATATGGGTACATGGGGTATTGAGGTTGTTGATATGTTTGGATCATGGGTTGAGTAGGGGTTGAGGTTTGGTTTTGAGGGGTGCGGCAAACGTTGCTCAAATGACCGTAGCGTCCACAATTCGCACATAGTCGACAGGGTAAGGTAGATGGATGGTGATAGAAACAGGTGTTGCATTGAGGGTGAGGTCCAATGTAAGGTTTCTTGTTTGGGTAAGTTGAGTTGGGTGCTACTTGAGCGTTTGGGATAGTTTGAGGAGGTACAACTTGTGAAGCTGGTTGGTTACGTTGGGTGACGGCGAAGATTTGCCCATCACGTTTTCTCTTAGAAATAGGTGGTGTAGAGGATTCGGTTCGGGTGGAGTTTGAAGTTTCGGTTGATGCTTTATCCTTCTTCTTCTCCTCTTTGAAATCTTTATTCCGGATTCGGTTCTCGGTGAGCGCGGTTGCTAGCTCCATTGCTGCTTCCAAAGTTGCAGGCGAGGTGCTTATTACAGGGTCTTGAATTTTTGATGGAAGACCACGAATGTAGTGCTCGATCAAACGGTAGAGGGGAGTGAACAAGTTGGGAACCATTTGATTTAGCTCAAGGAATCTCTTGTTGTATGTGGTGTGGTCGCCTTCCTTTTGTTTCAAAGCATGGAACTCATCCTCAAATTTCTTGATTTCACTTCTTGGGCAAAACCGTCTTGTCATGATTCCCTTCAATTCTTCCCAAGTCAAGGTCATAGTTTCTTCAACACCTCGTTTGGTCTTTTCTGTATTCCACCATGTGAGTGCCGTTCCAAGTAAGCGACCGGTAGCATAACGCACTTTGCGATCATCGGGGCAATCGCAATTTAGAAAAGTGTTCTCCATTTCTTCGAACCAATGGAGGAGAGCGGTGACACCTTCAGTACCTTCGTATTTTGGAGGATCGCAGGATTTGAAATGTTTGTAGGTGCATTTAGTGACTGAAGGATTGATAGTGTTTTGATCTTCTTGTTGGGTTGGGTTAACGGAATTAGCGGTAAGGGCTTGTTGAACTTGAACTACGATGTTGGGTATTACGGTCGCCATTTGCTGAGCGATTTGGGTAGCCATGCGTTCACGGGCTTTTCCTGCTCTCAATTTCCTACGAGCGAGGCTAGAAGACATCTACAAGGAATACATGTCAAGAGTATGAGTTGAATGCCTTTGGGATCGTGGGTCGTGTTTGGGATTGAACGTTCATAAAATAATTATAGAAAAATAGCTCTACTACATCCATAGGATGTCTTGGGCTTTGCTCGCTGTTAGGCCCGTCATGCCGCCATACTTTACCTGTGTAATCATGTGGGCCCCCATGAATACCGGTTTTTCATATGGTTTGCATGGTTTCTGCCTGATTGCGTACACAAAACCCGGAGAAAATCGAGAAATATGTATACAACGTGTGATATTCGGAATGTGTCCAGGTGTAGACACGGTGACATCTCAAAGGGAGGTTAGTTCGAACGACGTTTGGTGTGGCATGCTTTGGCCTAATAGGTCCGTCGTACTCTCATCGTTAGTCCCCAGGTAGGCAAACTGGTCCGTTATTTTGGATTTATACGAATGCCAACCTAGACAGGACGTTCCGACTACCGGTACTTGTACCCTTCCAGTTACTACATGCCCGTCGCAGAACTTACTTTGATGAGATTTGAAATTTGCATAAAATCTTTGGATACTGAGAGTATGAAAATAAATTGAATACATGAACATCGATATATGTATATATGTATAATGAATGAGCATGTATGTTTGACTGAAATGTAAACAAATATGAAACAAATAAATATCACAAGTTTGTATGTAACCACCTAATCAATTTAAAATTTAGGCAGACTATAGTATAGGCTCTAAGGGTCTAATAACCTATCCTATATCCCTATAGTCATGGCTCTGATACCAATCTGTCACACCCCGACCCGCAGCGGAAAAGGTGATCGGGACATAATTGGGTTATCATCAAAGCTCATGACATTTATTATATGTTTCATATTCATTAATACAATTTAATGGAAATAAATTATACAACATCTTCTAACTATCAGTCTAAGCTTCTTGGTTCTCTTCTAAGGCATATCCTATGTTTTCCTTGCTTCAACCTGTCCACCTGTATCATGTGTAAAAAGGTTTTTGGATCAACATAATGTTGGCGAGTGAATCCTATGGAAAAAACATTTGAACGAGTTTATCCAATTGATTATAAATAATGTGCATACCTCATATGAGTAAATGTAGATGTAAATTTATTCACACAACACATAATATTGAATATTGAACATATAAACACCAAATGATTGTTTTGAGGCACGCGTTGTTCGACTCGTTTCCCACGAGGAACTGATGGGCCTAATGAATGAGTTTTGAGGCACGCGTTGTTCTCGTCTCACACGAGGAACTGATGGGCCTAATAAATGAGTTTTGAGGCACGCGTTGTTCTCGTCTCACACGAGGAACTGATGGGCCTAATAAATGAGTTTTGAGGCACGCGTTGTTCTTACGAACTGATGGGCCTAAATAATTTGTATACAACTTTGACAATATGAAATACATCACAACCAAACAATAGTTACATTCTAATTTAGTTCACATAATGGTATAGCACGAATTTGCATAAAAGAAATTAGTTTAAGCGACACATGATACACCCCAAAACATGAATAAAAAGGGGAGTTTGTAAGAATTCACTCACATTGGGTGCGTTCGGTTGATGAGGTTGGATGTACGCGAAATGGTGTTAACCACGAGTGAAATTAACCTAGATAAATCGCATTACGGTTCGGTAAGTAATCGGGTTTTATGAATCTATTTTAGTAGGATTGTTGGGTGTATTTTTTGTGAGTTTGAGGCTATTTTCTAACCTTAAAAATGTTATTTTTAAGTATTTATAATTGATTTTTAATTAAAATAATTAAATAAAAATAATAAAAAAAAATATTTTATTTTATTGCTACAGTAACTTTGACCAGCGTTGACCGGTTTAATGGCATGTTGTTGTGCGCCGGGTGAGGCTCGAACCCGAGACCTCCCGTACGCGTGCACGCAGCTCTACCAACTGAGCTACGTGTCTAACCCGTTATATATCCGATTTTAATTATATATATATATATTAATTAGAATTAACAGAAATCCTTTATTATTAAAAACGAATTAAATCTCAATAACCGGTGCGCTCCACAGGTCTCGAACCCGGGACCTGTGGGTTAGCGGACACACACTCCACCGCTGGACTGTGTGTCACACTTGGTTATAACTCGGTTATCAATATACTTAACATATACTCCAGGCGACTCCGGTTCAGTTTGTTAAAAAAAGGGATTTTTATCGAGGCGGCGTGTGTGGGACAATACTCGAACTCGTGACCATAGCTTTAAAAGTGCACACAGTCCACCGCTGGACTGTGTGTCTGACCCGGTAATTATCTTGATTTAAAATATACTTAACCATTACTGAACTTCGTCTTCTTCACCGGTTTTAACCGGAAGTGACGACAGACTGGCTCGAAAAGTTAATTCATGTTCTTTTAGTGTTTAACGATCAATTACAGACGAGATAAAAGTAAAAAGAGAAGGAAATAGGCGTGAGATGTACCGACTGGTTTTACTCTGTTTTCCGGCAGAACTCCGGCGACAGAAACCTTTTTCCGGCGACAAGTTTCTTGCAGAAGGGAGTCTTCCGAAAGGTTACAAAGGTTGTGGGTGTCTTCGGTGAAAGTTTAGTGGGTTCAGTAACCTCGGAGATTACTGATACGGTTTTCCGGCGAGTGTAATAAAAATTTCCGGCGAGTGATTCTTGTGTTTCCGGCGACTAGCGTTAAAACAGAGAGCGAGAGATGAGAGTATGGTTTAGAGGTGTGAGAGTGATGAGATGAGTTGTGCGGTTTAAACACCTTGTGGACGTCGGTTATTTATAGGTGTTTTCCGAACCGAATCGAGTCGGTTCCAAAGGTAGGTTCATGATTGGCGTAAACACGGAAAGGAAATCACAATTACGCGTCCCGGTCAATCAAGATTCGTGAAAAAAGGAAAGAGTTACAGGCTGTTTACGCGTGAAGTTCTTTTGGGCGGCAATTCACTGAATTTGACTTCCTAACTTGAATATTTGAATTAATTGATTCTCTTCATTAACAGAAAATCAAAGTGGCGGAGTGGTTTACGGTGTGTGAGTTAAGCGTTGGTTTGACCCGGTACAGACCCGAGTTCGAACCCCGGCATGAGTAAATCATTTTTATTTTGTTATTTTTGATAGATTTTCAAAAACTAAATACATATTCCCGCATAATAATTGATTACGGATCGTTAAAAATTATTTTGGGCATTTAATTCGCAACCAAAAATTTGACTGACTGTTCGGTTGATAAACGGAGCGGGTTTGGTAAATCCGTTTTTTGACGGATGTTACAGTTGTACATGGGTTTCATGTCACAAGTAACAAATGCATGTCCTGAAGTTCAAACTATAACACGTGTTAGTTGTGTTATGCTGTAACATAAACATGGTCATGATCCTTAAGCAACTGATCCACGTTTGAAGAAACCAATGGTCCCGAGAATTGGATCTTGTTTCCCTTGTATCCATCACCATCCTAATAACAAAAAGATAAGACAACATCAAATAAGGACACAAATGAAGATAATGACATAAACATTAACGATCTAAAATACGAAACATTAACGGTCTATAATTTGTAATCTATTCGAACGTTAACGGTTGTTCGTGTTTCACAATAACGGTTGGAATTATATAAACTGTAATTTGTAATCTATAAGACACATTAACGGTCTAATAACGAACATTAACTATTATACTTGGTGTTCATGTTTCAAAACCCATATTCTGTAATCGGCTGAAAAAGAAAAAAACTACTGAAGCAAACAAGCAAGATAAAAACGTGAACATTAATAGACTTGTTGTTCGTGTTTCACATTAACGAGATCCCCCCCCCTAAATCATCATATCCAAACAACAAACAAAAACCCACAATGCAATAATCAAATCAAGAAACTAAATCAAGATTACCTCATCGCAAATATCACCACAAAAATCGAACCCAAATCGAATCAAACCCACAAGATGAAGATTGTTGTTTCTCTCTCCAAAACATTAGCATTCTCTCTCTAAAAACATAAACAAAGATGTGATGAGAGCAACACCTTACTTGTTTTTCTTTGAGAGCTTCGATGGTGGCTTTAATAGAAATGGATGAGTACAAGATTCAGATCTAGTTGTTTCGCACAACACAACATGGAGACGTATTCAGCAAGCATTAATACTAAAAGTCTACTTATGTGACATCCTCCGAAATTCTTGTCATAAACTCCATGGATAAACAAAGATAAAAAGAAAATATATGGAAGATTTGAATTTGAATAAGATGATAGAAATGTGGGGAAGAAGATGCATTGGAAAATGTTGCAAAAATGTGTGTACTTTGGTCTCAAAAAGAAAAGGTGGGTTGGTGAAATGATAATACGTTTAATGGGATAAAAAAGTAAAAGGTCTGAAATGCCCATTGAAGACCAATTTACAAATGCTTGAAGTGGGTGATGTGGCTAAATATGGGCCAAGTATTGGGTTTTCAAAGTTTTCTCAAAATAAAGGGTTTTCTCCATAGCATTATCCTATATTATATATATATATATAGGGAAGGATAAAATGGAAACTTATTTGGGGTAAGAAAACCCAAGAAACTCTAGTTAGAGCCATTGATCTCTATCATCTAATGTTGAGGAATTTTGATGATTTATTAATTTAAATTTAATGCCTTGATTGGGTTGATAAATATACTTAAAGGGTATTTGGGTAAAAGCAACCATAAACCAGGTACATAATCTATATTATAATATTGTTGGATTTGACATGATCATTGTAGGAGGGATTGTTAGGGGCGCACAATACTCGAAGTAACCTGCCATGAAAAAGCACAATTCAAATCCCCATTTCATACAAGAACCATCTGTCTCCTTCTCTCTCAACATTTCAAAATCCCACTGGAGAAGAAGAACTAGTCCAGAGACAACATTTGCTTCCGTCAAGAAGGTCGACGGTGAAGGTGAACGGTACGACGGACATCTAAAAGGGAGAGAAAAAATAGTGACAACTCGTTTGGAAGGGAACAATAGATATGAGAACGACTTTCTGATTGTTATCTTCTGGTAAAGGTCGCCGGAAATGGAAGAAATCAAGTACCAAGTAAGCATTTTAGTTTCTGCCTGTAACTTGTGCGATGATTTTTTTGTTAACTTAAATAGTTGAATAAAGGAAGATAGATACAATCCCAAGTTGTGCTTGTGGTTTGAACATTTTCATTCAGTTTCATCTCTTTTATTTGTTGTTCCGTGTTTGTTTTTTAGATGATATTGTTTATTGGGGTTGATTTGTTAGAGTGTGTTAAGTGTAATTGATTTAATCGAAACAGTGACTTATGTGGTTGACCCATGTATGTATAGGTTGAAGATACGTGGTCGTAATAACTACAGGACCCCCCTAAGTGAATCAAATAGTTTGATTTTTTTGGATGACACCGACTGGATAACTAGCAAGTTTGATTGTGATATGTTGGTCAATGTAGATATCGAAATGCATGAGGAAGGGTTTGGAGCAATCCAACGAAATATAGGTAAGGATGTATAATAGTTTTTTGTATTTTGTATAAGGCCACTGATTAAAAAAGTATTATTTATTATCAATTGATTTGTATGTTGCAAAACACTCCAGATTTAGACGATTGGGACTCTGACACACCAATAGCTGAATTACAAAGACGGAAGATTAGTTTGTTCTTGTTATATTCTTTACTGTTTGCCCTAAGTAATATGTTTGGATGATTGTAACGTGTGTAACATTTTCTAATTTTGTTATAACAGTGGTGCCTATTGATGTGAGCAGCGGAAGTGCACAGGTAATTGAAGTTGGTAGCACAAGTGTACAGCCTACAAAGCAAAGAGGTATGTCTTTTATGAACCTGATGGGACCGGGAAACAACACTGAAAACTTGTACAAAAAGGTGTGATACATTGTTTATTCCTTTTGTGATTATCCCTTTGACTAGGCAAATAGCAAAATGTAGTAGTGAGCACGGGAGTACAGACTCGAATACAAACAGGTATGCAAAAACTTGTACTAAAGTGTGTTACATGATTTATAACACTTGTACTAACGTGTGTTACATGATTTATAACACTTGCAGTGGGGAGGATGCTTGCAGATAAGAAGGCACGTAAACGAGAGTGTGAAACTTCAATTGAGACAAAAGTATTAGGTAACATGTGTTACACCTGTTTTATTTTTTTATCAAATAAGTATTAAAACAGGAATGTAACTTGTGTTATTGTGGCTGTAATGTTGTGGTTCGAAAACGGCCGGCGTTGGGATTTCCAGCAACGAAGAGAATAACATGATCCCAAACGGGTAAGGTACACAAGAAACGGAAGAATGTAGACAATGACACATACAAAGAATGGGATGAAGAGAGCGAAGAAACTGAAGGGGATGTCGTATGTAGGTTGAGGAAGACGTCAAAGAGGGATGAATGGCCTGGGATCAGAACAAGATCATCACTGATCCAGCTCGTCACCGATGAAGAGAGCGAAGAAACTGAAGGGGATGTCGTATGTAGGTTGAAAAATACTTTGTAACGCATGTTACCTACGTGTGTATTGTGTGTAGCTTATGTTACATAGGACATCTACTAACATGTTTGTAAATAGACATGTGGCAAATCTAATTACAAATATGGTAACCGATGGAACTAGAAATTATAACACATGACCGTGCAGTTTTCTTTTTTCCGACTTCAAGGTCATTTAGGGTAAAACGAAGTGTAACGCATGCAGGTATGCAAAGGCGTATGTAACATTGGTAATATGATGTAGTAAAAACAAGGTTTATGTATACATGTCTTATTACAATTGTAGGATACACATGTGTTCCCATGAGGGTATGCAACAAATGTTTGTAAACACTCATTAACAAATGTTGCTTACGTGTGGTAACTTGTGTTACACAAGACATCTACAAACGTGTTTGTAGTCTTAGTACACATTGGGTAACTAATGAAACCATGAAATTGTAAACAAATGACAGTAGTTGGCTATTTCATTACTGCTGGCTTAGTATAGTTCTAGGGTACAAATGTTGTGTTACATGTGCTTAATTAGTTTAGGGGCATGCTGGTAGGGGGGTGACGCATGCTGGTAGTTGGCTGCTTAATTAGTTTAGGGGCATTCCATGTGCTTATTCCATGAGAGACATCTTAGTAAAAGGCATATGTAACATTGTTAATATCGTGTAGTAAAAACAAATTTGGGATACACATGTTACAAAAAATATGTTAGTACAATTGTTAGTACAATTATAGGATACACATGTTACATAAGTATATGCAAATGTTAGTACAATTATGTGGTTGTCGTGAATTGTACGTATGCCAGCCACGTTCTCATTACATAAAAGTTAATTTTATGCTGCTTGTTTAAGCAGACTCATGTTTCTGAAAACTATTGTAAGGAAATAAGTAACTAAAGTTAGATATTGTGGTCGTTGAGAAACCACTGTATATGTAACAGGTTGTGGGTTTAAAAAAGTTGTTGTAGACTGGGTAGGGGTTTTAACTTGATGGGTCTGATTGTAAAGAAACTAGTATATGAGCATTGGGTAGTCAACAAAAATGTTTCAGTTTAGTCATGTGTTACTCATTAACAAAGTTGTTTAGGGCTGGTAAGAACAGTATATAAACATGCTTCAGTGATCAGGCAACACACATGATTAGGGTAATATGTAACGTAGGTCAACATTTGTTTCAAGATAATATGTAACGTATGTTAATCGTAATAATTACATAACACAACAACACACATTTGCAAAAAATAATGTAATGCAAAATACATTAAAACACTTATCACAAGCTTCCAGTGTCGTCTAGTAACATAAGTTAAGGGCAAACATGCCATTGTCAAATTACAACCAAAACACACGTGGAAACACGAGTGGGACAGTGTTTATGTTACACATGAAGCAGTACATAATTTATACTAAAATAACAAACAGCACACTGAGCATCACCAATAAATTTGTAGAAAGTATGTTAGGTTAACAAAAACAACAATTGGATAAATGCGTGTTACACACGTAACAGGTTTGCTATTGCATCCGGGTGCATAATGCAAAAAGACTGTTACACATACATAACACGTGGCAAAAGTTTGTTACCTGCTCAGCGATTGTCGTCAGCTAGCAAATACGACTAAATGGTAGATGAAGAACCCATGTTGTTGGGGTTGGGAGGCTCGTTGTTGTTATCTGGATTACTGACTTTCTTGCAATTATGGGAATCATGACCGGTAACGTACTTCATGCAGGTTCGGCAGAGTCGAGGGGCGTTTTGGGGTTTCGGTGCTGGCTAGTGGCTGCTACTTGTAATGCGACGGTGTTTACCACATCCTTTGTTACGTGCCACATCAGGGTTATTCACCACCACTTCGATCTCTATTGGTTGGCCGATCAGTTCTTCGAAGACGTCCTCTGTGGTACTTGGTCTGGCAGCCGAGTAGTTCCCTTGGTTAATGTCACACCCCGACCCGCAGCGGAAAAGGTGATCGGGGCATGATTGGGTTAACATCAAAGCTCATGACATTTATTATGCGTTTCATATTTATTAAATACAATTTAATGGAAATTTACAATAATGATACAACATGCTCTAACTATCAATCTAAGCTTCTTTGTTCTCTTCTAAGGCATATCCTATGTTTTCCTTGCTTCAACCTGTTCACCTGTATCATGTGTAAAAGGGTTTTTGGATCAACATAATGTTGGCGAGTGAATCCTATGGAAAACATTTGAACAAATTCATTTAAATTGATTATGAAATATGTGCACAACCATACATGAGTAAAAATAGATGTAAACTTAATCAATAATCATAAGATATTAAATGAAACACACATGAACAATAATGGAACATTTAGAGGCACGCGATGCTCAACTCGTCTCTCACGAGGAACTGAGGGGCCTAATGAATGAATTGCATAACATGGTAATATGAATGACACAACTACAACCAATATAAACTCAATGATACACACATGAACAATAATGAATTTGATTTGAAGCACGCGTTGTTCAACTCGTCTCCCACGAGGAACTGATGGGCTTAATGAATGAGTTTCATATGATTTGGCATAAGGAAATAAGTAAATCACAACAATATAAACAATCTAAGTTTAGGTCATGATGTGGTATGGCACAAGTTTAAATAAATAAGTTAATTATTTTCATAACACATGACACACCCCAAAACGTATAATTTAAAAAGGGGGAGTTGTAAGATTCACTCACAGTGGGTGCGTTCGGTTGATGATGTTGAATGCACGCGAAGTGGTTTTAACCACGAGTGAGATTAACCTAGATAAATCGCATTATGGTTTGGTAAGTAAACGGATTTTATTAATCTATTTTAGTAGGATTGTTGGGTGTATTTTTGTGAGTTTGAGGCTATTTTCTAACTTAAAAATGTTATTTTTAACTATTTTTAATTGATTTTTAATTAAAATAATTAAATAAAAATAATAAAAAAATTTGACTTTTTCTGACCGTTGACCGTTGACCTGACCGTTGACCGGTTCGATTCGGAATATAGGTGCGCTGAGTGAGGCTCGAACCCGAGACCTCTCGTACGCGTGCACGCAGCTCTACCAACTGAGCTACGTGTCTAACCCGTTATATATCTGATTTTAATTATATATATATATTAATTAGTTTAAACCGAAAATCATTTTATTTTAAAAACAGTTTAAATCAATTCGGACGGTGCGCTCCACAGGTCTCGAACCCGGGACCTGTGGCTTAAACTAACACACAGTCCACCGCTGGACTGTGTGTTTAACATGTTATATAATCCGATTTTTATTATACTTAAATACAAATTAGTTATTTCCTTTTCTGCCTTATTTAAAAAGAATAGATAATTGTCCGAGTCGGTGCAGAAGACCGGACTCGAACTCGTGACCTGTGATATAAACATACACACAGTCCACCGCTGGACTGTGTGTCTAACTTGGTTATTATTCCGGTTATTAATATACTTAACATATATCTGTGGCGACTCCGGTTCAGTTTAACAAAAAAATGATTTTTATTAAGGCGACGTGTGTGAAACGGGATTCGAACTCGAGACGTTTGTATGTTTAACGTGCACACAGTCCACCGCTGGACTGTGTGTCTAACCCGATTAATAAGTTGATTTTAATTATACTTATAAGATACCGAATACATCGTCTTCTTCATCAAGGTATAACCAGAAAAGACGACGGACTGGTTCAATGATTAATTCAGGTTCCTTTAACGTTTTAGGTTAATTATAGATGAGATATAAGTAAAAAGAAGGAAAAATAAGCGTGAGGTATACCGACTCGACTCTCTATTTTCCGGCAGAACTCCGGCGACAGAAATTAGCTCCGGCGTCAGGTGTCTTGCAGCAGAGAAACTTCAGAAAACTTGCAAAGCTTGTGGGTGACTTCGGTATAAGCTTAGAAGGTTCAATAAGGTTCGAAAATGAGGAAACCGGTTTTCCGACGACGAACAGATTAATTCCGGCGAGTGGAATTACGCCGAGAAAAAGTGTGGTTTTGAGCGAAAAGGTTTGCAGTGGGTTGTGGGTGAATTTATAGGGCAAATCGTCTAAGAACTTGGTCTGATTTCCGACTGTATTCGTAAATTATAAAAACTCCGGCGGTTATGGTTTGGTCGCGGACTCAGACGTCGGTTATAACCGATGTCTTAGTAATGGTTTACGTTATAACGTAAATTGTCGTTAAGACTCGCGAGATTTCCGGGATTTCCGACGACTGAACTATTGGGCGCCGGTTTTGAATTCGTAACGTCACTTTATAATTTAAATGATTTCATAATTTAACAAACAAAACAAGTGGCGCAGTGGTTTGTGTGTTAAGTGATAAGTCTTTGAACCGATTCGGCGACTGACCCGGGTTCGAAACCCGGCTGGAACATTTTATTTTTATTTTGCGATTTTCCACAGTTTTTCAAAAACTAAATATATATTCCCGTATAATAATCGATTACGTATCGTTTAAAAATATTTTGGGCATTTAATTCGCAACGAAATTTTTGACTGACTGTTCGGTTGCTAAACGGAGCGGGTTTGGTAAATCCGTTTTTTTGACGGATGTTACAGTTAACAAATTCATTTTGATGAGTTTTAGCTGTTCAAGCAAGACTGAAAGTGAGCCAGTATCGTTTCTAACAACATCCACACAGTCAGAGACAACATCAATAATCTCATTTCACATAACGGACTGCGGGTGTGTGTCTACACCATAACGACTTTCAATTGAAAACACTCTCTTTGGCAAAATATCACGCCGCCACCTGTCGGAGATGTATTGGGGTGGGATGGCGTCAACATGTAGTAAGCGATATACACAAAAGACGTGGCGACAAAGGTAGCCTATACGGGTGAAACCACGACAGGAACAATCTGCTGTCCTATTAACGTTGTTAAACTTGACCTGCAATTTTTAAAGGGTAAAACCCGCATTATATATTGTTACGACAGAGTGTAAAAGAAAATGTAACATGTGTTACGCATCGTATTGTATAAAAACTGACCATGAACACATTCTCTTTATGTGTGACGGAGAAAACCGTTATACCATCTTCTGAAACTTGGTTTGAGATGTAGCACACAAACTTTCCCTTTAGAATTTCCTTTCGGACAACATGAAAAAACAGAATGAGTATAAATAGCAAATGCATGTTCTTTAGTCGGCAGATTGCTTTTGCTATTGAATACGATGGAGGAAGATTTGAATTCAGAAGCTCTTTGGCGGTAACGTTGGGCGTCTATCCGTGCCTCATAACATAGCATCCATTGAACTAGTGTATTGGCGCTGCTAGAGTTAACCTTAAAAGATGCATTTGAACTTTCGGAACGTGCAGTCATCTTCATCAAACAACACATAGGGATGTCCCTAAAGTAGGCAGGCACCCAACGTTCCCTGATTTCGTACATCTCATTTAGCCAGTGGTGATCTTGTAATGCAAATTTTTCCAACAAGGCTGCCCATCGAGATTCAAAGGTAGATGACTTTATGTAAACATTCCAGACTAGCTAGTGAATGCAAGCCCTCACATCAGTGTTTTGCAAGAGGTCACCCGAAATCTGTTCACAAAGGTGACAGCAAAAAAAAAAAAACAAATCCACAATAAGCTACTAAACAAAAAGTGACTTCTGAAGAATATCCAAGTGGTTAACTTTCATCTTGGTTGGTAGCTTCTTCATAATATGCCACATGCAAAGTCTATGGCGAGCTGTGGTAAAAACTTGTTGAATAGCTTGTTTCATTGACGGGTCCTGATCGCTTAAGATCAGACGGGGTTCGGTACCATGTGCTTTCAGGAATGCTTGTAGTAACCATTTATAAGATTCAACACTCATTCAAAAACAAACCAGCACCAAAGGTCACACAATGCATGTGGTTGTCTACACCAGTGAATGGTACAAAAATCATGTTATACCTGGAAAAATGGGGGTGGGGGGTTAATATATATGGGTACATGTGTATCGTCTTGAAGTAACAAAAAATATATCTTTTTCTGCAATCCTTATCAAAATGGCTGTTACATGTGTAACACATGTAAGAAGCGTTACATGTGTTAGGTAAGTGTGTTACAATAAATGTATCTTTTATCCCAACCCTTAACATTATCGCAACATGCGTAACACATGTAACAAGTGTACGTTGTAACACACGTAACAGCATACAAAAGTTAAAAAAAATGTATCCTTTTTCACAACCATTATTATCATAATGGCCCCTTACCTAACACAAGTAAAAGATGTTGCATATAGTATGTAAGTGTGTAACACATGTAAAAATTATTTTTCCCCAACCATTATGATAATGGGTACATGTGTAACGCATGTAAAAAAGTTAGTAAATATGTTAGGGGAAGTGTAACACATGTAACACGGTCAGGAGTTTTAAAAATATATCTTTTTCCATGTTAGGTAACACGTGTAAACCGCGTTACATTTGTTGGGTACATGTGTTACAATAAATGTATCTTTTATCCCAACCCTTAACATTATCGCAACGTGCGTAACACATGTAACGAGTGTACGTTGTAACACATGTAACAGGTGTCAGTCGTTAAAAAAATTATCCTTTTTCAAAACCATTATGATATAATGGCCAAAATGTGCAAACACGTGTTACATATAGTATGTAAGTGTGTAACACATGTTAAAAAAAAGTTTTGCCCAAACAATTATGATAATGGGTACATGTGTAATGCATGTAAAAAAAATATGTAAATGTTACATATGTTAGGGGTAGTGTAACACATGTACCAGGGTCAGGGGTTTAAAAAAATATATATTTTTTCCATGTTATGGGTAGTGTAATACATGTAACATGTGTTAGGGAAGTGTGTAACACATGTTAGAATAGCGTAACACATGTAAAACTTGATACATATGTTAGGTAAGTGGGCTACTTATGTAATATATCTACTAACTTGTTTGTCTGGTATGTAGCATCAAACGCTAGTACATCGCTGAAGGCTTTGTAGTTTAGCTTGGTGATCTCATCAGCCCAAAACACAGCCTTCAATTTCCCTTCAGATACAACAAAGTCGTAGTAGAAATTTGGCAAATTTTGGCTACGATCACGGAGGCGTTCCACAAAAAGCTGAGCATCTCGTTCACCTATAAAAATCCTCAACTGCTGGCTGGAGTTTTTAAAGTCAACGGGTGTACCATGCACATTGTGATGACCACCTTGTATACTTACAAGGCACCGATGGGTCATGACCGGACCAATACGATTAATGCTCATTCAGTGGATAAATTGTTGGGTTGCAAATGGGAGTTTTCTTGAAAGTTTTGATAGGTCGCAGTTGAAAGGGTTAATAAGGGGGTGATTATGCACCTCAATCCAGTTGTGCACAACAAAACGAAGAGGGTTTTGGGTGATGAGGACAAGAATCCGTGCCTTGCAATCAGTCAATGTGAATGTACTTTTCCTGTTGGTCATGACCGAAGACTCACAAAGAGTGTCAAACATCCTATTCTGTTGCGGTTTAGCAGCCTTCGAGCACCTCAGGTATTTGTGTGTCGCATAACCATTCCAAACCTTGGTTTGCCCCTTTTTAACATTGAACCCAGCTTGATATCCGTATGACTTATACATTGCAATAAGCTCTTCGAATGTCTTGTATGATTTTCCAAGAACAGGATAAAACTCTTTGTCCACAATAGGAGTCCAAAATTTGGTTCCTTCTAGGGTCTGGCTTACAAAATAGCGGGGTGTTTCTTGTTGATCATCTGTATATAAGATATGTCCGATGTTAGGCCATGTAACATGTGTAACACATGTTACAACTGACTATTTTGTGGAAGTAATGAAAAAAATGTATAACTTGATTGGTGTAACACGAGTAAATCATCATATTATACTAGAAAAAAATAGACGAGAGATCGGAAAAAATTTTTGTTACTCATGTTAGGCCATGAAAAACACCTTGTAACACGTGTTACAAAGCGTGTGCTTTATTATTTTCTAAGATGATGGTAAAATTAAATGTTATACGACACGTAGAATACAATTAACAGATGTTACGGTACGCATTGGTGAAAACAAAAATCCTTAACTGAGAAAAGCTTGTAACACATGTTACCTTGATCATAGCATGTAACACGTGTTACAAAAAAAGAATATTTCTCCTTGTTTTTTTTAAACCATACGTAACATGTGTAAAACTGTAACAAAGAAGTGTGTTCACATTGAATATTGCTAATGTTACGAATGGATATTTTTAAAAAGTATATATATTCGAAAAAAATAGATGAGAGCCTCGAAAAAAAAATTGTTACGCATGTTAGGGCCAGTAAAAACCTTGTAACACGTGTTACAAATCATGTGTTTTTATTATTATTTTTATAATGATTAAAATTAAATGTTACGTATGGGACACGTAGAATAGAATAAACAGCTGTTACGGTACGCATTGGTGAAAACAAAAAGCCTTAACTGAGTAAAGCTTGTAACACATGTTACGATGATCATAGCATGTAACATGTGTAACAAAAATGGATGTTTCTCCTTGTATTCTTTTAAATAATGCAAACGTTGCATGCTACAAGATGTGTAGTTACTTTTGTTACAAATGCTAACACATGTAAAACCGTGTAACCATCAAGTGTATTCACATTGAATATTGCCAAAATGTTACGAACGAATATTTTTAAAAACTAATTATGATTTCAGGATGGCAAAAAGGTTAAAGGGAACCTTCGTGAACATCGGGTCCGATTAGTGGGGATTTTCCTCTATCATTGGCTGGTTCACGTAGGGGCGATTCCTCGTCATACTCATCACTTCACACATCCGAAAAAAGAGTCTACAACGGTAATTAGAACAAAAGGACGGAAAGACAAAACTTAAGGGTATTTTTCTATAAAAAAACACTTTTATATTTGAATGTTAAAACCTTCTTCAGTTGGTGAAAGCATTTGAATGTGTGACTCTTGTACATCTACCTCTGACTGCATGTTTTCATCTCTGAGGGATCCAACTCCCGATTATGCCATAAATAATAAACCTATATCGTCAAAGTGTTTCAAACACCAAATAACACAAAAAGGAACAAACCAATAATCGCCTGAATGATTTTAAAAAATATGAACAGTTACAAAAAAAAACTTCAAACAAGTTAAATAAAACCACATGCTTCCATGTGTGAACAAGGAAAGAAAAGCGATTTAAACAAAACATATCAGCTAACCACACAAGAAGAAAATCCACACAAGAATAAACACATAAAAAGACCTGCGTTTCCATGTATAGAAAATAAAAAAATAAAAAAAATTCAGAAACAAAAACATGATGATCGCCTGGACAAAAAAAATACCCATTTAACACTGTTTTGGAAATGAAACCACACAAAAACAAGGAATCCTCATTGCAATACCTGATGAGGATGAACCATGGAGAACGTAACCCGGCGGGGATTCATCACCGATGAAGTTGTTCGAGAATACACGACTAGGAGAGTAAGTCTTTAAGAGCATCCACAAAGTCATATGGGTCGCCCATGAAAAACACCGATAAAGAGACTTGCACTGTGGATTAGGTTTGTGTGTGAGAAAGAAAGGTGAATTAGAGATCTAGAAGATAAAGATTTAAAAGATATAAGTATAAAAGGTAAGGTTATTGGGGTGGGAAACATGACCAAACATGGGGAATGATGAAAAAGGTTGGTAAAAGTACAAAAGTTGATTTGATGTGGTACAAGTTTAACAAATGATCAATTTGCCCTTTAGGCATGTGTTTATCTAGAATGAGGTGGGTTAATCTACACCACATATATCAAGTTTCCATGGTTTTCTCATTTATTGAGGTTTCATCTATATACTTACACTATATATATATATATTGATTGATTTGGCGTATGTTAACAAAGAAATATGGTATATCTAGTATCTTGATGGTCACACATTATGCTAGAATGACAAAAATATCTAGGGCAACTATTTTATCGTCAATACCAAAGACTTTAGGGATGCTACTGTATATTTTAAAGCCACAGAAAACGATCCGATATATGTCGGTATTTGACACTTATTTTATGTTTGTGGCTTTGTTTTCTTTGTCTTTTAAAACTTTGGACCCTACATAGTTGTATAAAAGAAGAATTAAAAAAATATTACATTTTAATTCTAAATACTTAATTATAAAGTACACTCAACTTGAGGCATCATTCGATTATTGCATATTTGCATGACCACGATAGACTAATCATAGGTTTAACTAACTCGCATTTTCTTTATTATTTTAATTAAGAGAGTTGCAATTATGGTGGTTATTTCTAATATGCTTAGTCTATTTATACCTGATTAAGAAAACTGTGATTAAGAAGTTTCTGTGTTGTTTCTATTTGATATCTGTTTTATTCGGTTTCTATAATTCTGCTTTCTTTCCGTTGAAATTTGTTCCTCGTTACAAATTGTAATCAACTAACTCTAATAATTAAACAACGACAAACCCCACCACACACACATTGAAAGGTTTAAATACAAAGTCATATTAACCTATAAAGTGTAAGTTTAATCATTTAGAACGATTGATCAAGAAAATTAAGGGTTAAAATTAAGGGTTAATGGGTGCCATGTTAGCAAAAGTTCAAGTGTTAAAAAAGGTATGAAAGGCAGTGACGAATCTAGCTAAAATATTCAGAAGCATTCCAATTTACTTTTTTTTTTGAGATCAGGAGTATCTTTTGACCGGCAATTTTAATTTTACACTGTGAAAACGGTACAAAAACATGGTTGAGAGGTACCCCGTGCTATCCCTCCTAATACACTAGCTCCGCCCCCGTTGAAAGGTAAAATTGATTACGCTACAATTGTTGAGTTTTTTCATGTTCCTCATTTTTTAGACGTATATAACTTTTTTATACAACATTATTTTAAAAAAATTACATCATAAAATCGAGCATTTTATTCTTCTCAAATTTTATATAGTCTTACAATACATGGTTTTTTTGTGAGAAGTTTAGAAAGTATTTTAAATCCTTAGATCTTATAGTTAATGGTTGGGATTAAAAAGTGCTTAAAATATAAATTATGTTTTATTTATTTGATTAATTTGACTACATTAGGGGTAATAGTGTCTTTTTGTTTAAATAAAGAAACTGACATCGACCTTCATGCACATACAAGTTCGTTGGTCTTTTTTAACCATCAACAACTTTTTATAAGTAAATTTAAAAAAAAATAAATACATAATAATAACGAGCGTTTTTTAACTTTGATATGAGTAACATATTACTATACTTATATAGAGAAAAAAAATTAGGTTTCAATCGGATGTTTTAGTCCATGTTGTTTCGTCTATATTCATACTGAAACTTTGTATTATAATTTGAGTTAGGGTATTTTAACATCTGAAATCTAGAAACATTGTATTGTGATTCAAGTCATCGTGTTTTAACATCTGATGGTGTTAAAATAGTATGACTTAAATCACAATACAATCATTCCAGATATGAAAACACCATGACTGTATTACGATTCAAGTCGTGTGTTTTTGGAATATGTATGGTGTTTACCTGTAAAATAACAAAAAAACATTACAGATGTTAAAATACTATCATCAGTTATTGATACGTAAAAAAGAATGATCTTCTAAAATAACTCTAAAGTGTTTACAATCTATTATAAAAATAATTTGGTTTTTGAAGTTAATTACTTTATTACCCTTAATCCATAAAATTAAATAATGTCACGTGCCGTCTTCATAATATTTCTCACACTTCTCACAAACTACATCCTTTTTATAGAAACCTGAAACACACATATAGATATATATATAATTAAAACAATTTGATATATTTTAAACGTTGACGTGCTTTCCGTATAATATGCGTAACTTTTTCTATAGGTTGTGTAGTAATATATACAAGTGGTGCACTTGTGCATAATTATTGCGTGCTCGTATACCCTTGCCCATGTGCCACGTGTTTCATTCTAGCTTCGTAACCTTTATACGTTAATTCTTCTATGTACAATAACTTGACTCTCTATATATATTATAACATCGATTTCTTGTTAAAGTTTGTTACGTAGCCGGTGTTATATTAGTTACCTGGTTGATTATTATCTGCGTGTTTTAGGTGTGTTATTTTTAATAAATTTGGCACAATGAAGTGAGTTAATTTAATAACTCTGAAACATGATTATGTAGTTTTAAATTTATAAGAAATGGTTATTACTTAGACTACAATTACAATAGGCAAATCCATATATCGTTTGTAGTAAAATTTATGTAAGAACCTAGTATCGAACCAAAATGATAGGCTTATGCTTTTTTTCATTTGGGTTTCTTTTAGTTCTTGATTATTCAATTTCCCACTAAAACTTGATAATTTACTGGGTGGGTCTGTGAGTAAAGATTATGTTTTTATATTTTTGATTTTTAAACGCCCATTTACAGTGGTTTGAGTCTTTATGTTTTCATTGCCACGACATCACAGCCACCTCATTACACCGGCTCAATCGTTATACCGTCCTCTCTGCCGCCAATATGGCTGCTGTTGCTGGAAGAGGAAAAATTGAGCTAATTTAATTGATGGTTCAGTCTTTCATATAGTAGTCTAAAATTTCAAAATCTTGAAGATAGTTCAACTTTTTTTTTTTATCTTTGATTTTGCAGGTGAGGCAAGCGAGAGACTTTGCAGGGGAATCCATTGAAGTTAAAACGCTAGTTGATGTTAGTATGACAAAAGCATTAAAAAAGAGTAGAGTAAACTGACATTTTGGTCCTGAGGTTTGGTCAATTTTGCCACTTTAGTTCAAATTTCATATAAAAATCTCAATCTGATTTAATCTTATTAATCCCGATTAATCGCTAGTCCGTACCCCACTGACCGACTAGCGTCTAACGACTCTTACAACACTAACCATTCCCTATAATATAACTGATCTACTCACTCAGTAAATATAAGAATATACATTAGGAATGCTCTAAAACACAAGTCTTAGCTTCAAACTTCGGTATGCTTTTGTTTCTTTCGAATTTGGCCACCTGTTCTTTTGTTCCTTTGAAATTGGACCACCATTTTTATAATGAATATCACTATCGTAACAAACCAAATTTACACTTACCGAATTTCCGCATGCGATAATCATACTAGTTTACTCTAATGCAAAAAGGAAAACTATGTATGTTTTATAGCAAAAAGGATAACTATGTATGTTTTATAGAATTAGTTATCGCAGACAAAATGTGTCAGATAGGATATATTTTTTTTGGTATCCGAAAAAACTATAATATACTGTTGACAAACTTTTAGAAATCAATAACAGGCCAGTAACGACGACTCAATCTTTTATGAACGTGACCATTCCCACATTGAATAGTATAGCCCTCTTCCATCGTTGAATACTCAATACAGTGACCCATCACCATCACCTACACCTTCTTGGCTCTTTTATCTTAAAAGAAAAAAAAAAAAAAAACTACGCAACAACCTTCACAGCCATGCATTTATTAAAGGCAGTGTCTTTTGAGAAATGGGCTATATATAGAGATAGAAAGTGTAAAATATAAAATTGGGGTGTGTATGGGTCGGTTTGAGTTGGATTTGGCCTAAAACTATAACCATAACCGTGGTGTCGGTTACTGGATAATCATAACCATAACCGATCGGTTATGACGGTTTTAGTTAATCGGTTTTGAAGATTATAGCGGGTCGGTTATTAGTGATAAACCATGAATTTAGGCCTAGCTAAAAACAGTTTCGTTTTTTACAACATGGAATAATTGTTATTACATATTTCTATACATTATTATATTACATAGCACTACAAATATATATAATCCATTAATACCGAATATTAAAACAAAGTGATATGATATATTCCATAATTCAAATAAACATTCAACCAACATGATATGAAATAACTCATAAATACTAAGAACGTTCAACCAAAAATATCAAATATTTAAAAAACGGTGAAAATCCTAATTCTGACAAAGAGTTTACTGTATGCCGGTTCGGTTCGGTTATAGTGGGATGAAAACATTAATAACCATAATCGACCTACTACTTTCGGTTTTCAGAAGAACAATAAACCGACCCACTGGTTTTTGGTATGGTTCGGTTTTTTCGGTTCGGTTTTTGCGGTTAATTTGGTTATCGGTCAATTAATTTGGTTTTTTGCACACCCTTAATATACCTTAACGTATGTTACGTACGAGATGAAAATATAACATGCGGATTATGCATACAACATGCGGATTTGGATCATGTGTGACGTTTTATAACATGCGGTTTTATGAAAACACAACATGCGGTTTTAATTATGGCTGTTTCAACATGCGGGATTTCGTTTTTGAGGTTTATAATGTACGGAATTGGCATCGTGTACGCAGCGTACATTAATGCCATTTGTACGTTAACCAACCAATATATATATATATATATTATATATATATATATATATATATATATATATATATATATATATATATATATAATATAGTAAAGATTTAGTATAATTTTGGTTTGGACCCGTTGCTAGATAGATTTTGTCGATGAAATAATAGCAGACTTCAATGGCTCTTGTAGCTTTCAGATTTTCCAACCATGTAATGTAACCTCAAATCAGTTCCAACTTTCTCCATTTGGTATGTAAGGTCTTATCATTGATTACAGAATTTATGTTCGGAGGCCCATTGGAAAGAATTATAAGGAGATACTGAAACCTTCCAATAATTGAAGAACACAAGTCATATACCAACTTTTATGACAAAAGTTGGATAGGAAATGTAGATGAGTCTGGAATTTGTATGTTTGCAATGATTGTATCAAAAGAATGAAATAGTCTTTAGGAAATATAAACATGAACATTAAAAATGTGTCATCTGGAGGTGGGACAAAATGCGAACGATCAGGTAGACCAACCTATAAATGTTTAGGATCATGACCTTTCGATTAAAGGTGACGGCCCGGCTCAGATTGATGCCTTCCAACAATCCCTAGAGCTTTCATCAAACATCTGCTAGTGGTCCTGGTAAACACCATTTGTAATCAAATATCAAGTCTAGTAGAAAGAAAGACAAGGTGTTGATGGTCATATAAGACTGGAGATGACTTGTAGCTAATTTTGCCCCTACTGATTGGCTTCCTTTTCTCAACATGTGTTTTTTGCTCCTGTCAATCATTCATAAAGTAGTCGGATCTCATAAAATGAGGGGGTTTTCTTTTTCTTTTGGAAATGATATGATGATAGCATGCCTTTTTCCTCATGATCCCATCCACATTTCCATGAGTACATTAAAGTTCATATCAGCTTCAACTTTTTAGAAGTAGTTTTCTAACAGTAAACTCAGACACCTCTTACTTTTGCAAAATCAATGGGACTTGAACCCAAAACCTGTTTCAAGCATTTTCCATATTTGATAGAGCATGCGTATTTGTAGAGGTGAAAAAACACGTATTCATCCATTATTCGAAAACACTCATTTCCTTAGTAATGGTTTTACAAACATCCTTCCATTCTCATATCACTCGTAATAATTTATTACAATAACCAGCTTTTTTATTAATTTAAACATTCGTGTATTTAACTTTTAATTACTTAATAAAACAAAATATATTTTAAAAATAGATATAAATATTACAAAATGGATAATACTTATTATACATTCGAAATTCAAACTTTACCTAACATTTAAAAGTTACATAATTAAAAAAAAACAAATATATATATATATTTTTCCGGAGCCCATAGCAAGATAACACAATTAGGCCTTATTTATAATATACACATATATAACATATTAGGGTTAGGGTAAAATGAAAACTTATACGAGTTGTGAGAACTTAGAGAACTTGGCCTTACGAAAAGATTTTTTCAAAATTTTTTTTTACCAAAAATCCTTAAAAACCGACCTTTCCAAAAAAAAACTAGTTTTTTTTCAATTACAGTGGCCATAAATGCTGTAAAGAGCTGATAACATCAGCTTTTTACAGCTGCTGTAATGGGCCGAAAACGCCACTTCGAAATTTTACACGGCAAGATGGGATTGCAGCTCCATTATCCAGTCCAGTGAGCCTTTGGAAAGCTGACATTTTATCCACCAAGTTCGTCCGTAGTAATACATGCATACTTTTTTTCTGCCAGTAACTTAATAGGTGGTGCTCACTGTGGCCTAAAACCTTCTAATTGTAGACCATGTTGAGGCATATAAGTTCGTTCTGTCTCTTTATGCAAGGATCAGCTTCTCCTCAACCAATTATTTTAAAATAAAGAGATTGTAAATATTAAACTAAAAAAAACTCCCAATTGGGTGACTGCGACATGCACAAGCAAATACACCTTTCCGTTTTCTCCAATAGAGACGAAGAATCATGTATTTAAAATAATTGTTCAAATTTAAAATAGTTGTCACCAGAAGACATATACATCAAGTTTTTAATAATTTATTGGTGTAGCTTCATAATTGAGCATTATTTAATCTTTCCCTGTGTAAGAAAATTTCTCCAGTCGATCATTCAATTTGGAATTGAGTGTTTTTTTTATGAATCTATATGTTCGGTTTGGAATTGAATGTTTTTTTAATTCTGTCTGTGGACTGTGAATACTTTATTATTTATTTATTCCTTCACTGATCTGCTCTTAATATAAAAACAAACAAAACTAAATCAATCATATTGTTGCAATCTTGAAATTTTCAGTGATATAAGAAAATTATTGAAATGCTATGTCTATTTATCTCTCTTGAAATTAAAAAAAATATATATATTATGAATAAATTCGTTTATATAAAAACATACACAAAGTTAAGTCATGAGTAGAATATATTACCTCAAACATGTGTAGATAAACGGTAAAAAACACAAATAAACAAATTTGTCTAATTGTATTTTATATATAAAAAAACTTGCTATAGCGACTTCTATATGTATGTAGAGGTGTTCTAAGAAAATATATGTTTTTACGAGAACACATAGAACAAAATAAATCTTTTATTGTTCCAATCTTAAAATCTTCTTAAAAATTATTGATCTGCAATGTTTATTTCTAGATTTAAAAAAAATATATTGAATAAATTCGTGTATATATAGAACCTATGGATATGCATAAATAAATGGTTAATATTTTTAAAAACACATATGAACACATTAGTTTGATGGTATTTTATATACATTATATGCATATTTGTATTTCGAAAAAATATGAACTGTGGATAAAAAAATAGATTATTTCGGTTTCTTATTTGTATTCTCGGAATAGTTGGTGTTGTGTATTGAAACTCACCTATATATTCATGTAGGTTATTTAGAGAAGATCTAATAACGTAGAAATTTGTTGCAATTAAGTCATAATCAGACGTGATATATGCATTCTAGTCCGAATAAAAGATAATATACAAATATCAACCCTATAATTTTTATATGTTCCGTAAATTCAAGCTGAATAAAGGTTACATTAAAAAAATGCATCAAGTATCATAAATGTTGCATAAGGTCTAATAAAACTATACCTAATGCAACAACTTTGTGACAAAATAAGTTGCATTAATTAGACTTATTCTTTTAGTGATTATCCTTTTAGTTATATACACTTCTGTACGGAATTTTTGTGTTAGTTTAATATTTAATTAGTATATTATATTAAAAGTATTAGACTTGTTAATTAGTATAATTATATTAGAAGTATAGACTTGTTGATAAATGGATTTATGTGGAAAATTAGGATCGTGAGCTCTATTACAAGGACTTGAGGATGTGACAAAATGGGTTTATATTGAATATATGGTTGACGGAGGAATTATTTGATCATCTGCATATAGGTGATGTGACATCCCTTCCAATGGACATCATTGGAGGTCACCGGCCTCAAGGGTTTCAGCGCTTGCTGAAGTGCACAAGTGACAACCAGATGAGACTCGACGGGACCAAGTGCCTTCATTATATATAAATATTTTAATTGGAAAAATCATGAAAATGCAATATGAAAATAACCATGTTGACTCGTATAGCCCTATAATCCTAAAGTCAAGCATCTCCTGTCACATGGGACCCACGAAGTCTACAATGACAAAAAGTTAATAGATGTGATACGCGATCGCTATAGTTAGGTTAGGTGCATGTTGTTTTGCCATTCTTTCTGCTTTATAACGACGAAGATCAGTGAAACTCAAAACATCGTACAATTCAAAACATTCAGCATTTAAACATTCAAATACACAAGTTTTCTGTAATTGCAACATGAGACGTTTGTTCCGGACACAATCTGGTATAAGATTTATTCACTTGTTTGTTGTTTTTTATGAAATACTTACAAAAACATTGTTTTAGAGGGACTTGCATCATCGAGATAAGCGAATGATGATCATGAGAGGAGGTCGTGTCAGGCGTTCCTTCTAACGTTAAATTACCGTTACTTTTAACCATTACTTGTTTCAATTTCTGTTCTAACAATAAATACGAACACGACTATCCGGGGTGAAACCTTGTACGCACATCAAAACTATCTCTACAACGAATACGGTGGTGAACCTTCTTACGCCCGGCAAAACTATCCAGACGACGAACAAATCAAGCAAGAGTCGGCGGTTAACGATGAGCCCCCTTAGCCGCAAGTTTCGTATGAAACTAACTAGGTATGACAATTATTCATTTATGCCTTTTTAGATAAATATAAGTTTAACTTTACATGGCGTTGTTTCAAGATTTTATGTCCCACGATGAGTTGGAGTCGTGGGCCAAAAAATGGAACAAAAGTATACCTAGCCACAGTTATGATGTGAGTGTATACCTTCATTCTAGCTATAATGGCAAGCACAAATGGATAGCTAGCCACACTTACGAAAAGAAACAATATGATACGATATGTAATGATACAATATGACATATAATCATACAATACGATACGATATGTAATGATACAGTATGACATAAAATCATCCAATACAACACATACGATACGACAAATAATCATACAATACGATACGACACCTATAGCTAAAATGTAATTAAAAAAATATTTGCAACTCTATACGACTTGTATAGTGCTATACGAGTCATACAAAGACATCATATAGGGGAAGGCTGATGCGTATCAGCCGTATACGAACCCTTATACGATTCATATATGCGTGCATATAAAGTTTATCAGTTTACGACTCAAACCCAAACACACACATGACGAATAAAAACGCTTACAACACAATCGTTTCCTTTTCTCTTTTTTTGGTAAAAGTTACTTATATTTAATCCCGATCACGAATATGTAATTTGTTTTAACTTTTATCCATTAAATTATTTTGATTTAGGTCAACTTTGGTTGAAAAAATCATTTAAAAAAAAGGTATGAACGATACGATGTGTATGTGCATCGTATCTGTTCTGTTGATATGATGCTCAGGCCTCGTATACTTATCGTATTGGGGCTATTCGATAAGTATACAAGGCATGTTTTTTAAATTAATTAAAAAGTTTATAAATTATTTTTTATTAATTATTATTAATTTATTAAGATATATAATCAATTCTTTATAATATTTAAAAAGTTTATAAATTAAATTTTTATTATTATTAATATATTAAAGTACATAATTTATTTGTTATAATATTTAAAAAAGCTTATTAAATATGATTGATTTATTAAAATATCCGGTAGCCATTGCCGTGTCACACCCCGTCGCCAGCGGAAAAAGGTGATCGGGGCATGATTGGGTTTTCATCAAAGCTCATGACATTTATTATAATGTTTCATATTTATTATTATAATTTAAAGGAGATCATACAATCAAATCATACAAGTACAACATGTTCTATACATCTTTCTAGACTTCATTATTTTTCTTCTAAGGCAATTTCCTATGGTGTTCCTTGCTTCATCCTGTCCACCTGTATCATGTGTAAAAATGGTTTTTGGGTCAACAAAAAGTTGGCGAGTGAATCCTATGAAAACATTTAAACGTGTTTATTGTATTGATTATAAAATAAAGTGCATAACCACATATGAGTAAATGTAGATGTAAATTTATTCACAAAACACATATATTAAATATTGCACACACAACAACAAATGATTGTTTTGAGGCACGCGTTGTTCAACTCGTCTCCCACGAGGAACTGATGGGTCTAATGAATAAGTTTTGAGGCACGCGTTGTTCAACGAACTGATGGGCCTAATGAATGTTTTTGAGGCACGCGTTGTTCAACTCGTCTCCCAGGAGGAACTGATGGGGCCTAACAAATAATTTGCATAAAACTTGACAATATGTAATACACCACAACAAACAATATTTACATTCTAAGTTTAGATTATAATATGGTATAGCACGAGTTTGAATAGGCGAATTAATTTAAGCGACACATGATACACCCCAAAACATGAATAAAATGGGAGTTTGTAAGAATTCACTCACAGTGGTTGCGTTTTCTTGGATTGATGATGAATGCGCACGAATTTGGATTTAACCACGAGAGAAACTAACCTAAATAATAACATAATGGTTCGGTAAATAAATGGATTTTATTTGAGATTAATAATTTTAATTCATAACCTTAATAGGATTTTAGATTTATTTTTGTGAGTTTAAGGACATTTTCTAACTTTAAAAATATTATTTTTAAGTATTTTTAAATAATTTTCTGATTAAATAAATAAAAAAAAATGTTGACCGTTGACTTTGACTGTTGACCGGTCTGATTGTGTTTATTATGTGCGCTGAGTGAGGTTCGAATTCGTGACCTCCCGTACGCGTGCATGCAGCTCTACCAACTGAGCTACGTGTCTAACCCAAATATTTCTGTTTTTAATTATACTTATATACTATTTAGATTTATTCATAAATCATTTATTTTAAAAAGATTTGTAATTATGTCGAACCGGTGCACATAACAGGATTCGAACTCGTGACCTGTGGTTTAACTTTGCACACAGTCCACCGCTGGACTGTGTGTCTAACCTGGTTAAAATACTGATTTTAATTATATTTATGTATTATATGTTTTGTGTTATAAAATGCTCGGTTAATATAAAGGATTCAGCATTATGTATGAGACTTGAACTCGGTATCTTCGCGGTACAAATGCACACAGTCCACCACTGGACTGTGTGTCTAACCTGATACAAATCCGATTTTTAATTATACTTATAAACTTATTACATGTTTCAGGATTTGGCTTTTATATAAAAAGGGTATATTATTTCAGTGGATCGGAACACAAACAGAACTCGAACCCGGGACGTATGCTTTATAATCGCACACAGTCCACCGCTGGACTGTGTGTCTAACCTGTTAAAACATCATGTTTAAATATACTTATATTCTAGGCAAAACTTCATCTTCTTCCTAAACATTACCCAGAAACCAAAAATCCGACTGTTATCTTTATCTAATCGATTCTGATTACTGGTTTACGAATTAACGGAATTAAATATGAACGTAAAAAGGTTTTAAAGGTTCATACCCTCTGGAGAACAGCACTTTGATATTCCAGTGACCAACTCCGGCGAGTTCCAATTTTTTTCCGGCGAAGCTTGACTTGCGACAGAGGCTTTACAGGGAGTTTGAGGTGAGTGTGGGTGACTTCTGTCGAAGCTCTAACAGTCCTATTTTTAGAGTAAGGCAATAATGTAATAGATTCAGTTTTCCGGCGAGGTTCCGACGACTCGGAACAAAACTGATGGCCAAACTTTAACAGAAACTTCCGAGAGATGATCGAGTGGGTGTGTCGCGTTCAGACTGGGAAGCGAATGGGTTTGTATTTATAGTGTTATGTCCGACAAGGATTTTCGGTTTCAATTTTTAAAGGCCGCTGATTTCTCTCGGTTTTCAATTCAATTGATTTTGGTTTTCAGTTGTAACAGATGTTGGAAATCAGTTACACTCGTTTAATCATAAGGAAAACGTCAATTTGGGTTGATTGCAAAAGTTTAGTTTTCGTCAGTTACCGTATTTTTGCGAATTTGAACTTTCAGGTTTTTATGTTTGTTTCTATATAAAACTAAATTGTTTTCTGGTTATTACCAAATGTGTGTGTAGCGTAGTGGTGTGTGTTGCGTGTGGGTTCGATGGAGACCCGGGTTCGAAACCCGGCTATCCCATTTATTTTTTTTATTCAGTATTTCTTAGAAATTTTAAATTCTAGTTTTTAAATTATAATATATTTATTAATTATGTATCGTTTAAATTAAAATAAACAATATATACGCAACGAAAATTTATGACTGACTATTCGGTTAAACGAAGCGGGTTTTGAAAACCCGTTTTTTTACGGATGTTACATTCCGAAGGTCATACCTTCTTATGTGGAGCATGGCAAGCCGTGGTTGTGGATCGACGATCCATTCGACGTTCATATCACACCACCGCAACCACATAAATTTGCTTCTGGTTATCACATCGGCATTTTGATTTTCTTATGTATGTATAAATTTATTATGTATTTATATATGCGGTTTCAATTGTTTATATATGTAATGTTTATTTACAATGTTTTAAATGCTTGGTTGGTTACGTATAATGTATTATGTGATACGATACGAAGCGTAATGATATAATACGATATGACATGTAATGATCAAATACGATACATACAAAATATTGAAGATTAATATTGAAAATATACGATATGATGCGTAACAATAAGACACAATACAATACGATACAACATAGCACAATACGATACAATACAATATGACACGATATTTTACGATTCGATAAAATACAAAACATGTAAATTAATATTAAAAATTAAAAATTAATAATCAAACACCTACATTTTGCAACTTTTTGAAGCAAAAATTCACCAGCCTCGTGTACGACTTGTATGACCCTATACGAGTCATATATGACCTGTCACTAAGGTTGGCACTATACAACTCGTATAGTGCTATACGAGTCGTATAGGAGTGACTAGGTGTCAGATTAGACAATTGGATGTCTAAATAGATTGAGCCTTTGGGAAAATAGGCATAGACCTTATTCATTTTGAATATAGACAAGCAAAAGCCACAAATCATATCATTACAAATAAGCTCTAACAGCAACATTGACACCTTTTTAGCTGATATACATGACACAAAAAAGTTCACGTGGTTCACATCTCACCAATCAAATAACTACACGTATAAAGTGTCGACACTATTTTAGCTGGCATCCTAAAAGAACCGACTTCATCTTTATCGGCACCAAAAAATGGAGCTCCATCTTTTATGCTTGCATGACGGTGCCTACCGACTAAAAAGTGGCGACACTTTACATTTGTAATTATGTAATTGGTGGAGCCCTTTTTTTATTTGTCGGCTAAAATAGAGTTAACTCCTTTATCCCACAGCTATAATTTAGGCTCCCTCTTTTCCGTGCTCACAAAAATGAAGTCGGCTCTTTTAGGTCGCCGACTAATATAGTTCCGATACATTACACGTGTAATTATTTGATTGGGTGATTTGTGGAGCCAAATATACTTTTATGTGTCTTCAGTGCCAGCTAAAAGGGTGTAATCACTATCGATAAAGCTTATTGTAATGATCTGATTTGTGGGTTTTTAGCTTTACTATTTTTTAAATGGATAAAGTTAATGTATATTTTCATAAGAGTGTGGTCAAAGTGTCCATTTTCATGATTCTCCCATTTCTTCTGTTATTTGTGTTAAATTACTTTGTAACTAGTAATAATACCTGAGCTAAGCTGCAGGGTTTCGGTCGATATCTATTTTGGTTCATTATACAAATCGAGAAAAATATGCTCAATAGAATATCGACACATGTTTTACATCGACCGAAAACCATTATAATAAATTAAAATTGGATAGCGGGACGAATTGATTTTAAATAATTGTAAATGAAAACGTACATGTTATCTGGAATATAGCTTTAATGAAAAGTAACCTAAAATTAAAACACTAAACATAAAGAAAACTAAAAATAAAAATGATAAAGTCCTGGAAAAAATCAAGAAAGAAACAAAAAAACCAATAGGATAAAAGCTCTATCCACATAACTTACTAATTGTAATTTGTGTTGAAGCATAGACCAATTGAAAACATACATAACAATAAGCATGAAAACGAATTATATTTGATACATATTTCTGAAGAAAATTTACGTGGAATTGTAAACCAACTTAAATTTATACCGACACGTGCATAAAAATAAGCACGTAAGAAAATAGCTACGGGGTGTTGTGGCGGTGTCGAATGGTAAGTGACTCGAATTTATAGTGTTTAATGAAAAGTATTATATTTTACTCGACATGTTTACGAAAAAAATTTACTTCAAAACGAAGACCATTTGAACACACATATAAAAAACATGAAAACGTATTATATTTTACCTGACTCATTATAGAAAAAAATTAAATCAAAATGTAGATCAACAGAAAATGTACATAATAATAAGCATAAGGAATATATTATATTTGACTAAACTTATTACCGGGAAAAATTTACATCTAAACATAAATCAATTAAATTTATAGAATATTTATATTTGACTAAACTTATTACCGGGAAAAATTTACATCTAAACATAAATCAATTTAAATTTATAGAAATACGTACATCAAAATAATCACGTAAACTTAATTACAAATTTTTATAAAGTTAAAAGGTTAGAATTATTAACACAAAGAGTTAAAAGGCTAAAAGTTTAAAGAAGAATAATAAAATAAAAGAAGAAAAGGACAAAAAGCATAAAGGAAAAAAACTGTACATGTCCTTTGTAAGTGTAGGATATATAATATATTAATAATTTACCATTGGTATTAGCGACTTATTTAGCCAATTTATATTTTAATTATAAATTAGTTTAAAGGTAGTAACTTATAAAAGAACAGCATTTTTTCAAATTTTAGAAACTTCATATTTTTACTATTATTAAATGTTCTATACAATACTTTAATTTATGTGCCATTAAGATTAAATAAAAGATTCTTAAAAATAAGAAGTTGTAAGAAAGGTATCAAACGAAATCCGAATTGTTTTATTTAAGCGGCATTGGAAACCGTCTTATTAAACTCTACGATATGAGATTTTAAGTTTTCACTTTTGGATTTATACCATGTAGATTTTATAATTTTTGTTTATATCATTGTCTCTTTAATTTTTTACGACTTATTCTGTCTTTTTTCCTTGACATTATTTATATTTTTCGGCGTTGTGCTATATTTTGGGTGACATTATGTTATATTTTGCAATATTTGTCTTTGTACACTTCTTATATTTTATCGACTTTATAGGATAACTTTAAGTTTTACATGTATTAATTTACTAAAGAAATAATTATTTATTACGGTATGTTAACTATTTTTTTTGTGCGCATAATATTGATTAAAGACACAAAGACTGGTTATTGAAAAAAAAGAGTGAACAATGGTGATTGCGTGTAAATGTAAGGATTTGAAAACTATTTTATTAAGTTGAAAAGAAATTTGAGTTTTTTTAAATGATGAGGGAAAATATGATATAATAGCTATATATATATATATATAGAGAGAGAGAGAGAAGGGGGTGGGGTTAGCGTAAAAAGAAGGGGTTTTGTGAGAAATGTAAGAAGTGTTTTAAATGGTTGAGATCAAAAGTGACAAAATTGTAAATATTGTGGTATTTTTGAGGCTGATTTTACTAGTTTATGGGTAATAGTGCCTTTTTATTATATTTAAATTAAGTATCTGTATCTCATAATAATAAAACCGTTGGCAACTTCCATAATTCCGTCCAAAATCGGAGAGATAGAATACAATAAAAATAAAAAGCTTGGATTGTTTTATAAACGTAATCAACTTCAACTTCACCTTCTTCGTCCTTGTTTTTTATTTGTAATCACATGATATGAAGCCTACCGGAATGTAGGTTTAATACACCATCTGAAAAAGATCTACTTGTATGCATATGTAATGCAGGTGTAAAACACCATACGAAGAACATCTACTGGAATGCAGGTGTAAAACACCATGAATGTAGGTGTGATGCAGGTGTAAAACACCATATGAAGAACATACGAAGAACATCCACGGGAATGCAGGTGTTTTAACGTCTGGAAGAACTGCATTTAGCTTCAAGGTGTGGTGTTTTAAACATCTGGAAACATTGATTATGATTCAAGTCATGATGTTTTAACATCTGGAATCTAGAAAACATAGTACTGTGATTATAGTCATTGTGTTTTAACATCTGAAAATAGCAATACAAACATTCCCAGATAGTGTTAAAATACCATGACTTGAATAGCAATGCAGTCATTCCGGATGTCAAAACATCATGAGTGTATTACAATTCAAGTTGTGGTGTTTTTAGAATTTTAATGGTGTTTATACTTTCAAATTAATCAAAATCATTTCATATGTTAAAACACTATGACTGTATTATGATTCAAGTTGTGGTGTTTTTTGGAATTTGTATGATGTTGTTATACCTAGGAATTAACAAAAATATTGATACGAATATTATCAATTAAACAATACTTGATACCATATTTCGAATAATACAAGATACGGAATATATGGTTTCTAAAATCCCTCAAAACGGTTATGGAAAGGTTTTGCTAATTAAATGATTATCATTGAAATTACTCTATTACCCTTAATCTCTAGTTTTAATTAAAGACACATGTTCTCACCATATTACTTCTTACACTTCTCACACACTTGTCACATTTGCCACATTACAGGATCCTTAATCTATATATATATATATATAGGGTGAGGTTATTGTAAAAAAGAGGTTTTTTTGTGAGAAGTGTAAGAAGTGTTTTATACTCTTAGATCTTGTAGTTATTGGTTGAGATAAAAAAAAGGGGCTTAAAATGTAAATTATGTTTTATTTTTTGACTAATTTGGCTAGATTAGGGGCAATATTATCTTTTGTATTGTTTAAATAAAAAAATTGTCATCAACATCAATGCATATGGAAGTTTCACCCATCTTTTTTGAACGTCAATAACTTTTTATACGTAACTTTAAAAAAAAATACACCATAATAATGAGCATTTTTATCGACTATCATATTGCTATACTTATATAAAGAAAAAATTTTACGTTTCAATCCAATGTTTTAGTCCATGATGTTTTGTCTATTTTCATACAATAGTGTTTTAATTGTTTTGTGATTCAAGGCATGATGTTTTAAACATACAGAAACATTGTATTGTAATTCATGTTATGGTGTTTTAACATCTGGAATCTGAAAAACATTGTATTGTGATTCATGTTATGGTGTTTTAACATCTGGCATAACAATACAATCATCCTCAAATGGTGTTAAAACAATGTGACTTGAATAACTATACAATCATTCTAGATGTTAAAACACCATGATTGTATTACGATTAAAGTCGTGATGTTTTTGAAATATGTATAGTGTTTTAATCTCAAAAAAAAAAAACAATCAAGATATTAAAACAACATATACTAATGTCAAAAATACAAAAGGACCATGAGTACCATGCTAATCAGCAAAACAACATTAATGCATAAAATCTAAAGGAAAATAAATAAAAAAATTATTCAACCTAATACAACCTATAACTAAAAACACCATTACAAGTAGGTGTATGAAACTAACACATAACATAAAACACCATAACGAAATCTGATTGGTCTTGTTGCTTTGAACTCTCCATTAGAAATTATAAGGTAGATAAGAATATAGGTAATAGATATTTGACAGACTTACGAGCAGAAATTAAATTCGAAATGTAGAAACAATATATTTAGTTTTCTAAAATCTCTCTAAAAACAGTTACACATGATCTTTTCCATTTAAATTGGTTTTACTTGAATTACACTATTACCCTTATCCTCTATTTTTATTAATGACACATATCCTCTCCATGTTCCTTCCTATCCTTCTCACACAAATTAATGGTCAGGATTTGATGGTGTTTTGATGATGTATGTAAATCAATGGCAATGATTTGTTCATCCAATTCACAAATACACTAGTGTTCACTCTAGAACCCCACCTTGTATATATAAATACGCACACACGCACACATACACAAGGTGGGGTTTGATTAAAAACCACCATGAGTTGTTAGAAATATGAGAATTCTTACTTCCCGCGTGAGTTGGGCCACAATTTTTAGCACAATCGTAGATGAAAATGTTACAAACACGTCTGTAAAAAAACAAAAAAATTGTCGAGCTGGTAGTTTTCCCTGATGTAAGATTGTTTATGTGCTGATGTAAATTTTATTACCGCGGTGAATTTTTTACACCTCATGTAAATTTGTGCATGTGGCTTTTTTTTGAAACAAGTGATTTTTTTAAGATTCTTGAGAAATTGTTTTTTTTAAACCTAGTTCACATGATTCTCACAACTATATATATATAGGGTAGGGTTCATGCGAGAACCACCTTTATTACGAGAACCGCGAGAACCAACTTTATTGCAAAATAAAATCTAAAAAATATCAAAAAAGCACTCAAAATATAAAATTTTTAAATATTTTTTAAAAGAAATCTCTATATATCGTTTCCAAAAAAAATAAAAAAATTCAAGTAACAGTTATCCATGCACGTGTGCATATGTATCATAACTTCGAAAAATTTCGTAATACATTATCAGTAGTAGACAATTGCACTTTTAATTTACAATACCATTCGTAATACACTACTTTTTACATCACCAATATTCAAAATGCACATTTGCATCATTATGTATAACCATTATATAATGTTTTTTGGTATAAAAGGTTTGTGATTATGAATGATAAAGTAGGCTCCTATACATGTTTTTTGGTTAGTTATATCTAGTGGTTGATGATTTGGTTGTAGGGTTGGGTTCCGGTACAAACCATATTTATCATAAAACCGTAAGAACAGATCCTAACACCTAAAAAAGCTAAATTAGTACATACTATAACAATACATGTAAAAAGTAGCACTTTTGAATTATATTTCCACATGAAAACTAATTAAGATAACTAATTTTAGCACATATGTGAATGATATCAACACTTTCTTTATCAGCAAATTGAAAACAAAAGAAAGATCCAAATAAAGAATTAATTGCTTGTTAGCATAATTATAAGGAATTCAAGATAATTAATATTACTTAGGTTATCATTTTACCATTTATCTATAATTGGTTGGATGCCACATGACACTTTTTGAATGGTTCTTACAGTTTGTATACGAAATATGGTTGATCCTACTCCTTGGTTGTAGTTGTCACTTTATGATGTAATATGTTGATTGGATGGTATAAATGGTGTTGATATACATGTAATAAAGTGAAAATACTGGTATTGTATTGTATTATAGATGGTAAGAGGTAATGGTATTGTATTATGGATGGTAGGAGGTAATGAAAGTGTATTATGGATGGTATGATAGGTGAAAGAGAAAGTGTATTCAAAGTAGTGTACCAAAACACCTTATTTCATGTTGATACATATAGATGCACATGTGCATTTCTAATATTTGTAACGTAAAAAGTAGTATATTACATATGGTAGGGTAAATGAAAGTACAATTGTCTAATATTTGTAACGTATTACGGAATTTGTCAAAGAAATGATATATATGAACATGTGCATGGTAGTGTATTATGGATGCAATGATAATGAAAGAGAAAGTGTATTCAAAGTAGTGTACCAAAACACTTTATTTCATGTTGATACATATAGATGCACATGTGCATTTCTAATATTGGTAATGTAAAAAGTAGCGTATTACACGTGGTAGTGTAAATCAAAGTACAATTCTCCAATGTTTGTAATGTCTTACAGAATTTGTCAAAGAAATGATAAAAAAGCACATGTGCATGGATAACTGTTACTCAATATTTTTAAAGTTTTTTTATTGTTGACGAAATATAGCAATTTTCAAAAAAATTATATTTTGGGTGTTTTTTAGATTTTTTTTAGGTATTTTTGAGTGGTTCTCGTGGTTCTGCAATAAAAATGGTTCTTAACGGACCCTTCATTTTTTATATATATATATAATTGAATCTGTATGAAGAGTTTAATTTATACAAAAATTCACCTTGGTCTATAATGATTGGCTTGTAAATACAATGAGAATATATGCAAGTTGTCCAACTTGAAATAATAATGTATTGGGAGTTAAAATAAAATATATATGTATATATGTAGATGTTATACAAATTCAACTTTTTGGTCTATAATAATTTGGCTTGTAAATCATTACAATGATGAATATATGCAAGTTGTCCAACTTGAAATAAAATAATGTATTGGGAGATAAAATAAAATAATATATATGTATGTATATGTATAGATGTGTGTATACAATAAAATTCACATGTAGTGGGTATTTGTTCCAACTTAAAAGTAAGTTGATAATGATAATGTCATATGCTCAACACTTGTTAGCTGTTACATTACAAGTAGTTAATAAAACATAAAGATATTTCATTTAAGGTAGAAACATAAATAGAATCAAAATGTTTTATGTGACTTAGTAATTTTTATTTCATCTCGTGGTGCAAACCATAAGGATTTTACCTCTCTGTAATTGCATATCACATGATTGGGATATTTCTTTCGACGTTATATGAAATAATGGTCATGACTATTCAGTGTCAAAACGGTTTCCTTAATGAGATACCTTTGCAAAGGCATTTGTTATTTTCACTACTAGAAAATTAAAATTTTTAACGTCGTTTTCAACGCATTAGTAACCAAAACTTAATTTTTGTAAACAAACACAAAAGAATTATGATATCGTTACAAATGGGGTTGCAATTTTAAACATTCCGTTACAAATGTGTTGCAATTTTTTTACAAACATAACATTCTGTTACAAATGCGTTGCATTTTTTTCCAAATATTTTGTTGCAAATGCGTCACAAATTTACTAATAAAATTAGGAAATATTGTAGTAAATGCGTTGTAAATGGTTTTCAATGGGGCTTTTTCCAACATCAAGTTTTGTTGCGAATCTGTAACAAATCGGAATTTGTAACGCATTTGTAATGGAAAGGGGCGTTGAAAACGGGCCATTTTTCTAGTAGTGTTTACAACGTATATACAATTTTCACATCTACGTATAAGTTTCGTGAATCCACTTCTTCTACATCCATGCACAAATATTATACATATAATCTTGATTTTGAAATATGATGAAGTGAGTTATGCAAATATAAGGCATGATGTTTCTAGAAAAGTGGTAGAAAACCGGGAATATTTCTTTTTATTTTATAGAATAGTAATCTGTTACGTCTGAGTTTCATCCAACATAGAATAATTTAATTGATCATGATTTTTCGGCATATTTAGGTTGTCCTAAAAAGTTTGTAGCTCGAAATTCGCTCGGATTTAGCTTGAAGAAAAATTCGCTGGCTTGGTTTGATACTGAGTCGAACCGGCTCGGCTTGGTTAGAAAGTGAGTTTAGCTCGGCTTGGTTCGTAACGAGCCAAGTTGGCTCGGTTTGGCTCGTTTGTTAGCTAGGCTTGGGTTAACTCGGGTTATTTTACTTTTAACATGCTTTATTTTTTATATACATATGACATATTATAGAAATTTGGTTATTATTTGCAAGTATTTAGGACCGTCGTTAGATATCTATGAGATATTTGGGAGCTGATTAGAATGCTAATGAACTTAAATTGCATTTCGTTGAGATTTGAAACTATTTTGTTTGATTGAACTTTTGGCTTATAATATAGTAGGTTGAACTTATTTGAATGTGTCCTTTTGAACTATTGAATGATATCTTAGACTATTAAATTTTAAAGCTATGTATTTTTAAATTTGAGCCTAATTGAACCGAGTTTGAGCCGGCTCGGTTAAAAACCAAGCCGAGCTCGAGCTAAGATTTTCAACTCGATTTAAAATTCGAGCCGAGCCGGCCGCTCGGTTTATAATCGAGTTTAGCCCGAGCATGACCTTGCTCGACTCGTGAACGGCCCTAGGCGTATTTATATAGTTATTGTTATACTTATTAGTAATATTAAATACAAATGAGTCTTAACATACTAAACTGGAAAGTGTGGATTTTTTTAATTCTTTTATCTATTTAAGCATGATGTTTAGTTGTATAATGTAAAAAGTCGTGTATTTACTCTAATAGAGTAATTTATGTATAATAATTTTTTCTAGTGTAAATATACAAAAAAAATACATGCTTGACAAGATGAGATACAAACTTTTCAAAAGAAGAGAAAAAAAATCCTCTCCATCATTTCTCATGTTGTATATGTTTAAGCCCATTAATACAATAAAACTATAACATGATAACTTATATGCTGTTCTATATCTCCATGAATTTTAGGAACTTTTGCTTGTATTGTCTTATTTGGTCTACGTACCGGAACTGAGAACAAATTCGAGATTATGCAGGATTATACACGAAAGATCCTTTTTTTGGCTCTCCTCTTCTTTTAGCCCTATGTCTCTTATCCCTAGGAGGTCTTCCTCCACTAGCAGGTTTTTCCGGGAAAAACTCTAATTTATTTCTGGTGTGGATGGCAGGCAGGCCTATATTTATTGGTTTTAATAGAACTCCTTACAAGCGTTGTTTCATCTACTGTGATCTAAAAATAAATCAAGTTTTAATGACTGGACGAACCAAGAAATAACCCCTCGACTGTTTGTTGGCCATAATTCATGAACTCAGTTACATAGGAAACATATCGTGAATATCTATAAAAAATAAGATACTTGTTTCTTTCTCTTGTTTGAGACAAGTCGTGAATATAGACGTATTTTTTTACAGTGAAAGAAGTTGGGAAGAATTTGTAATAATAGATTACCTAGAGAAATAGGTAAAAGAAATTTTCCATCCAAGATTTAATAATTGATCCATTCTCAGCCCGGTAGAGTCCATCTTGTTGTGATAGGAATGAACAAGAACAAATATGTTTTATCTAATGTAATAAAAATACAAATTATTGTTCCAAAGACTTACCCCTTTTTAGTAATATTCAAAAAGCTCGGGAACAGGTATGTACGGAATAGAAAGATTCCAACCCCCAAGTAAAGAACTGTTACAATAATGAAGAAAACCAGTAGATTTAAATATGAAGCAACGTAAAATAAACCAAATTTGATACCAGAATATTCGGTTTGATAACCTGCTACTTAATTTTTCTTTGTTCTGGAAAATAAAAAGGGTAATGTTCCCCTTCGGCTGGGAAAAGAAATTAAAAAACAAAACCCCCCTATGGGTTGACCCCACAAATTCCACCCCAAAAAAACCAAATTTTGACTGCGAAATCAACTGTACTTGAACTGTTAGATAATCAAAAGTGATGATAAAACACGGTTCCCCCATCCCTATTGAAGAAACAACATGAGATTTTCATCTAAATAGGGCCCCTAAAAAGGTCATAAAAAATCTAAGGGCCCCCTTCCATTTTTCCCTTTTTATTGAAAAATGTTTGTAGGTAGTGTTTTAAAAAATTTTAAAAAATCCATTGTAAGGTCCCATTAGCCCAAGGGAAAATTCTGTTTTTTTTAAAATATTTTTAAAAAAAAAAGGGTGCTTTAAATTCATTTAAACTTTTAATCATTTAAATTTTTTCTTTGTTAAATAAAATTTAAACCCTTGAAAAAAAATTTTTTCTTGTAACAAAAACAATAAAAAACCTAACATAGATATTTCCACCTAAATTTTAAATTAAACGAAACCCAAATTTTTGCTTTAATTTTCCGCGAATCATGAAAAGGGAATTTATCTTATAAAGAATAAGAAAAAAAAAAATAGATTTTTTCTAGTGCAATTCTTTTCCTTTTTTTCTTTTTTTTTCTTCGTTCCTTTTCCCCTTTCCCCTCAAAAAAAAGGGGGTTAAAAAGTAAAGGTTTTGGGTTTTAAATTTTTTTAAGGGAAAAAATTTTACTCTAGATTAATTTAAAAACTTTAAAATTTTTCCAAAAATTTTTTTTTTTTTAAAAAAAATTTTCCAAAAAAAAAAAATTTTTTTTTTTCCCCCCCCCTTTTTTAAAACAATTTCCAAAAAAAAAAAAAATTTTTAAAAAAAAAAAAAAAATTTTTTAATTTTTTTTTTTTTTTTTTAAAATTTTTAAAAAAATTTTTGGGGGGTTTAAAAAAAAATCTTTTCCGGGGGAAAAAAAAAAAAAAAAAAAAAAAAAAAAATTTTAAAAGGGGGCCCAAAAACCCAAAAAAAAAAAAACCCAAAAAAATTTTTTTTAAAAATTTAAAAAAAAAAAAATTAAACCAAAAAAATTAAAAAAAAAAAATCCCAAAAAATTTTTTTTTTAAAAATTTTTTAAAAAAAAAGAAAAAAATTTTTTTTTAATTTTTTTTTTAAAAATTTGGAAATTTTTTTTTTTAAAAAAAAAAAAAAAAAAAAAAAAATAAAATTTTTTTAAAAATTTTTTTTAAAAAATTTTTTAAAAAAAAACCCCCAAAAAAAATTTTAAAATTTTAAATTTTAAATTTTTAAAATTTTTCCCCCCTTTTTTTTTTTTTTTGGGGTTTTAAAATTTTGAAAATTTTTTTTTTTTTTTTTGGGTTTTTTTTTTGGGGTTTTTTTTAAATTTTTTTAAAAAAAAAAATAAAAAAAAAATTTAAAAAAAAAATTTAAATTTAAAAAAACCTTTTTAAAAAAAGGGGGGGGGAAAAAATTTTTTTTAAAAAAAAAAAAAAAAAATTAAAAAAAATTTTTTGTTTGGGAATTAAAAAAATTTTTTTTTCATTTTTTCCCCCAAAAAAATTTTAAAAAAGGGGGGGGAAAAAAAAATTTTTTTCCCTTTTTTTAAACCCCCTTTAATGGGGGGTTTAAGGGGAAAAGCCGGAATTTGGAAAAAAAGGAAAGGA
>CAMTDV010000024.1:1800000-2130000 GCA_947069175.1 Scalesia atractyloides | reverse complement strand
AAGGGTTTTAAAAAATTTTTTTTTTAAAAAAATTTTAAAAAAATTTTTTTCCCAAAAAACCAAAAGGAAAATTTTTTAAAAACCCCCCTTTTTTTTTTTTCAAAAACCCAAATTTTTTTTTTTCCCCAAAAAATTTTTAATTTTTTGGGAAATTTTTTTATTAACCAAAAAAAAAAACCAAAATTTTTTTAAAAAAAAAGGTTTTTTTTTCCAAAAAAATAAAAAAAATTTTTTTTTAAAAAAAAAAATTTCTTGGGGTTTTTTGGAAAACCCAAAAAAATTTTTTAAAAAACTTTTGGGGGGGTTTTGGGGGCTTTTTTCCCTTTTTTAAAAAAAATTAAAAAAAAAAAAACCCCCCATTAACCCCCTTTTAAAAAAAAAATTACAAAAAAAAATTTTGGGGGGGTTTTTCCCCCCCCCTTAATTTTTTTGTTTTTTTTTTTTAAAATTTTTTTGGCCCCCAAAAAAAAAAAAACCCCCTTTTTTTGGGGGGGTTTTTAAAAAAATTTCCCCCAAAAAAAAAAAAAAAAAAAAAAAACCAAAACCTTTAAAGGGGGAAAAATTTTTGTTTGGGAGGGAAAAGGGAAAATTTTAAAAAGAAAATTTTTTTAATTTTTTTTTTTAAAATTTTTTTTTTTTTTTTTTAAAAAAAAAAAAAAAAAAAAAATTTTTAATTAAATTTTTTTTTTAAAAATTTAAGGGTTTTTTTTTAAATTTTTTTTTTTTTTTAAATTTTAAAAAAAATTTTTTGGGGGGGTTTTCCTTTTTTTTCCCCCCCCCCAAAAAATTTTTAAAAAAAAACTTTTAAAAAAATTTTTAAAAAAAACCCAAAAAAAAAAGGGGGAAAATTTTGGGTTTGAATTAAAAATTTTTTTAAAAAAAAAATTTTTTAAATTTTTTAAAAAACCCCAAAAAAAAAAAAAAAAAAAAAAATTTTAAAAAATTTTGGGGGTTTGGGTTTTGGGGCCCTTGGGGGCCTTTTTTTTGGGGGGGGGAAATTCCCCGGGGGAAAAAATTTTTTTTTTTTTTTTTAAAAAAAAAGTTTTTTTTAAAAAATTTTTTTTTCCCCCCCCCTTTTTTTTTAAATTTTTTTTCTTTTTTTTTTCTCTTTCCCCTTTTTTTTCCCCCCCGGGGGGGGGGAATTCCGGGGGGGGGGGGGGAAAAAAATTTTAAAACCCCCCCCAAAAAAAAAAAAACGGAAAAGGGGGGGAAAAAATTTTTTTTTTTGGAAAATTTTAAAAAATTTTTTTTTTTTGGGGGTTTTTTTTTTTTAAAAAAAAACCCCTTCCTTCAGGGTTTAAATTTTGGGCCCCCAAAAAAAAAAAACCCCCCCCAAAAAAAAAATTTTTTTTAAAAATTTTTTTTCCCCAAAACCCCCGGGGGGAAAAAAAACCAATTTCCCCCCCCCGGGGGTTTTTTTTTGGGGGTTTCCCTTTTTTTTTTTTTTTTTTTTTTTTTGGGGGGGAAAAAAAAATTTTTGGTTTTTTTTTTTTAAAATTTTTTTTTCCTTTTTTTTTTTCCCAAAACCCAAACCCTTTTTTTTTTTGGTTTTTTGGGGGAAAAGGGGGTTTTTTCCTTGGGTTTTTTCCCCCTTTTTTTTTTTTTTGGGGGGGGTTTTTTTTTGGGGGGGGAAAAAAAAAACCCCCCCTTTTTTTTTGGTTTTGGGGAAAAACCCCTTTTTTTTTTTAAAAAAAAACCCCCTTTTTTGGGGGGGCCCCCCCCCCCCCCTTTTGTTAACCCCCCAAAAACCTTTTTCAATTTTAAAAAAAAAAGTTTTTCCCCCAAAAAAAAAAGGGAAAAAAACCTTTTGGGAAAAAAACCCCCCATTAAAAAACCCCCCAAAAAGGGTTTTTTCCCCTTTTTTTGGTTTCCCTTTTTCCCCTTTTTTTTCCCAAATTTTGGGCCCTTTTTAAATTTTTAAACCCTTTTCCGGAAAAAAACAAACCCAATTTCCCCGGCCCCCCCCCCCTTTTTTGGGGGGAAATTTTTAAAAATTTTTTTTGGGAAAAAAAATTTTTTTTTTAAATTTTTTGGGTTTTTTTTAAAACCAAAAAGGGGAAAAAAAAAATAAAAATTAAAATTTTTTTAAAAAAAAAATTTTTAAAATTTTTCCTTTAAAAAAAACAATTTTTTAAAAAAAAAACCCTATAATAACCTTAAAAAAATTTTCCCTTCCCCCCCCCCAAAAAATTTTTTTTAAAAAAAGGGTTTTTTTTTTTTTAACCCCCCCCCAAAAAAATTTTAAAAAAATTTAAAACCCCCCCCCTTTTTTTTTCCCCCAAAAAAAAAGGGGTTTTTTTTTTTTCCCCCCCCCCCTTTTTTTTTTTGGGGGGGGACAAATTTTTTTTTAAAAAAAAACTTTTCCCTTTTCCCCTTAATTTTAAAAATTTGGGGCCCCCCCTTGGGGGAAAAAAAAAAAAAAAAATTTTTTTTTTTTAAAAAAAAAAAAAAAGGGGGGCCCCCTTTTTTTTGGGGGTTGGGAAAAAAATTTTTTTTTTTTTTTTTTGGGGGAAAATTTGGTTTTAAAAGGGTTTTCCCCCCCCTAAGGGGGCCAAAATTTTAAAAACCCTTGGTTTTTTTAAGGGTTTTAAAAAAAAATATTTTGGGGTTTTTTTTCCCCAAAAAAAAAGGGGGGAATTGGGGGGGAAAAAAATTTTCCCCTTAAAAAGAAAAAAAGGGTTTTTTAAATTTAAAAAAAAAACCCCTTTTTTTTAAAAAAAAAAAAATTTTTTTTTTTTTTTCCCTTTAAAAATTTTGGGGCCCTTTTTTTTAAAATTTTTTTTAAAAAAAAAAATTTTTAAAAAAAAGTTTTTAAAAAGGGGGTTTTTAAAAAAACCCTTTTTTAAAAAAGGGTTTAAAAAGGGTTTTTTTTAAAAAAAATTTTTAAAAACCCCCTTTAAAATTTTTTTTGGGGGGAAAAAATTTTTAAAAAAAGGGGGGGAAAAAATTTTTTTTTTTTTAAAATTTTTTTTTTTTTTTTAAAAGGGTTTTTTTTTTTTTAAAAAAAAAAATTTAAAAAAAATTTTTTTTTTAAAAAAAATTTTAAACCCCTTAAAATTTTCCGGGTTTAAAAAAAGGGGGCCCGGGGGGAAAAAAAACCCCCCCCAAAAAAAAAACCCCAAAAATTTTAAAAAAACCCCAAAAAAAAAAAAAAAAAAAAAATTTTAAAAAACCCCGAAAAATTTTTTTTGGGAAAAAAAAAGGGGGAAAAATTTTTGGGGGGGTTGGTTTTTTGGGGCCCCCCAAAATTGGTTTTTTTTGGGGGGGAAAATTTAAACCCCCTTTTAAAAAAATTTTTAAAAAGGGGGTTTTTAAAAAAAAAAAAAAGGGGCGGGTTAAAAAAAAACCCCCAAAAAGGGGTAAAAGGGGAAAAAAAGGGGGGGGGGGGGTTAAAAAAGGGGAAAAAAAAAAATTTTTTTTTTAAAAAAAAAATTTTTTTTTAAAAATTTTTTTAAAAAAAAAAAAAAAAAATTTTTTTTAAAAAAATTTTTTTTTTTTTAAAAAAAAAAAAAAAAAGGAAAAAAAAAAAAACCAAAGGGAAAAAAAATTTTTTTTAAAACCCGGGGCAAAAATTTTTTTAAAAAAAAAAGGTTCCCCTTTTTTTAACCCCAAATTTGGGGGGGTTTTTTTTTTTGGGCCGGAAAATTTTAAAAATTTTTTTTTATTAAATTTTTTTTTTTTTTCCCCAAAAAGGGGGTTTTTTTTTTGGGGGGGGAAAAAAGGGGGGGGGTTTTTTGGGGAAAAAAAGGGGAATTGGGCAAAAAAAAAATTTTTTCCCCCAAAAATTTTTTAAAAAAAAAAAAAAAAAAAAAAAAAAGGAAAATGGGGAAAAAGTTTAAAAAAAACCCCAAAAACCCCAAGGTTTTTCTTTTTGGTTTTTTTGGGTTTTTTTGAAAAATTTTTTTATGGAAAAAAAAAAAAGGGGAAAAAATTTTTTTGGCAAAAATTGGGTTTAAATTTTTTTAAAAAAAAAAAATTTTTTGGGGGGGTTTTTTTTTTTTTTATAGGTTTTTTTTAAAAAAAAAAAAAAAATTAAAAAAAAAAAAAAAAAATTTTTTTTAATTTTTTTTAAAAAAAAAAATTTTTTTTTTTTTAAAAAAGGGGGGGAAAAAATTTTTTCCCCCCCAAAAAAAAAAAAAAGGGGCCCCCCCCAAAAAAAAAACCCCCCAAAAAAATTTTTTAAAAAAAAAAACCCCCAAAAAACCACCCCCAAAACCCCCAAAAAACCCCCCCCCCCCCCCAAAAAAAAAAACCCCCCCCCACAACAAAAAATAAGGGAAAACAAAACCCCCAAAAAACCAAATTTAAAAAAAAAAAAACCCCAAATTTAAAAAAAAAAATTTTAAAAAATTTTTTTTTTTTTTTTAAAAAAAAAAAAAAAAAAAAAAGGGAAAAAAAAGAAAAAATTTTTTTTTTTTTTAAAAAAAAAAAAAAATTTTTTTTTTTTTTTTTTTAAAAAATTTTTTAAAAAAAAATTTTTTTTTTTTAAAAAAACCCCAAAAAAAAAAAAAAAAAAAAAAATTAAAAAAAAAAAATTTTTCGGGGAAAAAAATTTTTTTTTTGGAATTAAAAATTTTTTTAAAAAAAAAAAAAAAAAATTTTTTTGGTTTTTTTTCCCTTTTTTTTTTTTTTTTTTAAAAAAAAAAAAAAACCCTTTTTTTAAAAAATTTTTTTTTTTTTTTTTCCCCCCAAAAAATTTTTAAAAAAATTTTTAAAAAAATTTCCCCCCCCCTTTTAAAACCCCCCCCTTTTTTTGGGTTTTTTTTTGTTAAAAACCAAAAAAAAAACCCCCCGGGTAAAAAAAAATTTTTAAAAAAAATTTTTTTAAACCCCAAAAAAAGGTTTTTTGTTTTTTTGGAAAAAAGGGGGTTTTTTTTTTTAAAAATTTTTCCCCCTTAAAAAAAAAGGGGGGTTTTTTCCACGACCCTACTCACCACTTCCTGAATTCTAGGTTTGTCCAATTAATTGTTGTAAAATCTGACTGGAGGCGCTCCGAAATCGACCTGTCATGATAAAAGCAAAGGAGAATGGTCGGATAAAAATCAAGGTAAATTCCGAAACCTCGCATACGACCAAGTTTGCATGAATTTGTCGCAACCGGGTGATAGATCAATTTTGCTCAAACTATAACCGTTTCTGGCATATAAGTAAATTTCGTACCGCCCATTAGATACCCCAACAGACCTACACTATTAATAATGTTATTGAAAACAGAGGGCCCCACAAAATTGAATTACAACAGGTCCTCCTCCGATCTCACTTCGTTAAAATCTCCACCATACCCCAGGAAAATTGTATCTAATCTCCGACAATTCAGCCGGAGCCACGTTTTTCCGGCACTTATCATTAGTAATGTAAACATTACAGACATTAACCTGCAAGTTTAGCTCACCAAAGTTTCCGTAGATAGCCACAAAAGACTTGTTCTTAGTAACCATGTTGACCCTAACGGTACAGAGGTTCCACACGGTTATAATCCCCCTATCTACCGAGGGTGTGAACAACGACAACTCCCAAGTCCCCCCTTCCCCAAAAAGCGACTTACCTTTTCTTCACCCAACCCAAATATTTAAGTCTCCTAAATACACAAAACCGAAATCCTATGTTCCTGAACTAACCTTTGCACCCAGCTAGCTTTATCTGCATCGCCAGCCCCCAAATGTTAACGGACAAATAGTTTATGAGTCCATACATTGAACGCCCGACTCGTTAAAAACAATATAAAATACTTTGCGGAAAATAGGCCCAAATTCTTTTTATCTTACTTAATATAAGTTATTATTCCATAAATATATTAATCCACATATTTGGATTAATAAAACATTTACAAATGCTCATTTTGAAAATTTCACCATAACCTGTTTGCAAAGCGACCATTCCTTACGAAAATAAAAGCTGCTTAATAACCAAAGTTTTTTATAAAACAAACATAACCCATTACCACATTGACATTTTAGCATTTCACGAAAACAAACGTTGGACTTAAACTCCAAAATACAAATAATTAAGTCTAATTAGCCCGATAAGGAAACCCATATACTTAATGAGCAAAATATCACCTAGTCCTCCTATCGTTGACCCGCTTCAAAGACTTGATCACTTCCGCCTTTCTACAACCCTATTTTGTCATATAACATTACCATATCATTAGTTTCATCCGAGAAACCATGATAAGTATAATAATAACTAATATATTGATTGAACTGGATCACTGATGAACGACCCGTGAGATCTTTTCTTCTTTCATGATTCCGGTTCAAGCTACCCTATTGATTCTCATGACTTATCACCTACATTGAAAACACCAAAAAATTAGCTTTTGCTAAGTGAGGACTCATAATATGATTTTGTATCAAACATAACGGAGTTTTTAATGCTCATAACGCCCAACGAAACAATGTCGAGCCACCACTTCATTATCTCGAGTCACATATTTCGTGACTTTATCCATTCTAATCCGGGCGCCCTTTTTTATCCATATCTCATGTATATCACTGCTAATATAGAATCGAGGACACTTCAAAGTAAACCGTTATCAAACCGTTTCGCTCAATATAAATAAAATGGTAAACCGCCTCACAACTATGTTGTAATTCATTAGACAACATACACGATTATCAACAATCATTATTACCCAACACACTCTTAATAATTCATACATGTATTCATAACATACTCAAATAGTTTATATAGTTTCAACGACACAAGTGTCATTCATTCATAAGCACTGCTAAATGAGAACATGTTTTTGTACATACAGGTTACAACACCTATGACTCCGTAATTTAGCATATGCATCCCATATTTAAGGAATCACTCACTTCAACTCATGTAAATATATATAACTACATTGAGGTTTAAAACAACAGCATAATCACATCCGTATGGTTCCTTATAAATTCCACAAGATTATGCAAGTACTATAAAATTTAAGTTTTTTACTCAGTTTTGCGCAACTGTAGTAATTCAGCATTTCCCCCCTTTTACAGTGAGTATTTCACTTCACACTAAACTTCTTAGTAACAGGGACTTAGAGACCTTTTCATGGATATAAAATACGCCCGAAAGGACATTTGGTTGATGTTCTATGAATTTTTAAAGACTAGCAAAATCTAGAAATAAGCTGAATTTTCAGCACTTGGGTATCTTGACCCATTAACAACTTGCACCATTTTGATGGGTTTAAACCCCCCAAAAACATAACCAAAACAATACGTTACTGTTAATTCAAAGCCCATTCAATAATTTTTGTTAAAACGTGTACCGTAACTATAAAATATCAAGTTAAGAAGAATACTATTTAATTCAATACGAATCCAAACATATTCGAGTCACTTACTTTCGCCCGTAGGAGTGTTGTTGCTTTATCGTTTGTTTGACCCGTTGTCGTCCATACATTATCTTGCCTAACTTGACAAAAAAATCAAACTTGCAAAACATTAGAACACATAACATGGGCATTCATCTCATAATACCTAAGTATTTATCCACCACCCATCATCAAACATGTGCTATAAATCATTCTTTTTACCCCAAAATTGTTAATTGGTTTATTACCATTCATTTGACTCGTTACCACCCTTTTTTGTATAACAACAAGTCACCGGTCAATACTACCATATTAAGATTTTAAAGCATACTTACAAATTAATAATAACATTTAAGTTATTGTTCTAAACGATACCATATAAATCAATTTACCCAAATGACCCGTTTGGTCGATTAATCCAGTCTCTAACATAACAAACTCATATGTGTCATTATAATAATATATAATAAACCAATTCACCAACTAGGTTTTTCATAAACTTACACCCGCTAATTAACTCTTGATTATTAACAAATCATTTCATGTAGTAAACATGACAAATCTTTCAAAATTTCACTTTTATTTTGGTTTAAGCATTTAATCAAACACCTTGCGGGCATAAACTATATTTCACCATTTTTACGCTTATATGAACTCTTATACACCAATTCATCATCAAAGATGTCTACTTTCTTTGTAATTCTCAAATAGTATCATCTTTTATGTTTTTAAACAAAAGCATCATTATTTTAGGATCGTTAGTTTCTATTTAGATTTTGGTCGACAACTTCACACATGGTTTCCGTACATCTCTATCCTAATCACCAAATCATGAATTTGAACCCAAATTATAACATGCAACATGAATCCATAACTCAAAAGTTACAATCAATCAGTTTAGCATAAACACTATGGTTGTTCAACACCAAAATCGCACACAATTACACCCAATTTCGTGGGTTTGAACAAAATCATAAAGAACACCACTTTGAATTTCATCACAATAACATAAAAAATCACTTACTAGAGCTTTAGAATCAAGCATAGAAGACAGAATCGAGACTTCAACCCTTCAATTTCATGGTCCTCATGGGAAATCAATCTCCCTCTCCGTTTTCCTTGGTCCGCGTCGCACCGGGGTGACCTCCTAGTCACGCTCTTCATCTTTTTCCCTTTCTTTTTTTTTGTTTTTATTTATTTAAGGTTCTAGCATATTCACTTTTGGCCCTTATGTTTTGGTTAGTTATCTAGTTTGGTCAAAACACTATTTTCACTAATAAATAACTAATATTTTAATTAGATTCAATATACCTAGTTACAATACTTCATGTTGATATCATAATGAAACATGATAACCAAAATATTTGTATTTTAGGGGTGTTAAATCCCAATAAAATTCGGGATGTTACAATACCTTTCTCCTTTCCGCCCCTGACTAACTACTCCACTTGCCTCTCAAAGCCATCGAGATAAATTACCAATTTATTGCTCACCATCACTGTGGCGTCCCCCTCTACAGTAACAACCTTTGATGATAGAGGCTCTTCGGGGCCTTTTAGCTCGTTAAAGTCGACGTTCAGCTTGAAAGGGTGACACACTTACGCATGTTTTATGACATCGCCTACTCCGATCTACCCCCTCTCATCCGATTCGAAAGTCGTTCGCACTTTTTTTGCTTGAAAGACAATCACATGGCTTCAATTTGAATGAGGAAACCTTTTTACATTTTCTCTCCGATTTTGGTGGGTGCCCTACCCATATAATTTCATCAACGTTGAAGGGATCACTATCAGCTTCAATAAACACCTGAGAAGCAAATGACTTTTTCACGTATGACCCTTGTTTGTGAACAAGATCTATTGTAGGTATTTTATTCGGCTTAGGCTTACCAAGCCCACCAGACAGAGATTCTAAATTGGGCTCCTTTGGAGCTACTTTAAAACTGAACCTTTGGGTCGGCCTGGTAGATGTGTTTCCGTTGCACGTGGGTGTGGGTCCCTTCTCTAGACGTGGAGAAATACAAACGTCGCCACCCTTTTTGAAGCACCCCATCCATTTTGACATGCACGTTAGATTCCCCTTAAGCCTCTTTATCTTCCCCCACTATCACTGAATCTACTCCGGTTACCAGAGACTCCTGAGTAAACTCTTCTTCATTGGAAAAATCAACAAATGTAGCCAGACATCGCTAACCTCCGATATCCAAACCTGAAAAGAAGAGCTCTCCGCTACAACTTTAATCTCCTTAATAATTTTGACCCGTGAAAAAACAAAAACCCCAACCTTTTCTGAATCCAAACTAGAGAAAACCTTCCCGAAGCTGGAGGCTATGTGGTTGAATGACCGGACGTCCCATAGGTAGAAAGGGACCCTTTGATCGAAAACCATGCAATCCTTTTATACTCTAACTCTTGCTCTTTCCAAACGACCATCGAGGAGAACCACCTCTACTAGACTCCTTTCTTGTGTTCTAAAATATCCAGGGCTTCAATTTCCGATGGGAAAGTAATGAGGAATCTTACACCCCCAGATCGGACCCTAACATTGCACCTTCCCCATTGAGCAAACTCCTTCTTCATACTGTTAGGGATCGAAACATCACAATCCTCCCCCACAAAAGAGTTACCACCCCATTGTTTTTGAGGCAAGTTTTCTTTCATCTCTAGCGACACCGTTTGAATGATCGGTGCCACGTCTCTCTTCCCGAAGAAAGCATCACGATAAGGCTCAGGTGAATTTTCAAAGACCGGAAGCTGCATAGCCTCTTTCATCGGGGTTCTTGCATCTTTGGCATGTGTGGGTTCGGTTCTTCTTTTTTTCCCACTTCACGATATTCCCCACCGACACATCTAGAACCATCCTTTTGAAACTTAGCGACCTTCACACCGATGACCGCCCTATCAATCTTATCTTAACCTTGGACAACTTCAAAATCCAATCTTTAGTGATGATGATATGCTTCAGGCTAATGAACCAAAAATGTTTCTCGCTCCGTCTCTCTTTGCCAGAAGAAACGTGTCCCTCGAGTTCAGGAAGATCTTGAAAGCTTCCTAGAGACGAATGGTATCACAACTATCTGGGAGATTCGAGATGAAGAACGTACTAGCATTTTTTAGGTCTTCCTCCTTACGTCTCCTCCTGGTTTCCTGTTTCCTTTGCGTTTTAGACGAACTCCTTCCCAATCATCACCATCCCCATACTTGTTCTTGGCAATCTATTCATATTCCTCCTTTTCCTTATACGTAAGTCCTCTATATTGTTGAAGTAATCGTTCCATGCATTGTTTCTATTGGATAAGTTGATGTATCTTCTGCTTGTGTTTCCGACGCCTCTTCATTTTCTGTTGTTGGCCCCGTCTCCAATTTCACCTTTTTGAATAATCAGTGCATAAAGCGATAGTTTTTAGCATATGCGTTATGCTTTTTACCTAAAACAATTATAGTGGTATTGCATAAATTTTAAGATGGTAATGCTTGGTTCATTGTAAAGTGTATATATATTTTGTTACTAATAATATTTGTTGAGTAATATATAATAATTATTAATAACCAGCTATTATGAACTTGAATTCGTTTTTATCACTGAACTTAAAGTTAGGCATAAGCTTCAAGCTCATCTAATACGAAAAACTGATTTTCATAGATAATGACCTCGTGGCCTTCCTTTTTCTTGGTCTAGATGTGTAACATCTATATCGCACATACTTTTTGAAGTACTTATTAATAACTTTTCCAGTTAGTTCTTTTGGATGATTAAATGTCTTTATTTTCTTTGTCTAGATGTGTACGATCAATATCCTGTTTCCTTTGCGTTTTAGACGTAACTCCAAATTGAGTTAGGTTGTTTTTCTGTAATATATTCGTTATTATATAACCTTTTTGTATTTATGTTTATTATTTGGAAACCATCAAAATATCCGCCATGTAGTATTGTCATATGTACAGTTACATATCTATTTCATTTCTTATAATTAGTTTAACAAAAACTTGTACTTTTTATAATCAGGAATATATAGTAATTTGATTTATTTATTCATAACATATACATTACCATCATATGGTTTCCCTAATTACATTAAAGTTATATAACATATGTAACTAAACGCAAGTGTCAAGAGGTCCTTGATCAAATAACATTAGTGATTTTTTCTAGATTAAGTGGTGAGAGTTGAAACCTTATCTGTCACTATAAGAAAAGAAACACAATTCTTGAAATTGATATGGATTTGAAGGATTAAGTTATTTTACAAAGGCTTCTAAAAATAAGAAGTGTACAAAGACACAATGTATCATACAAGATAACACAATGTCGAGCAAAATATAATACATTTCCGAAAAATATAACACAACATCGAGAAAAAAAGACACATTGAGTCGCAAAAAAGACACAATGACGCAAATATAGAAAAGACACAATGATAATAAACAAAATTCTAAAATCTACAACCTATAAATCCAAAAGTGAAAGCCAAAAATCTAACATCGTAGAGTTTGATGAGATAGTTTCAATGCCGTTTGAATGAAGTCAATCAGAGTTTGTTTGATACCTTTTGTAAGACTTTTTATTTTTAGAAGAATTTGTATTTCATCCTAAACCTTGATTTGAAATCTCTTCGTAAATTTCAAATACCAGTTTTTACCATTATGAGTTAAACAACAGACAAAAATATTAGAAAACAAGAAAAAGGGTTTTAGTAGAGTTAAATAATACAAACAAATGATGTGGAGCTTCGAGGATCGACCAATTAAGAACCACCTTGGAATGCATGGTAGACTTGTACTTGATGCAATTCATGACGTATTTTCTGAAGTGATTCAAGATACACAACATTTGCCACATATAGTCAACTTATGTAAACTCACTTTTGCACTTACAAGACAGATTTATTATATTGGTATATACATATTCAACAAAAGGTATTGCACAAAAGATACACCAAACAAGCATCAACAGATATAACCCTTGGATGAAAAAAAATAAAAGGGCCAAAGTGAAAACAGTAGAAAGCAAAAAAGATAAAAACACTCAACACACTAATAATTCCACCATAAAGATTCAAAGGCAGTAGATATGATGTCTTCTTGCCCAGAAACAAACCTATCTTCTTGATCACCACCATTGTTCATCCATGGAGGTGGATACAACCACCCGTCCATAACCGAGTCCGTGTAAACAAACTCGTTCTTTAACTCGAGGGAGTCGAAACTCGATCCTAAAACCGGAAGCTCAATTATCTCACCAAGGTCATCCGATGTTGTTTCTATACAAGTTGACGGAGAGTCAAATTCTGTCATGGCTGCGGCTTTGGCCGCAGCTGCTTGTACGTCTCTAGGTGAGCACGAGACAGGGCGAGGGAGTGACCCCGCGAGTTCGGGGAAATTAAGAATGGCTGATGTCCCTTTGATGCTAACCGCGGCAACATCGTGTGCCCGGGCAGCCATTTGTGGTGTCGGGAATGTCCCAAGCCATATACGTGATTTTTTCCTTGGCTCGCGGATTTCCGACACCCATTTGCCCCAACTCCTCATCCGAACACCACGGTAAACGGGGTGTTTGGTGCTTGAATCACGGCTCCTTTTGACGGTTTGGTTTTCGGGTTTTTGCGAGTTGGGTATGGGCTGAATTGATACAGGAGAATAATCATCAGGTTGATGATCAGAAATGGGATTGTGTGTACTCATTTTGGTACAAACTGATGATGAATTCTTCATTAGGGCATACGTAAGGGGTGAAAGGGTAGTACTAGCCGTCATGAGCACATTATGTTTCTTTAAGTTAGTTTTATATGAAAGCCGAATAAAGAGAGAAAGAAAGTTATGATCTTTCTGCGTGTTTAATCAGAGTGAAGACAGTAGATCAATCACCGATTTCAACTCTCATTTCCAATGAGTGTGATACAGATACAGATACTTATAACGACATGAGAGAGAGAGGGAGAGGAGAGAGAGAGAGAGAGATGGTAGCTATTCTAGAGAGATGGGGTTAGTAGAATGGGGTCATTGACAAACAAGTACCACATAAACGTGTTCCTTCAGGAAATTTTCACTTTTGTGTTATGAAACTACTCTTAGTAAGTTCTGAGATATTCACTTGACACTATTTGTTTTTACATCATTGTTGTCTTCCATCTTTTCATCCTTGCACCATCATAAGATTTGTCTTATTAATCTATTATATATATACATGTACAAATTATATTATACATATATAAAATTAGAGGATGATAAATACTTATTTTTATATATTATATTATTGTTATAATATTTTATTATTATAATTACTTTTTAGTATGTTTTGTTTTACATTAATACTTTTAAGAAAAGACGTTTTATAATATTTTGAGTATGTAATTGCGACATGCTTATTCTTATCTATGTAAAGATTCAAAGTTTGCCCAAACCGATTTACCCTTTTGTATCATAAGTTGTAGCAAGTGTCGGTGTTGTATTTGTATTTTGACAAACCAAACTAATGCTAATGGAACAACTTCGGCCCCGCAATCGAAATTTTCAGAGCCATTTGCATTAAATTTTTTTTATGGTTTATGATCGATGTGACACACCGAACTGATTCTAACGGAACAACTTCGGCACCGCAATCAAAATTTTCAGAGCCGGTGGCATTAATTTTTATATGGTTTATGATCGATGTAAAACGTGTGTCGATATCTTTTTAAGTACCAAAAAAAATTATTTTTTTGAGGTTTTTTTTCTTTCGATCAATATGGAGAGTATTGGTACCATAACTGATCGATATCGGTACCTACCGAATTCTAGTGGCGTAGCGCGGGAAAATCTAACTAATTTTACTATATTAGAGCATATAATTCGGCACATGTTAGATTAAATTAGTCTATCAGGGCATGTTATATTTGGTGGGCGTGACGGAGTGAGCTCCTACGTAGGACTCATCCTTACAAGAACACCAAGTAATCGAGATGTGAGGGTGAGCCCACGAACCTTGAATATGTTAGTGTTATCACGGACGTGAGGGCCTGCATTTGTTTTTTTCTCAATATTTAATTAAATTTAATTCTCGAATACTTTGTACTCATTAGCTTTACTACTGAAATAAAACGTTATTTTTTATTATTATTTTTGAAATATTACGATATAAATCTTAACGAAGCTGAGTTGTTTTCAAAATAAAATATTTTTCTAGTCTGGTAAATAGTTTTTACAACTTTCGGTTCGTGCTTGAAGATGATATCCAATTGACATTCATTTATTTGCCGTCTAAAAGTTGTTAATAATAATTGCTAAAATATACACACACAAAAAAACCCAGTCACACTCACACTAATTAGGTTGATCTAACTCATGATAAGTGAGATTGTCTCTCATGCTTATGTGGCGGAGTCTATGTGGCTCGATCACACTCACACGGTTTAAAACATGTGGTCTGACGGCTGCAGTCGCATCAGCCCTTTAACACCTCAAACACCGTCCAGGGAAGCTAAGGATGGGTTTCATGAAGGCCTTAGTGAGCATTGAGAAAGAAATAGACGAGACCTATTTAGTCTTGCACCAATTATCAATTTTCTTTTTTTCTTTTTTATATAGATGTTAATTACAAAGTGTTAGTTAAAGGGTGAACTAATTAAAGCTTCACAGCCTATATGGCAGTGACGTGACACTTTAACTAGCTCATGTTAGTTAAACGCCACAACGCCCAATCTAACCATTAAAGAATATTTTCAACATATATTAAATAACTGATGAGCTAGCTTAAATTATTTGAGAAGAAATGCAATCATTCTCTTCCACATAAAACTTAAAATTTCACGCAAGTACAATCATTTAATTTTATGTGATTTAGCTTTCACAAATAAAAGTGATTTAGTTTTCACAAATAAAAAAAAGAGTTAAAACTAATCAAAGTCATTAATTAATTCAGAAGGCTGAAATTCTTGATGTGAGCATTCAAGATTACACGCAGCTGTAAATTAATACATTCTTGCCGAATCCGGAAAACATCACTAGTGAAATTCATACCGACTTCAATAACATCGTTTATATGGTCGTTAGAAATCACATCAATATTTAAATCTACCTTAAAAACATAGAAATCACTGTAGCTCTTCTCTGTGAATAGGTGAGCGAATCACTGGATTGCACTTCGGTTTTATGTCAATGTATCCTTCAATAATGATACGAACTGGTTGGCATTTCTTTCCGGAAACACAATATTTTGGAAACTTTTAGTAAGGTCTAGGCATTAAATATGCTAAATATGGTCTACTTGTCTTACAAATTAAATTGATTAACTTGTTCATTTGGCGTACCGGGGCAACCATATATATATATATATATATATATATATATATATATATATATATAGTTGTACGTTCGTACCGATCGTTATTCTACCCAGAGGCGTCTCTGAGAATTCAGGTACCCTATTCGAGCTCGAAAAAATGTACCCTTTCATAATGTTTTATTATTATTTGAAAAAAAATTAAATTAGTATTTGGCTCAATAAACCTAATGCTAAGTGGGCTAAATACGAAACCATAAAAATAATATGTAAATGGGCCTATATTTGAATTGGTATGTGTTTACTATTTAAAAAAAATAACATATATATATCGGATTTTTTTTAAATCGCGTGCCCCTCGAATCACGGGCCTTGTGCGGAGGTCCTCCCCGCACGCCATCAAAGCCGCCTACGATTCTACCACCTCACTATTCTTAAAGTTTGCTAATTATATAATTATAAAAAGAAAAAAAACTGTAGAAAGTTGTAATATAAAAAAACTATGTAAATTTGAACTGATAATTTATTAAATAGTACTCATTGTGCCCCAAGGAATCAAGAATGCTATATTTGTATAAATTCAGTTGTCCCATAAAATGGGTTTTACAGCTTTGGTGCATGCTTGAAGATGATAGCAGAGGCATGAGCTATCAAAAGAAGAAGAGACTTATGTTAGACTTCTTCACACGTGTTAAAGAAGAGCGTGGCTCAATGCAACTGTGAGAAACAACGCCACTATTCCTAAGTGTCTGTTTTTAATAGATTGGTAATGGTAATGGTAACGGTAATTGGTAATGGTAATGATAATTATTATTATTTTAAATAATTATTTAAATAATTGCTAAAATATTTAAAAAAGAAAAATCACTCACACTCATTAGGTTGATCTAACGTATGGTTAGTGAAAATGAAATGAGCATCTCTCCTGCTTACGTGGTGGTGCCTACCTGGCTCACACTCGGTTTAAAACAAACTGTTTCAACCATTAATTTTTTTTTCAACAAATATAAAATAACTTATGAGCTACCTACATTAATTGAGAAGAACTGCAATCATTCTCTACCACAGAAATGGTTAAAGGAACTTAAAATTTCATGCAAGTACAATCATTTAATTTTATGTGATTTAGTTTTCACAAATATAGAAGGCTGAAAATCTTGTTGTGAGCATTCAAGAAGCTGGAAATTAATACATTCTTGACGATTCCGAAAAACTTTACCAGTGAAATCCTTACCGACTTCAATAAGGAGTACTTGCAGCCCATGTTGTGCTGTTCCTTGGTCCTAAAAAGTTAATAAAATCGTTTGGAGGGTGGTTAGAAATCACATTAAGAATTAAATTTACCTTAAAAACATAGAAATCACTGTAGCTCTTTTAGGTGAGTAGGTGGGCGAATCACTAGATCACGCCTACGTTTTATGTTATATGTATCGTTCAATAATTAACGATACGAAATGGTTGGCGTTTTCTTTCAGGAAACACAGTCTGTTTTAAATTTTAGTGAGGTCATGGCCATAGAAATGCAAAATTTTTGAAATGCCTGCGCTCTGGTCTACTTGGCTTATAAACCGACGAGCATTAGCTTGTTGGTTTCCTGTACCGGGGTAACCATAAGTCCATTCTATATTCTATTGTTGTACTGATCGTTATTTATACCACCTTCCTGGTCTTGAAGTTTGCTAATAATATACTTCCAAAAGGAACATAATTCCCAAAAAAAAAAAAAAAACCAACCGTAGCAAGTTGTAATAAAAAAACAGTGTAAATTTGAAGCGGAATATTTACTAGATAGTACTCATTGGTCAAGAAAAAAAAAAAAAACCGTAGCAAGTTGTAATAAAAAAACAGTGTAAATTTTTACGTAGGGTTCAAAAATTTTTTGCCCGCCGGTTTTAAACATTTTTACGCGGAAGTTCAGACTTTTTTACGTGCGAGTTCAAACTTTTTTTACGTCTGATTTTAATCTTTTTTTACGCGCCGGTTTTAATTCTTTTTACGCGCCGATTTTAATTATTTTTATGCACGTTTTCAGTTGATCCTTAGAAAAGACACTATTTTCCTACGTTCTTATTTTTATGTACGTGTCATTGTAACAACCAGACTTTCTCGGTTGTTCCGTTACTACCGTTGTTCTATTGTATCCGCTTGTAATCCGAGATTCGATATAAAAAGTGGTTTATGTTATATTAAACACATTTTCATCACACAGCATCGCTAATGCACTTATACTTGCAACGCTAACGCAACACGAATCGTAGTTAATTATGTTACTTTATGTGCCGAGTGTGTTTGTTTGTTCGGGACTCGCTCTCGCCATCGACCTCGCTTATCACACTAGATCGCAAACACAGTTATTTATGATTGGTTATGTTATACTATGTGTTATGTATGTTTATGTTTTATATGCTTTATACTCGCTCTCGCTCTCACTCGCTCACGCACCTCGCTTTATCGCACTATTATGCAACGCAACGGTTAACGCCTCGCTAAAACACTCAACATAACTAACTAATATGAACGAAAATACCAAACGAACAACCAACGCGTGAATTGGAAACAATTCGCACGAAACTGGCCACTTCGTACGAACTGGCACAATTCGTACGAATTGCCTCCCAAACTGTTTCACCTCCTCTCCTATAAATACTTCGCTCCTCTCACGTGCACACCTCTTGCTACCAAGTCGCACTAGATTACTCTCCATTCGTTTTTCTCTAATTTCCAAGTAAGAAACAACTATTTTTATACAAACCACAACGATTTTACACAAGTTTATCTCTGTTTGCATCTAAACTTCTCTGTTTACAAAAATCTTCATCTTTTTCATAAAACCTTTTGTTTTTCCCTCGGAATCACACTTAAGCGAGTATATTTGAGTTAGCATTGGCTTCTCAAGTTAGAAAACTTAATGTTTCCAGCTCACCAAGTGTTGATTCAAAGAAAAAATGTTTTATGCTCGAGTTTTACAAAAAAACGGACTAAAACCGACATATAACTCGTCACTGGATAGTGGGACGAAGCAGTGTCAAAAACCAGCCTGAAATAGACTCGAAATCATGTCGGTTCCAAGCAAACACTCAGTTCCGGACGCACGAGGACGCTAAACAGTCAACTCGTACGAATCAGACTGGCTCGTACGAATTGATCAATTCGTACAAACCAGCCCTAATTCCCACAAGTGACCAAGCTCGCTCTAAAGACCACCCAACTTTTGGTTTGCTCGGTAGCTTAAAGTTGGAAGGATGAATGCTCGATTTCGCGAAGAAACAACGCGAAAACACTTGATTTTGGACACTAAACAACTCACTTCGTACGAAACTCAATTCGTACGAACTGACCAATTCGTATGAACTGGTACAACTCATACGAATTGACCTGTTCCTCGCACCGACACTTCGTTTCGATCGATTCAGCACTGTGGAAGACTGATGCACTTCTGTTCCCGCTTGCAGGCTGACCCGACACTTTCCTTGCTCTCCTTTGCTCGTACTCAACTGTTTACACACCCACTTTGAGTATACTTGACCCCTTTTCACTTTAATGCACTTTTGGGTGTTAAATACGTTCTCTATCAAACGATCACCACATTCAACGCTAAAACGCTTTAAAACGCAAGCCACACTCGCATGACTATACGTGAAACGTTTAACAGCTATGTGTTAACTCTATGCCTTGAGATTGCTGACCACCCTTAACATGATAGCTGTTATAGGTTGACCCGCCACCCGTTAGTTCGGGGTTGTGAAGGCTCACTCTCGCTTTACTTTACTTGTCTCACTCGTGGTTGTGTTGGTTATTTCCGTCTAGGTAACATATATGTTCACATGACTACGTTAGTGCATGCTGGTTTCGTTAAACGCTTTATTACTATTATTATGCTAAACCTGTGTACTCACCTTTACATTTTTGTATTGACTTTTATTTTAACGTATGTGATAGGTTGATGGATTTTCATATGCTGCAAATGGATAGGATTTCTAGAAACTCATTAAAAATCTAGGTTGTCGAATTTTGTGTTGTTTGAGAGACTTGTAATTCATTTTGACACTTTCGTTAGGTATTTTTTTAATTGTATGGGAAATTAAACTTTATAAATATTGTCACCGAATTAGTTGTTCTGGATTCTCTTGAACAATTTGATTCGCCTAGTGTCATATCCCGATGATTCCGCCATCTGTTAGGGTGATAGTCATTATAAATTAAAGTTGGTTTACGTTCTGACGTATATATTTTTTTAAATGAGTCGTGTCAAATATAATACTATGTTTTCTGATGGTCTAACTTTATACATAAATTTAGTTCCGAAACAAGTCAGATAAAATATAATATGTTTTCATGCTTATTATTATGTGTGTTTATAGTTAGTCAACGTTATGACGTAGATTTTGTTCGAAAACGAGTCAACTCAGATATAATACATTTTCATTGGACGGTATAAATTCAAATTATTGTATTTTGATGCCAACATGCGGTAGGTAATATTACCAGTTTAGATATCAAAATGCATTGTACTTACATGTTTATTATTAGAGTATTAGTAAACGTACAAAATAACCCTTATAGTTTACTTTAATTGTATTAAGCTCTATAATTTATAAATCTATTTAACTATTATTATTATTATTATTATTATTATTACTATTACTATTACTATTATATTATTATTATTATTATTATTATTATTATTATTATTAAAAATTAATTCAAACCTCCTTGAATAATGTTTTAAAGTTTCGACTTAGTAATTATTTTCTGTGATGATTTTTTAATGTTTTGATCTAAATTTTCAAAGTTAACACCACGTAACATACGTGTGTGGCTCGATGTTTTTATGTCTTTTTTTCCAGTTTAACAATCGTGCTGCAATACGCGGATTCTAAAAGTTAGTTGATATATAATAACTTCACATGTGAAAACCTTTTATGCTCGGTGTAAATTCCCAGCTTCCCATGCTATATTTTGGGCTTAAACTTCTATGGGCTTTTTCTAGTCGGGCCTAGGATCTGCCTCAGTGGAAGCCCGTTTGTGTATACCTCTACTAAGTGGAGTTATACGAGACGAACTACACAAAATATGGTTGATCATTGATGAAATTACAGCTTACCCAATTTAATTTTAATATTCATATATCCATATTTTTAAATATCGTGACCGGTTACATATAAATATGGCTGTTCACGAGTTGAGCTGAATCGCGCGAATCTTTATTCGCGTTTAGCTCGTTTACAAACCGAATTGAGCGGAGCAGCTTATTTAAAACTGGGCCTCAAATAAAGCAAGCATTTTCCTAGCATTAAATATTTCGAGCGAAGTTCGAGCGACCGTGTCTTCCGATTTAAATTTGCTGAGAGAGACAGTGACAACGTTGGGTCTCAAGTTTTTATGTCTTTAAAAACACACATTTCCTTGCATAATGTTTTTCTTATGAATAACATGTTGTGGCCGATGAGGCGATGATCATATTGCACGAACAATGACGTTGAGACCAGGCGACGATCGACTTAGGGTAACGACACGAAACATTGAAGCGATGAGCAGCTTGTCGTTTATCTGTTTAGGGTTAAACTTTTAGGTTTGATATTAAATTTTTTATTGGCGTGATCGGGCTAGTACGTATAGATATAGTTGTAAATTTGTATATGGTGGACCGAAATCTAATAGAATGGTATATATAAAACTATAAATTTAATTTATAATTAAGTATATATGTATGTGTGTATATATAGGTGTGAATGTATATATGTATAATTCATATTTGCGTATATATATGTGTATATACATGTTTATATATGTATGTGTATACGTATATGTCTATATATACTAATTAAAAATAATAATTCGATCCGAACCGAGCCGAGCGGACCTTTGCTCATGCTTGGCTCGTTTACAAACCGAACCGAGCAGAGCGGCTCATTTACAGCCGAGCGTCAAATCAAACGAGCATTTTTCAAACAATTTCCGAACGAGAGTTGAGCGAGTGACGAGCGATTTAAACAGTCAAATTTAATATTCTTTGAAGCAGATTATTTAATAAGCATTATGTGTCCCCATAAGATTTGTCAATAAGTACCTTAAAACAAAATCTAGTTTAGTGTTCTTATTCACAATTTATAACACTTAAAAGATAACCATTTTCATTTCCGCAGAATGGTGGAACTATGTACTACTAGTATACTAGACTACCATACATGGAAACCGTTAAAAAGTTTTTTTTTTTCCATAGTGACAATTTTTGGTACCTAATATATAGCGTATAAAGTTTGAGCATGCTTCTAGCCTAGTGGTATCCAGCCGTTCCTCACTATAGTGGTCATAAGGTATAGGTTTAGGAATAGGATTAGAGGGTGCATAAGTTAGTCGGTCAAAAAAAAACAATTAACCAGGGCTCTATATTAGCCCAAGACAGTCACGTATCGAGACATGATACTACGACCATGTGTATGTTATATTGTAAATAAAAAGTAAGTATATAAGTAAATAAACATTTGAGTGTAAAAAACTTCCTTATTGATTGTGAGATTCAAATAATGTGATTACAAATGAAATTGTGAAATTCAAATATTGATTGTGAGTCACATCCCTGGATCCCCTAAGCATTTGTTTATCCTCATTATTTCATTCTAAGTTTCTTAAAAAGAATATAATATATACATTAATATACAGACATCAAATCCATCAATGAATATTTACTAGTACCGATTACAAGGTTACTGACATGAAAGCTCCATGAAAACCATATGGCACTCGAGTTGGCAATGCAATAATCGCAACCGGCTCACTTGTAAAGTTCTTTGCATCTACTATGACTGCCTGCAAAAACCCAATTTCAGACCATTGATCATAGATCAATCAAGAGGTAATATATAAAACATACCCGGGACATATTTAAGTGTTCATCATGTACAAATGTGATCACCCAACCATCATCTTCTTCTATACCTCCAGGTTTTGCAACAAATGTGGCACCTGTGCAAAATGTATTTTCTGGGAATTTATGGTACTCAATTTTCACATAATCTTGTTGTTTCATGTCTCCAAAATACAACTTTACAAGTCCTCCATATTTTGGCATGCCTGCAAAGGAGCTTGCATCCAAATCAACAGTTTGGGCATACCCATATTTGTTTTTAAAACCTGCTAAGTTTTCATTGATCATTGGAAAATCCACTGAATATGATTTTCCAGTCAGAAATCTTTCTTTCACTTCTCCGGTTTTCATGTTTAATCTCCATTCGTATGCTCGTGAGAAGAATGATTCATCTATATCGCAGTTTGTGTCACATTCATTCTTGAAACGGCTTGAGAACCACTCAAACTTGTTCAACCCAAAATCGGGTCCTGGTATAATCGAGTCCATTGCTCTAAATGCCCATAAGATTACCTATTTATGTGGAGAACAATTTAAGTTAATGTTGATTTAATTTTGATTATCTATTGTAGTTATTGTATATTATTTGAATTTTCATTTAGCTTTAAGTTGGTTAGTTTTATCGTTATCCTTTTGTATTGTAATTCCTTTACATAAATATAAATGATTTTCACAAAAAAAAACTTATTCACCAATAAAGTTTTCGAGTTCCTAAGAATTCTTTCAACAACGATACTAAAGGGTAGGGCTGTAAACGAACCAAACAAACACGAACAAGACCTTGTTCGTGTTTGTTTGTTAAGGAATATTTGTGTTCACGGACGGTTCATGAACAATTACCGAACGAGATATTATGTTCGTGTTCGTTTGTTAAGGAAATGAACTGGTTTGTGTTCGTTTGTGTTTGTTGGTTAATATTAGGCAACAAACTTTTATGAACAAAAATGAGCACAAACACCAATGGAAACAAACGAATACAAACTCAAAACACTGAATATATAATACACTAACACTTATTAAATATTTTATTTGTTGGAATTTTGAAATATATAAATAAAATATAACAACTAAAAACACTAATGAACTATCGTACGCAAACGAACACGTTACCGAACGTTCACGAACATAAATGAACGAACGCGGCCTCTGTTCATGTTCGTTCATTTATCTAAACGAACCAAATTTCTTGTTCTTGTCCGTGTTCGTTTGTTTAATAAACGAAAGAAAACAAACGAACTTCCCGTCGAACCGTTCACGAACTGTTTGCCGAACGTTTGGTTCGTTTGCAGCCCTACTAAAGGGGTGTTTGGAAGTGTTTGAATTAACCATGCTATACTAAATCATAAGAATTAGATACTCATTCGTAATAAAATGAGTTATAGAAAATTGTTCATAGCTAACCTCATCGCCATCGTCATAAGTATTGATTATATGAAACACACAACATGGTTCCACTTCAAACCACCTAACACTATCTGCATCGCCATACCGTGGCATCACTCCAATCCTGGCGTAGTCCGCTTTATCGTACTTTATCAATCTGTAAATTGTAAGCAAAATCTACGTCAATAGATCATAATCCAAATATTTAAGGGAAAAAACAAAATAAAAATGCTTACGGGCCTCCATTTACGAGTCTTTTTATGTCTATGGTTAATGGGAAATCGAGTATAACGTTGTATCTGCAAAATGCATAATTCATGAAATAAATTCACATAAACTGAAAGTTGCAATCATCTTCTAGTCTTGAACTTTACCTCATTGTAACACCAATATCATGGCAAAGGCTACACCTTTCAAATTTTAAATCTGCTTTGTGAACTAGTTTGCTTTCGTCTTCTGCATGTATAAATTAAAAATTATAAACTACATGTCAAGATGGAAGTTTGATAATATGTATAAACGATTTTTGAATTAGGGCGGGTAGGATTAGGTTTTCCCACAACATTTATCTCATCTAGGAAAAAGAGGTTGGATAGTTTCTATAATTGCAATAAAACAATTTCATTAGGTACTTACTATTATGGCTATAGCATAATAAGGCAAATCCCATTCAAAATTTAATTTCATATGTTAATTATATTCTGATAGCAAGTTTATCTAATGTATTTCAGCAATCTATTAGTTGTATTCCTTGTTCGTATATCGGTTATTAGTTATATAAAATGCAACTTGGGATCTTGTTCCTCCTTCGACTTATACACCAACTGCTGGCAAGTAGGTGTTTCATATGAAACGACATCACGGTGGATCCATTGACAAGTACAAGGCACGTCTTTTGGCCCAAGGTTTTCTCCAAGAATACAGTAAGGAATACTTTGTAATGTTTAGTCTTGTTACTAAACCCATATAGTTCTAGCCGTTAACTAGATGTGAATAATGCCTTTCTTCATGTTATACTCTTCATGAAGATGTATATCTGTCCCAACCGGCCACCTGCATATGTAAACACCGATCTTCCTCACTACATTTACAAACTAAGTAAATGTCTTTAGGGGTTGAAACAAACACCTCATGCTTGGTATACGGAGCATCCCGCCTTTTTTCTCGACTTTATATTTTGTAAATCTAAAGGTGATCCTTCATTATTCATTTATAACCGTGATAGATTTGTTTGCTATTTTCTTGTCTATGTTGCTGATATTGTTTTTGACCGGACATTATACTACTTTCGTGTAAAATGTCGTATATGCCTGGTCTACATAGTTCTCAATCAAGGATCTTGGTATGTTGCATCACTTTCTTGGTATAGAGGGAATTCCAACCAATTAGGCCTCTTTTATAGCAACATAGTCGTATTCAGAACCTCCATACCAATTTCAACACTCCGAATGGTGATCCTACTCCTTATCGACAACTTGTGTGCTTTCTTCAATAGTTTGCATTCACTCATCCAGTGTTGGAAAATCGGGATTAATCAGCGATTAGTCGGCGATTAATCAATCGGCTGGTCGCTGATTAATTTTTAGGTTATCGGTGAATTAATCGCTAGTGGGGGCTAGTCGGCCTTAATCGGCTCTAGTCGACCAAGAATATCGGCCCTAGTTGGCAGGAAATAGGCGATTTCGCAAAATTCTTGTCAGATTCTGACCAAATTGTGACGAAAACCTATAAATTCCAGCGATTAATCTTGTACACTTAAAAATGGGTAGAGAAAGGGGTTAAAACCTGTCTACTTAAAAAAATTACGTATAAAAATGTGTATATGTGTGTATAAAACTAAAATCACATATTAAAAACCGTCCGACTAGAGCCTAGCGATTTTTACAACCATGTAGTATATCTCTCCTACATAGCTCCACTGGCATGCTTTAAGACAGATGCTTCCTTACTTTAAAGGTACTTTTTATCACAGGTTGTTTCTCAACCGTGGAGGTAGCATTGCCGAAAAGGGGCGATCCACTACTGCCTATATCACATATCTTGGTTCAAATATTCATCACGACGCTCTACCCATCAAAATTATGTCTCTCACTCCTCCTCTAAAGCATAATATAAAGCTAGCAAATGGTGCAAAAGAGCTTTCATGGGTACAAAACCCCCTCTTGAAACTCGGGTTGTCTATATCCTCACCACCACACTTTTTGTGACAATGTTGGTGCAACACATTTATGGTAAATCCAGTATACCATTCTCACATGAAACATGTAGCCTTAGATTATCCCTTTGTTCGAGAGAATGCACGTGATGGTTCATTACGGGTTCTTCACATTTCACTCCAGTGATCAACTAGTGGAGTTCTCACAAAGCCACTTGGACGAGGCCCCTTTCAACGCCCCCGGTCCAAGATTGGAGTCCCCGACGGATCCTCCGTCTCGCGGGGCGTATAATAGATATAGCAAATTAAGTCAAATCCGATTTAAATTTGAATTCCAATGTTAGTTATAGTCAATATATAATTGTGATGATAACTAGTTTATCTCTTGTATTTTAGCAATCTATTAGTTGAATTCCCTATTTGTATATCAGCTATAAAACCCCTGAGTAAGTTAATCAGAGCAAGTTTTCATTCAAAATACTCTATACCATTATAGCCATTAAAATTAGAATTCAACAACTTTAACCCATTCCAGATATAACATCACCTAACTGATTACTTATTCCCATAGTTGGAAAAGTCGTTAGGCGCTCCCTAGTCGGTCAACCAGGGAGTTGAGAGTACTCGGCCTGGGCCATGAGTACGTACTCGGACATGTTAAATTATAAAGAAATTATTTTTCAGAAATTAAATATATGTCAAATAACATTAATTTACTAATATTTATAACAAAAGATATGAAAATAATATAATAGGCATAGAAATTATTTTTTATTTTTTTTAAGTCAAACTCGTCCCGAGTTGACCTACTAGATCCGATTCTGGCCGAGATTGACCGCGTTTGATCGACTCCGAGTAATTAGGCGGAGTTGAAAAAAGTCGGCTCGGCAGCCTACCTTGTAGCTACTACTCGGGGAGTACTCGGCCTTAGAGACCTTGTTTTAAAACCATGCTTATTACTAAATCCTAAGTAACTATCTGAGTCAAAATGGTCACCTCTACTCTAAACCAAAAAGATATGAATTAAAATACCTGAAATGACTCCTATCTCAAAGAAAGGTTTCATTGCATTTACTCCCATCGTTACAAGCTCCCCAGAACCTCGAACTTTCTACAGGAAGAAAACATGTAGTTTAAGCCCCTATAAATGATAACCACCTTTTATCTATTAAATTTGGACATTGGTCAACTTTCACCTTTGGGTGTGCTGTAAATGGTCGATTCCAAGATCCATTGACATCCCAATTTCCAAGTGTGTTGAGTGTTTGAATGTCAATCTCTTGAGGCAAATGGTTCTCAGCAGCTGCGTAAAACTTGCCCGAATGCTCAAAAACACTAGTGTTGCTCAACAGCTTGTTGACTGTCCCAAATCTCAACTGGATTAATAAATTCAAAATATTATTTATATCAAGATGCAACAAAGTTAAACTTTTTTATGTATATCAGTTATGTAGTTTATATACGTATACGAGCAAAGGACAAAGTACATTGCATTGTGATGTAAATATCGATCAAGAACATACAAAGTTGAGCAAATAAGCTGATAAAATAGCTGGAGAATCGCCTTCGATGGCCGGAAGAAAAGAGGGTGTGTTTCTTTGTTTCTCCATCTTTAATGTTTCTGTTTCGACATGCTTATTCTTATAAGAAATACTCCATTTACCATCACTTTCTTTCTTGAAATACAAAGCATGAAGCATTCCTTCTCCTTCTACCCATATATGACTTGATCTCCCAAACATTGATTTTGTTGATTTAAATCCTCCAAAAAGAGGATTTGGGCCTTCGAATTTGAAGTTAATTTAAATATTATATAAAATAAACACAAAATGAATACAAAATAAGATAATCTTAAAGAATTACAAGGAGCGAAACAAGACCATAATTATGTATAATGTTTCTTGGTGTATTTAGTAACTCATCAAGATCTCTTTATATAGGGGATTCAATGAAATGATAGATGACATCAAATATATCGATAATACATACCATTTCTTATGTAAACACCATCCGGAAAATCACTTGGGATTGTTCCTTGTACATCATTGATGTAAATGGCTTCTCCTATCTCTTCCACCGGACCAAAGTTACTCTTTGTGCACATAATAAAATCACTCAATAAGATGATCTAACTATAACTAATGATTGTAAATGTTTCCATACAATTATTTACCTGAGATGGGAATGACTCATGATCGATGAACTGGAACACCGAGTCTGTAAAAGTGTGTAGTAATTCTATTGAAGTTTTCTTGATGATGGAATGAGGAACTAGTGATTTTATGGGAAGTTTCTGCAAGTCACCGATGAACGGCTGTTGATCGAAATAATTCTAATCATGTTATTGATCAGTTGGTGCTAATGTAATAAAGAGAAAGGAACATATATAGATTATAACCTTGAAAGATGATAAGAGTTGGTTCTTGAATTGTTCAAAGGTGGTGATTGAAGAAGGCCTTTGAGCACAACAATTCACCTGAATGACTTTGATATTGCAGGTAGCCATGGCTGGTTGTTCTTGTCTTCTTGGGTTCTTGGGAGTTATTCTATAAGACAGCCGTACAAACACATATGGTTTATATATCTGATAATTGTGATGTTTATTGATCTCCAGAAGTTATCGAATATGTTGTTTAAAAATGGTAGTTTTATCCATATTCGATACAAGCCAAAAGTGTGGTAAGTAACCAATATATAATTTAAAATCTCTTATAAAAAATACATTTCGTTTTCTGTTTTTTTAAACATCCAAGAAATTTTTTTATAAAAATGCCCTATATTCACTTTTGAGAGAAAAACAATAAGGGATCAATTAACACAATAAAACTATAATAAGATAGAATAATAAATATAAATTTATATTTTTCGAACTAACTTTGACAATACAAAGCATATTCTTTGCCAAAACATTTTCTTGTTGCCCATTGAAGCAAATTGCCATAAAACCATGTGTAGTGGAGGGGAAGATAATGCCCCCACCTTGAGCGTTATGCGCCATGTGACGGTCCAGTCAGCATGTGGGCACTATGGGGCATTATCTTAAGACGGGTGTAGTGGTATAACGTCTCATAATGCCCCAACCAATCATTACCCAATTATTATTATTATTTTTTATTTAAAACTAATGATATCTTTTTTTGGGTCTATCTTTTTTTATATATATAAATCAGAAAATTTGCCAAGTTACATCAAAACAGAAGGTAGACGGGCAACAAGCTAATTTATCAAGAAAGACGCCCATGGGGGCAGTTGAAGGGCGTGTTTAGGGCTTTTCTTAGGAAAAAAACGTCAAAAACCCTCTACTACAGGTTGCACTTGGGCTTCTCCTAAGGTGGGATGGTGTGTGAATCGAATCACAAAACCATATATATTGTATGATCACATAACACGTATTGTGTGAAGTTAATTCTAACTAATGACAAAACTATATTGTGAAAGCCGTTAGGCATTATGTATATTTACTGCATTCTTCTTATGTGACATTTTGAATAGGTCAATGTGATCTTTCTTAAAAACAACTGCTCTCAAACAAAAAGCTTTTAAGTTTTAATCATATTAAGTAATAGGTAATTGATCATGCTATAAAGAATTATTGATATATACCTGTTTTATACTAAAGTCCAATGAAGTACACTGTAAACATATATAACAAATATTAAACTTGTCTTATATGAGTTTGCAACAATATCAAAACAAAGCAAATCCACCTAAAGATTCTACGAGTTGATCATATTACACTTTTTAAACTTAACTTTCGTCACTTTCAATACTTAAACATGTGAAAAGACATGATCATACAAAGCTGCCGACCAACCATGAAATCAGTGAGACCTCCACAGAAGCAACAAAAATGGCATCGTTTGACTTCAGATTTTGAGATGCGTTTCTTCATTTTTAAAGCGTTGTAAATGTATTTCTTCCTTTTTAAAAAACATTATCATTATAGAATACTATCAGTTAATTAATAGATACATGGATCGATAAAATAACACATTTGTAAACGTCGCTTAATTAGAGTTAGAGGCCAAGTGTAAGTTTTCAAAGAGAAACGGAAAATGTAATGGTTATGTTTTCTACATAAATAAACATAAAACGGGCCACCACATCTTGATGTGTGTTCTAGTATTGGCGTAATATAGTTTAAGCTTTAAATTTGTAAACACGATACGATATCATCACTCACTACGATACAATAGGGCAAGTGCATCCAGTATTTGCGTAATATAGTGATGGTAAAATACAAGAACATTAAAGGGCACAAGATCTTTTGGTAGCGTGATGCGCTCAACATCTAATCAAACTAAAAATGGGGTTGTTTCGAAATATATGGTGTTATATTTATAATTCATAAATAAAAGAAACTAAAGATATATAAATGTATGAAAACTATCACACGAAAGAATGACTTGGGTTCGATTTCCCATTAACGACTTGGGATCTAGAGTGTAGAGATCTCCCGGACTATTGCATCGTAGGATAGTGGTCCGGGTCTTGAGGTCCTTTACAATAAAAACCAAAAAGGTCAAACTCAATCGAAACATTATTGTCAGTCGTAAAACGGCGGACGGAAATCACATTTTAAATTAGAGAGGGTGCAAATAAGACATGATTTAGTTAAAAGGAGGAAGAGGGAGTTGAAGTGTTTGGTTGCCATGCCCGAGAACCGGAATAGCATTACCATTACCCACGAGTATGTTATGACAATTGCCATTATTAAAAAAAAGAAATTACCAGAATATGGGGTCATATAGATGGTTGCGCTCGTATCCATGGTGTAGAGTGGCTGCTCGTATTCCGAAGGAGCATAGCTAGCAGTATAGGATTGCGCGGGGCGTCGACCAAGGAAGTCGGGTCCCGCTGTGTTGGGACGTTGCTGTGGAGTCGTGGGATATGGACATGGGGGAACAACATTCCACGGGCCCAAAGCGGGTGGCACATAACTTGATTGTGTGTCGGCCCAAGGTGAATACGGAAAAGGCCACTCTGAATAGACTGGAGAGTAGTTGTTCGAGCCTGAGTTGTATCCACGTCCCCTGTTACTGTTGTCGCGGCTCTCCCCGCGGCCACGGCCACGTCCGCGTCCACGAGTAGTGTCCCGAGAAGTATCCGAGGAACAAGGAGAATCATACCTGGGTGGTTCACGTGATGATTTGGTGTGACCATCAGATGTAGCGACTAGAGCCGTCCCCGCATCATGAGCCGCGTTGCGCGCCTGGTTAGCCTTATGCGATTCAGCCATACAGAGACGAGACCGAGTCTCATAGAAATCAGGTATAGGACTGGTTTGTTGAATAATCGTTGTCATGCTTTCGTATTGCTTTGTAAGACCCATGAGGAGCTGAAGCACCAATTGTTCCTCGGTGATAGGAGAGCCAACGTTGGTGAGTTGGTCGTAGATGACCTTTAGGGCTTGACAATAGCAGTCATGGAAAGAAACTGGTCAAGTCTGGTGTTGGCGAACTTATTGTTCAAGTCAATAGTTCTGGTAGCTTTGTTATCCTGAAATATATCAGCAAGAGTCATCCACGCCGCATGAGCGTTGGTGTTTGGTTTAAGTATAGTATGGAGGAGATCGGTGGAAATCGTTCCATAGATCTATTGTAAAACAATGGAGTCTAGGCGTTCCCATGAAGCCGTTAGCGCCGGTTTGTCTTTATCTTTTTCAGATGAGGAAGTATCAGTAGGTTTCTTAGGATGAAGGTGATCGTAAACGTCATACGATTTACAGTGAATTTTGAAAAGGTCAGACCAAGCAGGTAGTGTCCGTTTCAATATCAAGCATTATAGGGATAAGAGCTTTGATGTTTGTTACGGTGACTGCGGGATGAATGGGGGTAGACATGATTAGGGTTGAGGGGAGAGATCGACAGAAAAGAGGTGGTTGATAGTGTTTACGGCGGCGGAAGAGGGAAAGGATTGGCTAGGGTTTTGGTATTAGGTTTGATACCATGAAAGATTATAGAATAGCCAAAGTGTCTGTAACAACTCGGAAATTCGTTGTTATCTCTTTTTCTTTGTTATCGATTGTATCTATCCTTTGTTAATCCGAGATTCGCTTATTAATGAAGTTTATGTTAACTAATTATGACTATGAATGATATATCGCATCTATCGCTCATTAAATCGCATCGCTAATCTCATCGCATCGCAAATCGTAGTTAACTGTATGGTTTTAGTTTATTCATGTGTTATGTGTTTATGGTTATGATTACAATCGCTATCGCATCGCTCTCGCACACTCGAATCACTAAATCGCACTATTATATCAGTTATAACGCTTAATATAACTAACTAATGCGAACCGAATATACAAACGAACACTTAACGCGAAATCGGCAACCGAAACTTGGTCACCAGGCCAAGTTCGGCCCGAACTTGCCTGAGACACAAGGATCCCTCTTAAATCCTCAAGTTCGCTCGAACTTGTACACACATGTACAAGTTCGGTCCGAACTTAGCTGAATTCTCTTGAAAATCAAGCAAGTTCGCCCGAACTTGCATGAAACTCATGCAAGTTCGACCGAACTTGACCCCACTAGCTCACCATTTTGCCTTCACCTATAAATACTCAGCCCCATTCTCTCATTAGAACTTGCTGCAACTTCGCTTTGAGCTCCCGAAACCCTCTGTTTTCTAAGTAAGAATCAACCCGATTTCAACTACAATGATGTTCAACAACGTTTTACAATGATTTTGCACAAGGCATTGCCTTTGTTTTCATCAAATCTCTTATGTTTATGAAAATCTTCATCTTTTCCATAAAACTTCTGTTTTTCACTCAGATCTATACTTAGATCTGAGCAAAACCTTTAAAGTATTGATTTTTACACCATTTTCGGACTAATGATGTATGTTTCGTTCACTTTTGAGTGGAACGAGGCGTTGTCGAAGCTAAATCTCAGATCCGGAAGCACAAGGACGAAATCGTCACTTTACACAAGCTGGACTAACCCGTACGAACCTTCAAGTTCGACCGGATTAGCCAGAGTTTCTCTAAAATGGCTAAGTTCGCTCCAAAGACCTCTCCGGCCTAAGCTTTACTCAGTGGCTTAAGGTTGGAGGGATGGGCACTCGATTTCCTCAGGAAACGACACGAAAACGCAAGATTTTGGACCCGAAAACATCAAGTTCGCTCGAAATTGCACTGATTTTGACAGCACGGGAAGTCAAGTTTGCTCGAGATTGCACTGATTTTGACAGCACGGGAAGTCAAGTTCGCTCGAACTTGCCCTCAAGGGGTCAAGTTCGGCTGAACTTGAGTGGAAATACTCAAAAATTTACTTAGAGACTTCAAGTTCTGACGAACTTGTCTCTTCTCTTACCAAAACCCCATAAGTTCGCCCGAACTTGTCAAGTTTCCTTGAGAAACTTACAAGTTTGCCCGAACTTGACTCTCAGCTCAGCAGAACTGTACAAGTTCGCTCGAACTTGTATGTTTACATACAAGTTCGCCCGAACTTGCCTACTGCTCAACCAAAACTTAACCGTTTCAGCTTTTCGGAGACTGATGCACTTCCATTCGCGTATGCAGGTTGATCCGGCGCTCTTCACGACTCTCCTCAGATCCTCTAATCTTACCTAAACACACCCACAGTGAGTATACATGACCCATTTTCACTTTAACGCACTTTTTGGGTGTTACATACGTTCTATATCCAAATCACTTCACAAATCAAAATGTTTATCACACATGAATAATCTGATTATATATGCTCAATACGTGATACTAGAAGCATGTGACTAGGACTTATTTTTGTTAACTTGCCTTCTTGGCTAGTATGGTACTATAGTGTGGCTTACACCCGACGGGGTCTAGTTAGGATGGACGCGCAAGCCTTCTCACGGTAGTTAGCATGGGAAATAAGCCTATGTTTATCTGTGTGATGTGTTTTGGTGTATCATGATATGTAGTTAGACTATTTCGCAAACGGTTTCTCTGTTATGCTAGTATTACAAAACTCGTATGCTCACCTTTACTTAATTGTATTGACTTGTATTTTAACGTATGTAACAGGTTGAGGATCTTTTGCTTGGATGCCTTGGATGTTGCGTGCTTAGATTAGTTTGTTTTGTTTAGTTTGTTTAGAACGGTTTGTAATAAAATCTAGGGGAGATAGAATTGGATTTGTGTTTAAGAGATTTTGTTGAATTGTAATGGTTGTTTTAAAGGTTGTATGAGTTTGATAGTATGGGATATTGAATGTTGATTCTTATCTTTGAAATGACTGTTATGGGATCTCTTGATCGATCTGATTCGCCTAGTGCCACTTCCCCGATGATTCCGCCATCGGTTGGGGTGTGACAGATTAGTATCAGAGCAGCCATAACATTAGGATAATAGGTAGAATTGCCATGATTCGACCTAGTAGCATGTTTAAGTACCCGATTGACCTATCTTTAACTTAAATTCTAAGCTACTTGCCATAAATACTTAAATGTGCCTTTCCTAAGGCTAATACAATATACACGCTTGGAAACACGTATCAAGTTGAGATTAGGTGTGAAAACCAGAACTCTCGATGAGATCATTCACTCCGCGCAATCTCTATCGCACGAGATACCTTCGTTGAGTTAGGAGTGATATCTAAACCTCGACGAAAATCTCATTTCTATCTAGTGGAACGCCCGATGTGATCGGTGATGTAGCCACAACTAGAACGACGTTGCTAAGTTAGGGGTGAAACCCGCATCTTAGTTACAAATTCCGCCTTTCGATTTTCAATCTCACCAAAGTCTCGATTATTCCGATGGTTTGGAACACGTAGTAACCGGAAGGATAATGCCGTTAGCCGCTTGCGGTGAGAGCATCTATCTATTAGGCCAAAGCGTGGGTCCAGAGTCAAAGGATGATCGAACCACTTTGGGTAGTCAACGTCTCAAAACCCCGGACACTTCCAATTGATTTAAGCCTATATCGTCGATTTACGCATCATCGAGTTTATTATTATTTATGTGTTTGAAAATTTTGAGAATTTTTGCTTTATTCGATTTCTCGCTTTAATTATTTCTCGCATTATCGATTTCTCGCTTTATTGCTTTACGCTCCATAAACGCATGCACTACTCGCATGGCTCTCGTAATCTAAAATGCTAAATTAATACACCAACCAAACTAATCGCTTAACTCGCTTACGCCTATGAGGACATGTGTGCCTCATGAGCGGTATTACTCGCTTATGCATATCGCTTATATCTCGCTGTTATCTCGCATCTTGAATGCGCTACGCTCTACTTATAAGAAGGTGAATACGTGCAAAATATGTGCTTACATGGATTATGTGCTTACGTGCTTATGTGCCTACGTGTTTACATATCTACGTGTTTATGTGACTTTGTGCCTTGTATGAATAATAATAATAATAATAAATATTTAAACATAACTCTATTATAATCGAATCTCATCTAATCTAAATCCTTCGTGCTTCAATGGGATCGCACAACCGAAGGAATCTCCAGCGCAGCAACGCCGACAAGCGTATCGCCACAATGGTAGCCAAAGAAATGGCTAAGGTCATCCCGCAAATCGTCTCAGAGATTCATGCTGTGAGCAGTAACTCATCAGTTGACTCGAAAGCCAAAAACCCCAAGCCGCGATTCAACTTCAAAAATTTCAAGGCTTGTGCACCTCTCGCCTTCAAGGCAACGATGGATCGACTGCTATGTTCCATTGGTTTGATGCCATTGAGGTCACTTTCAGGCAAAGTGGATGCCCCGATGACCTTCGCACGGTGAACGCTACCGGAGTCTTCCAGTCTCGTGCACTCGACTAGTGGACCGCCGAAAGAAATAGGCGAGGTAATGATGAAGCCTATAACCTATCTTGGGAGGAACTCAAGAAGTGATGATGAAGGAGTTCTGTCCTCCGCACGAGATTCAAAACCTCGAGAATGAGTTTTGGGGTATAAAACAAGATGGTCCCGACAATACTGGATTCACCGCTCGATTCAAGATTTTGAGCATCATCTGTCCCAGCCAAGTTGATACTATTGAGAAAGCTATCAACAAGTATTCCGTAGTTTACCCAAATTGTACGCGAATTTTGTGAAAGTTGCTCGTACTACAACCATCGAGGAAACCTACATGCTCGCTGCTGAGATCAATGATCAGCGAGTTCAAGATGGTTATTTCAAGAACCATGCAAAAGTTGCCAATCAAGCTGTTACCGAACCAACCGCTGCTATCAAACCATCCAACGATCCGAAGGGAAAGCGTCAGGGACGCAAGAGAGGAAACCCTAGCAAGAACTACGCCGCTGCTACACCGCTTAACTCTCTGCCTTATCAGGGTCCTGCTCAGGACGCACCTCCAACTAAGCGTGCGTACACCGGTCCTCACCCACTGTGCCCTAAGTGCACATATCATCATGTGGTGTGGTGAAAAACTTGTCAGTTTGCCGTACCGGCCCTCGCCAAGCAACTCCTCAGGCTCTTCCAGCTCCAGCACTGCCAGCTCCTCAGCGTACTCCCCAGACAACCAGCAGCTCCAAAAGCACGCGTGTGCTACGTGTGTGGTGATCCGAACCACTTTGCAAATGTCTGCCCGAACCGTACCATCAAGCAAGAGACCGCAACAACAGCAGCCTCAGCAGCAACAACAAGCTGGCGTGGAAGGGCTTTCAACCTGAATCACCGCCAGGCCCAGAATGACAACAATGTTGTCAATGGTACGTTCCTCGTTAATGGTATTTATGCATCGTGTTTATATGATACTAGTGCCGATAATTGTTTTGTATCGTTAGAATTCGAAAAGGTTTTAAAATGTAAGCGCAGCTAAACTCCCAAGGACTTTAGATGTGGAAGTTTGCCACCGGAAGAAGCGTTACCGTCACCTCCGTCTTGCGTGGTTGTAATCTCGATCTCAACAACCATGTCTTCTCGATCAATTTCATACCTATGCAGTTAGGTAGCTTCGACATCATAGTAGGTATGGATTTTCTTCGTGAAAATCATGTCGAAGTTGTTTGTTTGATAAGATGATTCGTTTCCCTCTCCCTAACAGTGATCAACTTCATGTCTACGGTGAAACTCGCTCAAAGAAGTTAATGCTTCTGTCATGTACTCGAGCACACAAATGCTTGCAAAAGCGATGTGTTGCCTTCCTCGCCCACATTGTGAACCCGGAGAAAGAAAAGAAGACTTATAAAGACGTTCATGTTGTTTGTGAATTTCCTAAAGTCTTTCCCGACGATTTACCCGGTTTCCCCTACTCGCGATGTTGAATTCCGTATCGATTTAGTTCCCGGTGCTACTCCCTTTGCTAAAGCTCCTTATCGCCTTGCACCATCCGAAATCCGCGAGCTATCAAGCCAACTTCAAGAGCTTCTTGATAAAGGTTTCATATGCCCGAGCACTTTGCCATGGGGCGCACCCGTCCTTTTCATGAAAAAGAAGGATGGATCGTTCCGAATGCGCATCGATTATCATGAACTTAACAAACTCACGATAAAGAACCGCTACCCTCTTCCTCGAATCGACGACTTATTTGATCAGCTTCAAGGTGCTACTTGTTTTTTAAGATCGATTTATGTTCCAATTATCATCAGTTACGCGGGTTGGATGAAGATATTCCGAAAACCGCCTTTCGTACTCGCTATGGCCATTTCGAATTTGTGGTCATGCCTTTTGGTCTTACCAATGAACCCGTGGTCTTCATGGATTTGATGAACCGTGTGTGTAAAGCTTTCTTAGATCCTTTCGTCATTGTTTTCATCGATGATATCTTGATTACTCGAAGTCGAGAGACGAACACACGCGCCATCTCCATCTAGTCCTCGAACTTCTTCAAGGTAATCGCCTTTATTCTAAGTTCTCAAAATGTGAATTCTGGCTCGAAGAAGTCCAATTTCTCGGCCATATGGTTAATAGTCAAGGAATTCACGTCGACCCTGCAAAGATTGAAGCCGTCAAGAGTTGGATTACACCGAAAAATGCTTCTGAAATCCATTCATTTCTTGGATTGGCGGGTTACTACCGTCGATTCCTCGCCGACTTCTTGAAAATCGCCGTGCCGCTTACCGCTTTAACTCATAAAGACAAACCTTTTGTTTGGGATTCCAAGCAAGAGGAAGCTTTTCAAACTCTCAAGCGTATGCTATGCAACGCTCCCGTACTCGCTCTACCCGACGGAAACGACGATTTCGTTGTTTACTGCGATGCCTCAATCCTTGGTCTTAGTTGTGTTCTCATGCAACGAGACAAGGTTATCGCGTATGCGTCTCGACAACTCAAGATCCACGAGAATAACTACACAACCCACGATCTTGAACTCGGTGCAGTTGTTTTTGCATTGAAGATATGGCGATACTACCTTTACGGTACTAAGTGTACGGTCTTCACCGACCATAAGAGCTTACAACATATCTTCAATCAAAAGGAACTGAATATGCGCGAACGCCGATGGGTTGAACTTCTCAACAATTACGATTGTGAGATACGCTACCATCCCGGCAAAGCAAGCGTCGTCGCTGATGCTCTCAGTCGACGAAGCTATGTATATAGTATTCGTGACTCTCAAGCTTTGAATGATCTCGAAATCATGATTCGCTCCGCCCAATTCGCTTGCTTTAACGAAAATACCTTGGAGGAAGAAATGAAATGTGGTGCCGAAACTCAACTAGTTGTCAAACCTAACGGTATCTATTATTATCTTGATCGCATTTGGATTCCCAGCCGTGATAATCTTCGTGAACTGCTAATGACCGAAGCTCATAAATCTCGATATTCCATTCACCCCGGTGCCGACAAAATGTACCAGGACCTTCGTCCTAGGTACTGGTGGCCGGGCATGAAAAAGGATATCGTCGTGTAAAGTCTCAAAGTGTTTAACTTGTTCGAAAAGTTAAAGCCGAACATCAAAGGCCCTCTGGCTTGCTCGAACAACACGAAATCCTGATGTGGAAATGGGAAAGTATAGCCATGGACTTTATTACCAAACTTCCCTGCACTTCATCCGGTCACGATAGCATTTGGGTTATCTTTGATCGTCTTACTAAATCCGCGCACTTTATTGCTATACGAGAAGACTTTAAGGTCGAACGGTTAGCCCAAATCTATACCGACGAAGTCATTTGTCGATACGGGATGCCTCGTGACATCATCTCTGACCGAGACGGTTGTTTTACCTCGCGTCTCTGGGAGGCTTTTCAATCCGCTCTCGGTACTACTCTCAACCTCAGTACCGCTTTTCACCCTCAAACCGACGGTCAGACTGAGCGCACGATCCGCACCCTCGAAGACATGCTTCGTGCGTGCATCATAGATTTCGGTGGTAACTGGGATACACATTTACCTTTAATCGAATTCTCGTACAATAATAGTTATCATACCAGCATTCAAATGACTCCTTTTGAGGAATTGTATGGAAGAAAATGTCGATCGCCTATTGCATGGCACGAGATCGGAGAAGCACAAATCACCGGTCCGGAGCTGATTCAAGAAACAACAGACAAGATCCTCCAGATCAGAGAGAATCTCTTGAAAGCTCGGAGTCGTCAAAAGAGTTACACCGATAAACGCCCCAAGCCCCTACAGTTCGAAGTGGGAGATCACGTTCTCCTAAAGGTTGCACCTTGGAAGGGAGTGGTCCGCTTCGGCAAGAAAGGAAAGCTAGCGCCTCGATACGTTGGTCCCTTTAAGGTTCTGGAAAGAATCAGTAAAGTAGCCTATCATCTCGAACTACCGGCAGAACTCAACAACGTACACCCGACTTTCCACGTATCTAACTTCAAGAAATGCCTAGCCGAAGAAAATCTCCACGTACCTCTCGAAGATCTTTAAATCAACGAGACTCTCCCTTTCGTGGAAAAGTCAGTGGAAATCATGGACCGAGAGACCAAGAAACTCCGACGCTCTCGTATCACTATCGTGAAGGTCCGATGGGAAGGCAAACGCGGGGCCGAGTTCACTAGGGAATTGGAAAGTGACATGAAGGCCAAGTACCCGCATCTATTTGTTACAGCTACTACTTGAATTCCGGGACGAAATTCCCTAAAGTAGGGGAGACTGTAACAACTCGGAAATTCGTTGTTATCTCTTTTTCTTTGTTATCGATTGTATCTATCCTTTGTTAATCCGAGATTCGCTTTTTTATTAAGTTTATGTTAACTAATTATGACTATGTATGATATATCGCATCTAATCGCTTATTAAATCGCATTGCTAATCTCATCGCATCGCAAATCGCAATTAACTATATGGTTTTAGGTTATTTATGTGTTATGTGTGTTTATGGTTATGATTACAATCGCTATCGCATCGCTCTCGCACACTCGAATCGCTAAATCGCACTATTAAATCAATTATAACGCTTAATATAACTAATTAATGCGAACCGAATAGCCAAACGAACACTTTATGCGAAATCGGCATACGAAACTTGGTTACTAGGCCAAGTTTGGCCGAACTTGACTACCCAAGTTCGCCCAAACTTGCCTGAGACACAAGGATCCCTCTTAAATCCTCAAGTTCGCTCGAACTTGTACATACATGTACAAGTTCGGCCCAACTTAGCTGAATTCTCTTGGAAATCAAGAAAGTTCGCCCGAACTTGCATGAAACTCATGCAAGTTCGACCGAACTTGACCCCACCAGCTCACCATTTTGCCTTCACCTATAAATACTCAGCCCCATTCTCTCATTAGAACTTGTTGCGACTTCGCTCTGAGCTCCGGAAACCCGAAACCCTCTGTTTTCTAAGTAAGAATCAACCCGATTTCAACTACAATGATGTTCAAAAACGTTTTACAACGATTTTGCACAAGGCATTGCCTTCGTTTTCATCAAATCTCTTTTGTTTATGAAAATCTTCATCTTTTCCATAAAACTTCTGTTTTTCACTCAGATCTGAGCAAAACCTTTAAAGTATTGATTTTTACACCATTTTCGGACTAATGATGTATGTTTCGTTCACTTTTGAGTGGAACGAGGCGTGGTCGAAGCTAAATCTCAGATCCGGAAGCACAAGGACGAAATCGTCACTTTACACAAGCTGGACTAACCCGTACGAACCTTCAAGTTCGCCCCGATTAGCCCGAGTTTCTGTAAAATGGCTAAGTTCGCTCCAAAGACCTCTCCGGCCTAAGCTTTACTCAGTGGCTTAAGGTTGGAGGGATGGGCACTCGATTTCCTCAGCAAACGACGCGAAAACGCAAGATTTTGGACCCGAAAACATCAAGTTCGCTCGAGATTGCACTGATTTTGACAGCACGGGAAGTCAAGTTCGCTCGAACTTGCCCTCAAGGGTCAAGTTCGGCCGAACTTGAGTGGAAATACTCAAAAATTTACTTCAGAGACCTCAAGTTCGCTCGAACTTGCAAAGTTCCTCAGGAAACTTCACAAGTTCGGCCGAACTTGTCTCTTCTCTTACCAAAACCCCACAAGTTCGCCCGAACTTGTCAAGTTTCTTTGGGAAACTTACAAGTTCGCCCAAACTTGACTCTCAGCTCAGCAGAACTGTACAAGTTCGCTCGAACTTGTATGTTTACATACAAGTTCGCCCGAACTTGCCTACTGCTCAACCCAAAACTTAACCGTTTCAGCTTTTCGGAGACTGATGCACTTCCGTTCGCGTATGCAGGCTGATCCGAAGCTCTTCACGACTCTCCTCAGATCCTCTAATCTTACCTAAACGCACCCACAGTGAGTATACATGACCCATTTTCACTTTAACACACTTTTTGGGTGTTAAATACGTTCCTATATCAAAATCACTTCACAAATCAAAATGTTTATCACACGCGAATAATCTGATTATATATGCTCAATACGTGATACTAGAAGCATGCTCAATACGTTACGGTAGTTAGCATGAAAAATAAGCCTATGTTTATCTGTGTGATGTGTTTTGGTGTATCATGATATGTAGTTAGACTATTTCGCGAACAGTTTCTCTATTATGCTAGTATTACAAAACTCGTATGCTCACCTTTACTTAATTATATTGACTTGTATTTTAATGTATGTAACAGGTTGAGGATCTTTTGCTTGGATGCCTTGGATGTTGCGTGCTTAGATTAGTTTGTTTTGTTTTGTTTTTTTAGAATGGTTTGTAATAAAATCTAGGGGAGATCGAATTTGATTTGTGTCTAAGAGATTTTGTTGAATTGTAATGGTTGTTTTAAAGGTTGTATGAGTTTGATAGTATGATATATTGAATGTTGATTATTATCTTTGAAATGACTGTTATGGGATCTCTTGATCGATCTGATTCGCCTAGTGCCACTTCCCCGATGATTCCGCCATCGGTTGGGGTGTGATAGTGTCCTCCTTTCATTCATTATCATAATATATATATATAATCATAATCTCCTATTTTGATGAAGAGATATACAATTATTTACATTCCTATTATATCATCTATTAATAAGGATTACTAAACAATCACTATACGAAAATCAAAATGGTTCCAGTTAAGGTTAACAAATCATACGCATCTTCGAAAAGTTGTCACAGTCACTCGCCACATGACAAACAACTTAATGTGTTCTTCGAAGAAAGCGAATAAGTGTTTGTTAATGTCATAAAGTGGAAAGACCCAGTTATGGGCATCACAACCTTCAACAATATTGGAAAGCTGCCACGATTGTTATCACATGACAACCATCACAATGTCGGGACTTAAGTATCAAATGAATATCTTTTATAAGGGATTTAGAACAACCACTATTAAGGACCACTTGATTTGGTGCTATCTTCTTAAGAGTAGTAACAATGAACTACACCAAGGCCTTGCGTATCAACTATTCAGCCTCTCTAAACGAGGCAACAACTTTCAAAACCCAAAATCAAGCCCCTAACTTCTATCCCCCTTCCAGCCAATTTAAATGTTTTTCTAACTACAAAGACATAGACAACATTATTTTTGGAATCAATCAACAAACACAACGTGAAATATTATTACAAGTGGTTTGGAAACTCATTTTCAATATATAAAATCATTTATTTTAAGTCATTAACCTACACCAAATGGTGATCCATAAATAAAATGATGTACGAGTGATACGATTCAAACCTGCACAATAAAAAAAAAGCAAAAATCAAAGCAATACCGACTCAACACGAAAACCGACTCAAAAACACTAACTTAGACTCATGGTACAAAAATAAAGACTACGGAAATCAAACTAAGCGAACCAGACACAAAACTGAGTTGGGCAAGAAAACCACCCGTCGTGTCACGCGATGGGTGATCGTAATTCTAGTCATGGACGCAACGAACCCATATTTAACCTATTGACTTTGTAGCAACTCGTCCTGCTCGACCTTGTTGTCATATGCCCCTCACGCGACGCGAGGGGGACTTTTTCACATAAAGTTTTGTGAATTATTAGCTCTATTGCCTTAGAAAATTTCCCAACTCATCCAATTTCATTCCAAACTCATTCTAAGCCTTGGACACTTATGTGTTAGACATAGTATGATTAAAGGATTAATCATGAATGGTGTGATATTAGTTGAATTTGTAAGATCTGAGCTAAATTTAGCTGATCATTTAACCAAATAGTTAGGAAAAGATCTCGTGAACAAATTAGCTAAAGGAATGGGTTTAAAGTCCATTTAAATATCTTATGTCAAGACACTCAATTCCCATCTAATACAACGTTAGATGCAGAATTCAATGCGGAAAGTTTGTCATAACGATACTGGAACACATTAGCAAATCATCTCAATGTATGTGTTCAGACTGCAAGATAAAGTAGGTTGAAGTTGAACTTCTTAATAGTTCATTGATAATCAGTACAAGTGCAAGAGTAATGAACTACCTATATGAATATGAAGTTTAACCGCTTCAAGAAGCTTTGGATTTGAGCTTTGATATATTCTTTGAAGGATTAGGACACGGGCTAGTAAAACATTGTGTCAAGTGGAATTTGGATTTGTAAACGTTTGTGTATATCACCTACATGTATTTAAATGGATAACACGGGTTCAATCCATAGAGACACCATGTTATTCTAATATTTGTAACATGTAATATACTAAGTAAAAATTCAAGGGTGTGCCTATTTGCACACCAAACCCTAGCAAAACCTACCTTTACCTATGCTGCGTATAGACTTATACGCAGCGTATAGTTACAGATACGTTGCGTATAGGCCTATACGCAGCGTAGGTAAAAGCATCGATCCCAAAGCCTGATGACCAATCATGGCACAGAAAACAATGTTCATATGCGCTGCGTATAGGCCTATACGCAACGTATATAACCCATCAGAGTTTTTGGGGTCATTTTGGTGGGGTTGAAGCATCAGGTTTTCCACCAAGTTTATATACGCTGCGTATAGACCTATACGCAGCGTATATACCCTTCTGATTTTTTTTGTTTTGCTTATATGTGGTATAAATTCTCATCCGATGACACCGTTAACTCGTTTAAAATATATAATGAGTTGAAAAAACTATAATGTTTTTTATTATTTAGTCGATGTCGGTAAGATACTACGTCCGTTTCACGCAGTGAAAAGTGTATAGCGTTAAAAATTTTTGAAAAGCATGTATGCGGTTCAAATATATAATATCGTTATCGAGATTTTATAATAAAAAATGATACGAAGTCTAGTGCCGTTAATTATTTTTAAATTCTATAAACGTTTACATATAAATATTATACCGTTAATTATTTTTAGATACTCATGTACGTTCCGAATACTATAACGTTAAAAAATTATAGCGTTAAATATTTTGATATTTACAGCTAAAGTTTGTACTTAATAACCAAAAGATGTAATAGTATATACAACAACATAAGTTTGATATTTACAGCAAAAGGTTTGTACATGCATAACCAAAGATAAAGAACTACGGCAGCGGGTCCTGCTGCTGCCCTGCTGCTGATGCCACTCCGCAGCCGGAACGAAGGGTCGTGGAGCTAACCCGTCACGCTGCCGGCGCTCCTGCATTTTATAAAAATTATAAAAACGATACAAATACAATAAAAACTATAAATTATTAACTAGTCGAAGTCGAACCTGCAGCTCCACAGTCCACACACTCCATCACATAGTTAAGTCCGTCAACGATACAAATACAATAAAAACTATAAATTATTAAACAATAATAACAATAATTATATAATTTTAACAATAATTATATAATTTAAACAATATTAACAATAATTATATAATTATAACAATAATAACAATAATTATATAATTTTAACAATATTAACTTATAATTTTAACAGTAATTATATAATTTTAACAATAGTTATATAAACAATAATAATGATTATATAATTATAACAATCATAACAATAATAATATAATTATAACAATAATAACAATAGTTATATAATTTTAATAATAATAACAATAAATATATAATTTTAACAACAATTACATAATTTTAACAATAATAACAATAATTATATAATTTTAACAATAATAACAATAATTATATAATTTTAACAAATTAACAATAATTATAATTTTAACAGTAATTATATAATTTTAACAATAGTTATATAGACAATAATAATTATTATATAATTTTAACAATAATAACAAACAAAAAAAAGTGATACCATGTTATTTTGAAACGGAATGCCCGGGTGTTGGGTTCATAGTCATCATATAGTGGTGTGTTTGGAGGCTGATCACCGCATCCTCCGTATCCACCATATCCTTCGTATCTATCTAAACTATCTTCTTGCACGTAATAATCTTCATCACCGTATCCGTAATCAGGATACGATTGCTGCGTCGGGTAATATGGATCATTAACAGGGGCATTCTCAGCACCGTATCCTACGTATCCATGCAGATTATCTTGTTGCACGTACGGAGGTTCAAACCCGTATCCGTAATCCGGATACACTTGATGTCCCGGGTAATATGGTTCATCAACAGGTGGAGTCAGAGCCTCGTTCAAGTCTGGCAGTTGTAGTTTTTTATTAACAGGGACGCCGGACACAACCTCATCCTCCTCATTAGCATCATTTTCTTCCCATGCGTCGTTAGAATAGCGATTAAAGAAATAATTCCCATCCCAAAATGACGACATTTTATCCCCACCGAAGTAAGTATACAAAGAAATTGAAGAAGAATGCGAGTAATTGTGAGAATTCGTAGGCACAGATGGATGTCTAAATACACTTTGAAATTCATCTTTATCAGCCTCGTATAGCTCTATACTCTGCGTATAGCTTTTTATTCACGTGCCTAGACAACATCATATCATGTCAAATCTGTCTAACATACGCTGCGTATAGATCTATACGCAGCGTATATAGTACTATACATACGCTGCGTGTAGGTCAATACGCAGCGTATGTAAGACATATTTGACAAGGTACTAGGTTTCAGTGTCTGGTCGTGTACCTACCCCTTATATACGCTGCGTATAGGCCTATACACAGCGTATACTTGAAACCCTATACGATGCGTATAAGTCTATACCCAACGTATATAAACCCTAATAGTTTGAGCATGTGTTTGTGTTTGTGGGCTTCTAATTCATTTTGAGTTTAACGTCCATTAAATGGTATGGTCCACTAAAATTGTTTTAATTTAGTTAGGTTGATGATGGCTTAAAAAGAAAGTCCATAAAGTAGTACATTATTATATATATAATTTATAAACTTTTTAATTACAGTAAAAAAAAATTAGTTTTGTCTTTTATGGTTTTTTTTTTCATTTTTCCTTTTTCCTTTTTCTTTTCTATTTTTTTTTTCTTTTTTCTTTTTTAAGTTTCAATCTAACCTGGTGTTGTACATGTAACAAAATGAATGGTCTAATACTGACCAAAAACGCCAGTACCAAATTGATATTTATTTTTATTGTTTCGATTGATGTAAACACATCTCGATATTTTTTTGTTTCTCTTTCGGAAAGTGTCGGTATCGTAATACACTAAACCAATATCAAACGAATCTATTTTCCATTAAAAATTCGGTCGCCAGCTGCAGAGTGCGGGTGTAACCCACTAGTTATTTTAATGAAGGCAAGAGGAAGTCTTATTTTTGGGACAGGGGAATCTCGATCAAAATTACATACGTAAGAAAAGACGCACAGTAGACTTACAGTTACAGTTTTTCCATCATACATAGAATCATCAAGTCAAATTCCAACAAGAGTGATCTCTGTCTAATCCGATAAATCATTGCGTGTAACCCAAAAATAGGTTTATCTAATAGTCATACGATTCAGAGGTTAATCTAGGTTTTATCACAAACTTTGCAATTTCAATTCGGTTCCAGGTTTGTTGTTTTTTTGAATTCATTGTTCTAGACCAAATATCTATAAAAGATACGTAATAAAATGAGCCATCATTAGTGGATACTGATGACGAAGCCCACACATCACAATGTACAATATCAAAAGGAATAACATATTGTGTGGAATCCTTTTATCAAATGGTATAGCAGAAAATTTTACACGTTTGCAACCACAAATAATCAGATATATCACAAATGTTCAGCTGACCCAAAGCACCGGTAAAAACTAATAACTTTGAACCAAACACCGACACATGTCCCAAACGAGATGCCAAATATAAAATTCAGATGACAAAGGAATCAAATGAAAAGAAGATAAATCAGCCACTAAAGACATCGACACAAGAAACTTTGAGTTCTTCCGGGACATGCAATTCCTCAAATCTATGGACTTTGAGTTCTCCTGGGACATGCAATTCCCCAAATCTATGGTCTATAGTAATCACCTTTTGAGTGTGTTGCTCATGTACAACAAAAACATAATCAGAAAAGAAAACCCATTGACCGGATTTACGTAACTGGCTGACCTAAAAAAGATTCAAAGCAAGTTTGAGAATATAACAGACATAAGTTAGAGATACATGAGGGGTAGCAAAAAAGCTAACACCCTGTACTGACATTGACGTGGCACTAACAGACATCACTGAAACTGGTGAAATAGGATATAAAGAAACCAAAAATGATAGATTTGGCGAGATATTATGTATGGCACAAAAATCCAAAATCCATAAGGATGACAATGTACTTGAGGTTCCTAATGATGATAACCCTGAAGGAGACACGGATGTCGATATGGAATAGGGTGTGTAGTAAGAAATTGTCTAAATTGTTCAAAAACTTGTGGATCCAAAGCAGAAGGCGACATGTTGTTAGTTTGGAAATCAGTATCTACTAATGATGTTGCAACAACAGTGAATTGTGTAGATAATTCTTTCTATTTTCTCTATTTGAGTAATTAAATAGATTTTCTTTTCGGTTTAAGAACAGCAGATGGTGTTGGGTGTCAATGGGAGGCTTCCTGTAGGGCCATTTTTGGATGATCTTTGTTTCGATCTTCACTTGTGTCACTGCGCTGGTAATTGTGTTGAGATAATTAAACCATTATGGTTGGTTTTTAATTTAGTCACTTCACCCGACCCAACAATCATGAACACTTTTAGTTTTACCTGTTGCAACGGCTTTAGTGAGTTGTCAATTACTATCTTGGTTCTTGGATCACTTGGTCACCATGTGATGCCGAGTCTTATATGTTTACTTCGGCAAGCGATCATGTAGATTTGGAGTTCTTATATAGAAGAAGATTTTAATGAAAAACATTTGAGTGGTCTCAGCTTTGGTTCTTGTTTAACGTGTTTTTCAGTTTGCTGCATTCACCGAGTCAGGGTTTCATAATATTAGAGTTAAATGATCCAAACTATTAATAATTTTCATTTTACTTTAATTCAAGCTACAAAAAGTATGGTCAATGGAGATGTTTCAATAATTCAATAGATGTGATCGAACATTGTAAACTTTGTAGGTTTTTTTATGGTCGTCTTTTGTTAGGGGGCTACACTTCATTTAATTAATCATTTTGTTTCCTCTTTCTTATGGCTTTTCTCACCACTACTATCAATACTTTTTTTTATTTTTCTATTTCTTCTTTAAGAAGTCGATAAAACACTATGATGCACTGGGATGGGTATGGGAACGGGCTACGGGTATGGGCACGGGCACGGGAAACGGCAAAACTAAAAAATTCAAGAAGCGGGGACGGGACTGGTACGGGAATAAAAACATATAAAAAATAAATATATATCAAAGATAATGTAACACAAAACCCCAAAATAGTTATATATTGATGTAAAGCTCAAAAATCTCATATCTTCCTAATCTAGTCAAACGTTTTATACCGAGCAAGTGTGCTCTAACTCTTGAATACGATCCTTGTCGATATACAAACTTTGCACTTGAATTTTCAAGTTCCTCCCGAACCTTGCTTTTCTAGTTTTTCCACATAATCCCACAATGGAGGTTCATCTATATATGATGATGATCCTTGTGTTTCCTCGTTAGAAGCCATAATTTTGGAGTTTGAATAGGAAAAGAGAAGAAGAAGAAGAGGATCGCAGAGGGATTGTATGCCTGTATGGTTGGAAACAGAGAAGAAGAAGAGGATCGCAGAGAGCTGTAGGGTTGGAAAGGTGATCGTCGATTGGTATAACTGATTAGGATCGGGCGTCATTTTAGAATAAGTTACCAACAAAAATAAACCGAAACTTCAGGGAAACGTTTCTTGCACGTCCCCAAACCCCGTCCCCTTCTGCAGCGCGTTTCCAGGCCGTCTCCAACAATTCGGGGACATTTCCCGGCCATCCCCGTGCCGTTTCCGTCCCCTAGCAGTCCCCGGGACGGGAGAAGGCACCTCATAGGCGTTTCCGTGCTTCCGAGATAAAACATATTTTACTCTTTAGGTATAAATACACTTTGTGGATCATTATATTATCGTGTGGTCTACTTGACTTTTTATACGTGGGATTTTTTAATTAGGCTGGTGGGCAGTGACGGATATACAAAAAGCGTTAAAGGGTAACGTTACGAAAAAAAGGGTAACGAAATCGAAAAGATGTCATTTTTTTTTAAATTTACATACCATCAGAACGTAAAGTGGTAGCGAGGGCTACCCCTATTCAAAGGCTATATTCGCCCCTGCTGGTGGGTGTGGAGCAGTGGTGAAGCTTGAGATTTTCGACCGAGGGGTCGAAAACGTATATACCTAAAAATTTATATACGAAAACTACATATTCTCAACTACTGAGCGAAAAGTTCGCGGGGATCGGCTGCCCCCTCCTGCCCCAGCTATCCTACGCCCTTTGTGTGGAGGTTTTGATGTATGGGGTCGTTGTGTGCGAAGTTCCAAATGTATACTGTCACACCCCGACCCGCAGCGGAATAAGAGTATGGGCATAATTGGGTTATCACCAAAGCTCATGATGTTTACTAAATGTTTCATATTTATTAAGTTCAAATTACAACTTAATGTTCAAACCAAATTCATACAAATACAAGGAAATGAAACAAAGTAAAACAATCCAAAGTCTAAACTGATTTATTCTTCTAGGCCGTCCTATATGGTTCTTGCTTCAACTGGATCACCTGTATCATGTGTAAAAAATGGGGAATTTTGGGTCAACAAAAGTTGGCGAGTGAACCTTGTTATAAAACATTTACTATGAATTCTTGTTGTATTTAATATGGAAAAATCGTGCAATAATCATATGTGTGCAAACGTAAATAAACATACAATAACAAACCACCTTGCATGAGTATATGACATGAATGATATTGTATATGTTGGCAACGTCGCGTTCCGCTCATAGGTAATGGGGAACGGACGGCCTATGATGATGTATGTGCGATCAAGGCTCAATCAAACGGTTTAAGGTCATTTATTAACAATTTTAATAGGATTTTTAGATTTATTTTTTGTGAGTTTAAGGTCATTTTCTAACTTTAAAAATATTATTTTTAAGTATTTTTAAATTGATTTTTTAAATTAATTAAATAAATAAAAATATAAAAAAAATGTTGACTTTTTGGGTTGACCGTTGACCGGTCCGTTGACCGGACCGTTGACCGGTCGGACGGTGGTCTGAGGTGCGCTGAGTGAGGTTCGAACCCGGGACCACTCGTATGCGTGCACGCAGCTCTACCAACTGAGTTACGTGTCTAACCTGTAATATTCTATGTTTTAATTATATTTATATACTGATTAAATGTTAATATATTTGGTTTATATTAAAAGGGTTTAAAATGGTCGAACCGGTGTCAGGAAGCCGGATCGAACTCGGGTTCTTTGGTTTGTAAGCGCACAGCCCAACCAGTTGGGCTGTGTGTCTTATCTGTTTAATTTACGATTTATATTAATCTTATAAACAAACTGGAGCCTGTTTGATTCAGTTCTAAAAAAATTGGTTTTAATTCGGAAAGTCGGTGCGTTTGTAAGGATTCGAACTCGTGAGGTGCGCTAAGTGTTTGCACACAGTCCACCGCTGGACTGTGTGTCTAACCCGGTTTAATAACTTGTTTTAATTATTCTTATAAACATCGTCGACTTCGTCTTCTTCATTCAAAGACTCAGACGACCGATATTCTTCTGTTCTTCTTTAAATCGTTCGTCGAACATATTACTAATTGAAATGTAATGGATAAAAAGAGTTAAGGAATCGAATGTACCGATCAGACTGTATTTCTCAGAATTCCGGCAATGGACATCGGCTCTGATTTGTGGATTTCGTCTGATTGAATCAATTAACAGTTTTGATCGATTAGTTGCGGAATTGAGTTACTAAACAATGACTATCAGAAGGTTTAAATGATTATACCGATTCACAGCGTGATTTTGGAAATTCCAGAGGTTTTCCGACGAGTGCAGAATATCCGGCAACGTCGTCTGGGACTGATTCTGGTTGATGGATTGAAGTTAGTAATAGTCTAACAATGGATTGAAACCGAAAGAGTCGAGGTATTTACCATTTTGATGTAAGTCTCGGTTTTCCGGCGAAAGTCCGGCGATTTCAGAATATCTCCGGCGAGTGAAATTGATTCGAGAAATGGTGCGATTTTGAGCGAAATGATTTCCAGAGACTTGGGTGTGTATTTATAGGGAAGAATCACGATGAATTGGGTCTGATTTTAGTCTTGATTCGTGGTCAGCCTTTCTCCGGCGGTTATGACTGATGTCGCGGGATTAGACATCGGTTATAACTGATGTCGATGTTAATACATACGTTAAGTCAAAGGAAACCGTCGATAATAGGCGAAATCGTCGGTATTTCCGGCGAGAGCGATTTGGGCGCGCTGATGACAGAATTTGATTTCGAGTTTCATTATATGTATTAATTGTTTCGTTATATCAACAAACAACTCAAGTGGCGGAGTGGTGAGATATGTGTTAGTTATGTCTTCCGGCTGACCCGGGTTCGAAACCCGGCAGCCGGTTTTCTTTTTTTTTATTTACTTTATTTTCACTTTTTAATAATTATAGTTTTTAAATTCTAAATTGTTTATTAATTATGTATTGTTTAAAATTAAAGTAAATCATAAATACGCAACGAAATTTTATAACTTGATATTCGATTAATAAACGAAGCGGGTTTGGAAACCCATTTTTCGACAGATGTTACAGTATCCCCTACTTTTAGAAATTTCGTCCCGAAATTTAAGTAGTAGTGGTAACAGGAAAAAGATGTGGGTATTTCTCGCGCATTGAGTCTTCACGTTCCCAAGTAAACTCAGGTCCTCGTTTCGACTCCCAGCGTACCCTGACGATTGGAATACGGCTTCGTCTTAAATGTTTCTCTCCGAAGTCCATAATTTCTACTGGTCTTTCAATGAAATGCATAGATTCATCGACTTGAATGTCTTCTAGAGGAATATGGAGATTTTCATCGGCGAGGCACGTCTTCAAGTTCGATACGTGGAATGTGGGATGAATTCTGTTGAGTTCTTCTGGTAGGTCAAGCTTGTATGCTACAGGTCCTACTCTTTCGAGTATCTTGAAAGGTCCTACGTAGCGTGGTGCTAGCTTTCCCTTCTGGCCAAAACGAACTACTCCCTTCCACGGTGATACTTTTAAAAGTACATGATCACCAATGTTAAACTCCAAGGGCTTTCGTCGTTTGTCTGCATAACTCTTTTGACGACTTTGTGCCGCTAGAAGGTTGTTTCGAATTTGATGGATCTTTTCTGTTGTTTCTTGAATTAACTCTGGACCGGTGATTTGAGCTTCTCCAATTTCGCGCCAACATATTGGCGATCGGCACTTACGACCATATAAGGCTTCGAAAGGTGCCATGCCGATACTTGAATGATAGCTGTTGTTGTACGAAAATTCAACACACTTCCTCGCCATTCGTGAAGATTACAAGGTCGAGAAATTGGCTCGTATCTATACGAGTGAAATAATTAGTCGTCACGGTACTCCTCTTGATATTATTTCTGATCGTCATGCTCGTTTCACTTCTCGCCTTTGGCAAACTTTCCAATCCGCCCTTGGCACTCATTTGAATCTTAGCACCGCTTTTCATCCTCAATCTGACGGTCAGACCGAGCATACTATCCAAACTCTAGAGGATATGCTTCGATCATGCGTAATCGATTTTGGCGGCAACTGGGATTCGCACTTACCCTTGCTAGAATTCTCATACAACAACAGCTATCACGCAAGTATTCAAATGGCTCCATTTGAAGCACTGTATGGTCGCAAATGTCGTTCGCCTATTTGTTGGCACGAGATCGGAGACGTACAACTCACCGGTCCCGAACTTATACAAGAGTTGACGGACAAGATCCTACAGATTCGTGACAACTTACTCAAAGCTCGAAGCCGACAAAAGAGCTATGCTGATAGAAGACGCAAACCTTTGGAATTCAACATAGGTGACCACATACTTCTCAAGGTTGCACCTTGGAAAGGTATTGTTCGTTTTGGTAAGAAAGGCAAACTCGTTCCTCGCTATGTGGGTCCTTTCAAGATTCTCGAAAGGATAGGCAAGGTAGCGTATCGACTGGATCTACCTCAAACGCTCAGCAATGTTCATCCTGTGTTTCATGTTTCGAATTTGAAGAAGTGTCTAGCCGAAGAAGGACTTCAAGTTCCACTCGAAGATCTTCAGATCAACGATACTTTGCACTTTGTGGAAAAACCGGTCGAAATCATGGACCGAGGAACCAAGCAACTGAAGCGCAGTCGTATTCCTATTGTCAAGGTTCGATGGGAAGGTAAACGTGGCGCCGAATTCACTTGGGAACTTGAAAGTGATATGAAGACTAAGTATCCATATCTCTTCGTTACATCTTCCAAAATTTCGGGACGAAATTTCCTAAAGGAGGGGAGACTGTACCGCTCCGCGTTTCTATACTTTCTATATTTGGAAACCTTGTATCGTACTTCTATTTTTAGTGAGCGTTGTATCTTGTATTCGTCTTTCGTTGTAAATGTTGTAAACCGAGACTTGGATTGTAATGAGAAACTCGTATTTTATCTATATTATGTTAATTATAGTCATGTTACACTTATACTTGTTCATACTTTAAACGTGTAAACATATTCGTGGTACTCTCAATCGTAAACGTGTGATAACTCGCAAACTTGATTTGTATTGCGTAAACGAGACTCAAACGTGAAACTTGTAATCGTTAAAATAAATTCGTTACGAAAATATAATTACCTATTCATTTATTAAGTTAATTAATTAAATTAATTAATTAAATTAGTTAATAAAATTAATTAATTCTTTTTACAAAAAAATTAAAATGCTAATTTATATATATATAAATATATATATATATATATATATATATATATATATATATATATATATACATATAACATTTTGAATTTAAATGTTAATATATATCTTCTTTAATAAAGTCCAAGGTTTAAAGTGTAATTCTTGGATTCTTGAACTACAGGGGCCTTTCCTGCCAATTGTGAAACTGAATTATTGAGTTTTGATTAAAAATAAAAAGAAAATAATAATAATCAAACAAAACCGGATCCACGGGACTCGAACCCGGGACCTCCGGTTCAACATGCAGCGCCTTAACCACTCCGCCACTCGCCATCAATCTGAAGTAACCCGGGAACAAAAGCCTTATATGCTTTGTTCCCGGTCGAGCTGAAAGACAACAAGCGCGGACAGCAAACAATTGGGCGGGTTTTTGGTTAATTTTTTGAACTTTTTACCATTAATTACCCACTGAAACCCCACCTAACTAACCCTAATCCTTCCCCTATAAAACCCACCTCTAATCCAAGCATTTTTACACTTTAATCTCTCTCAAATCACTCTCAAATCACTCTTAAATCACCTCAAGATCCTTGCAACATCAGATTTTCGAGCAGATTGTATACCTCTTACTAAAGTGAGTGTAACTCACTCATTTCTTAATGAAATCACTCCATTCTTTTTCCTACTTGCTTGGATAAACTTTGGGTTGAATTCCTAGGTTTCTCCATGGAGAATCCAGACCTGGAAATGCCCCAAAATGTCCAAAAACTTTCTGTTTTGTCTAAACTTTTATCAAACTTGTGTTTTAACTTCAACAAACTTGTGTTCTTGTGCTTACAATCAAGCTTATGATTAGTAAAGCCTAACCAAGCTTGTTAACATGAACTAAGGGCTGTTTTAACACCCTAAACTTTCTGTTTTTGAAGAGCATTGAGCTCACAAGTGATGCAAGCTCTTAAACTTGTTCATGTGTGTCCACCAAGGAAGCTTGGGCTATCCTAACTTGAGACCACACATCACTTGATGATTTTTCATCAAGATCCCAAGATAGTTTGCTAGACTTAAAGTGTCACAACCCCACAAAGCCGTTGACGATTGTCCTCGTGTGCTCGTCGGGTTGTTGAATACTTGGCTACTTGGTATCTAGATGACACCTTATCATTCTTGTCTTTACATTCTTGTATAGTATATAGTTCTTGTACCCTCCTTGTTACCATTGGTAACTTGTGTAGTGGTGAACATAATCCGAGGTTCAAAGTGGATGGTTTAACCTCCCACCTCATACTTGACATACATGACACTAGAGGTTACAAAGTGGATGGTTCATCCTCCCACCTCCTACATGACTATAATGATATATATATAACTATATTATAATTCTAAAACCGAAACCTTGATAATGAACTTATAATCACCTATCAAGTTATTAAGTTTAACACTAAAGTATGTAATTCCTTGTCACGATTCTAATAGGCCCCGAACCTATGAAATCACACCCAAACTCGTAAGAGTTACTATAGTGTCAAGAACGAGTGTTACATCTTAGTGAATACTTTCGTATCATAATACTTTATCCAACATATTTTTTATCATGCTCGAATACTCCTAATCTCCCGTTGAACTATACTCATACGCCTCGTTTCCTCTTGTAGGATAATTCGGCGTCATCCTCGAACCAACGTCTTCACGGATTGTCAAGTGTAGAAAAGACTTAGCAAAACCGTGAGTACACTCGACCCACTTTGTTTATAACACTTTTCGGGTGTAACATGTTTCCATATACAAAATCACGAACACTTAAACTTTATGAAACATACAAACGATCCCATATACATGAAAGCTTGAATCTTATACTTGATGCTTGTCTTGTATATTCGTATTGCTATGCCTTAGTCATTAACTATTTTTAGCCTTCGTTTGACATGCTTAGCGCTATAGGAATTCACGCATCCACCTCCATCGTGTTATTCTGAGGTCATGTTAAAACATCGTGATTGCGTTAAGGGTTTGATTATTAGTATTGCATGCCTTGATATTGCTCTTGTATAGATTTGGTTGCCATGAGGATTGTTTAAACTTATTCGTATACGTATGATATGCCTAAACTTGTGTACTCGCCTTTGCTTTCGCATTGACATTATTTTAAAACATGTTACAGGTTGAAGGAGATGATGCTATGAAAACAATATAGCAAGGACTAGATACACACAAATTAGACGTTAGGTTTAATATCGATGTATCAATTTTATTATGACTTTGCAAATGTTGTATTGTTCTTTGTTTTGTTACATTGATGTATTTGACAATTCTTATGAAATGAAATATGGTTTAATTAATTATTGTCACTTAATAATGTTGTGAGCAATGAGCAATCTCGTTTTCGTCTCATCCCGATGTTTCCGCCATCGGTTGGGGTGTTACAGATTGGTATCAGAGCTATAACTATAGGGAATTAGGTAGAATTGCCATGTTCGACCTAGTCTATAGTTCTAAGTACCCGTTGTGACCATTCTTGATTATGCTTAAAACTTTATGCTTCCTACTTTGCTTCTCTCTTTTCTTTTGGTCTTAATACATATACATGGTGTCTTCCTAAGACACTTTTACACAATACACGTTTGAATGCTTGAAGACACTCGTAATATATACGAGACGACTTCACTAAAATAGGTGTGAAAACCGCAATTTGGTGAACGACTCTCAATCCGCTATACTTATTCTTTTTGCACGCAATTATGCCATCGATGGTGTGAAATCCAAACCTTGATGGAAAATTTCCAACTCAAAACTCTAGTGGACCCTTACCAACGAATCGGAATTTGCTCTTCGTTTGGTAAGTACCAACCACACTTAGGGTACAAAATCGTCAAGTTAGGGGTGAAACCCGCACCTTGTCGATTAAGTCCCATTCCTTGATTTTCGCTCTCGCCAAAGTCTCGATTTTCCGATCGGTTAGAGACGTGTAGTAACTGGAAGGGTAAAATGTCGTTAGTCGCTTCTCGATGAGAGCATTTTACCTATAGGCCATAGCACGTTTCTCTAATTAGAAAAGATCTTCGATTCACTTTGGAATTGTCGACGATTCTCTACCTGAATCATTCCCATGTTTTACGAGCCTATTCTTTTTATGTGACTCAAATTTTATGTGTTTTGATACTTGTTACCTCGTTCATTTCAAACCGTTACACACTCGCACGTTTATCGCAATAAAAAACAATACTAATCCTCGTGAACAAACTAAATTTATACTCTTTATTTGTATTCATACGTGAGTATACATGTTATACTTGTTGAACTCATGCAAACCATGTGAACCATACTTGATGAACACATGCTTCTTATGTGAAACTTATGCGAATTTTATTAATACTCATGCATGCAAAACCTATTTTCTTTATTACAATCAAGTCTCATGCTTTTGTCTTGTGTACAACCTCTAGATGCCTCATTTCCGTAACTCGTTGAACCGCCTCAAGAAGTCCAAGAAGACGGATTCCCAGAAGGAATCCAACAACGAGGACTCAATATCGAAGCAAGAACTGATTGGACTCGTTTCGGAGCAAATGGCCGGGCAATTGGCTAAGATCATACCCGACATTGTTAGCCAAATCCACACCATGCACGCCGAAGCCACACCTAAATCATCCGCTGATTCCAAACCTGATACCCCCAAACCATCTTACCAATTCAAGCATTTCATGGCTTGTAAACCAGTGGAATTCACTGGCATGGACGGTGTTACCGCCATGATCAATTGGTTTGATTCAATGGAGCTTATCTTCCTTCAGGGCGGCTGCCCTGAGGAACTCCGAACACTTAATGCCACCGGGGTCTTCCGCAAGAGAGCCCTCGAGTGGTGGACCACCGAACGAAACACGCGTGGAAACGAAGCAGCCCATGCGATGAATTGGGAAGAGCTTAAGGAGCTCATGAAGGAGCAATTCTGTCCTCCCCATGAGACCCAGAAACTTGAAAACGAGTTCTGGAATCTCACACAACAGGGGAGCGATGCTGAAGGATTGATTGCGCGCTTTAAACAGTTAAGTATCATTTGCCCTGGGCAAGTCGATATTGTTCCCAAGTCAATCGCCAAGCTCATCCGTTGCCTCTCACCGGTGATCATGAACCATGTAGCCGCAGCCAACCCGAAAACCCTCGAGGAAGCCTATGCCATAACTCTCCAACTCAACCATAACTGCATCCTTCAGGGGGCCTACGACAAGGTCCCTACGAAGCATGCGCACCAAGCCATAGCCAACACCACCGAATCACCTACCCCTCCAGCCAAGAAGCCCCACAACAAGAACAAGAAGCGGAAGGCTTCTTCTCAAAACAATGTTGTCGTCACTCCGCCTACCCAAAACACCAACCAACCTGGACAAGGTTACATTGGCTCTCACCCCAAGTGTACCACTTGCAACTACCATCACCCTGTTGGCACCTCATGCCGAAAATGTGCCAACTGTAATAGGTTGGGACACCTCTCCAACTATTGTCGCCTACCCCAGAACCAGCAAACCCAAGCCCTTTTACTCGATCCTAACCCAAACCGCCAAACCCAAGCTACACCTGGTCGAACCTGCTACAATTGTGGCGATCCTAACCATTTCGCCAACGTTTGCCCGAAACGCAACAACAAACCGAACCTGCGAAAGGACGAGCTTTCGTTCTCACCTCAGCTCAAGCCCAAAGTTCGAATGACGTCATCACTGGTACGTTCCTTGTGAACCATATCTATGCTACTTGTCTGTTTGATACTGGCGCGGATAGAAGTTTTGTACCCGTTGAATTTGAACCCTTGCTTAAGTGCGAACGAACTAAAATGCCTAATCCTTTTGCTGTCGAAGTCGCTAATGGTAAGACCAGCTCCGTTGACTCTATTCTTTCTGGTTGCTCCCTAATCTTAAACGATCATAAGTTTTCCATCGACCTCATACCTATGCAAATGGGTAGCTTTGACGTCATAGTAGGCATGGACTGGCTTAAGCGAGTTCATGCTAAAGTCGTTTGTTCTGAGAAATTCATTCGTCTTCCCCTACCTCAAGGTGACTCTTTACACGTCTATGGTGACAAACCTTCTAAGGGTCTCAAGCTTATGTCATGCATCAAAGCGAACAAGTACTTGCGTAAGGAGTACTTTGCCTTTCTCGCCCACTTTGTGGAAAAGAAAGACAAAGGTCCTAGCATAAGTGATGTTCCTGTCGTTTGTGAGTTCCCTTCTGTTTTCCCGAGGATCTCCCTGGTCCTCCGCCTCCTCGAGCTGTCGATTTTCGTATTGACCTCATTCCTGGCGCAACTCCTGTTGCGAAGGCTCCCTATCGTTTAGCACCCTCGGAGATGCAAGAGCTATCAAGCCAACTTCAAGAGCTTCTTGATAAAGGCTTTATACGCCCTAGTACTTCCCCTTGGGGCGCTCCCGTGTTGTTCGTCAAGAAGAAAGATGGGTCTTTTCGGATGTGCATTGATTATCGTGAGCTCAATAAACTTACAATAAAAAACCGATACCCACTTCCTCGTATTGACGATCTCTTCGATCAATTGCAAGGCGCGAAGTGCTTTTCAAAGGTTGATCTCCGTTCTGGCTATCATCAACTTCGGGTTTTCGAGGAAGATGTACCCAAAACCGCATTTCGTACACGTTATGGACACTACGAGTTCGTGGTCATGCCTTTTGGTTTGACCAACGCTCCTGCAGTGTTTATGGATCTCATGAACCGTGTGTGTAAGCCTTTTCTCGATCATTTCGTCATTGTATTCATCGACGATATCCTAATCTACTCTAAGACGAAAGAAGAACATGGACGACATTTGCGTCTTATTCTTCAGCTTTTGCAAACCGAACGTCTGTATGCCAAATTCTCCAAGTGCTAATTTTGGCTAAAAGAGGTTCAATTCTTAGGTCACACCATCAATGAACTTGGTATTCATGTTGACCCTGCAAAGATAGAAGCTGTGAAGAATTGGATTGCACCTAAGTCTCCCTCTGAAATTCGTTCGTTTCTTGGCCTAGCTGGGTATTATCGCCGTTTCATCTCGAACTTCTCGAAGATTGCCGTTCCTTTGACTTCGTTGACTCAAAAAGATAAACCTTTTGTTTGGGGTCCCGAACAAGAAGAATCTTTCCAAACGCTCAAGGACATGCTTTGTAATGCTCCTATTCTCACTCTCCCCGATGGGAACGACGATTCGTCGTGTATTGCGATGCCTCTAACCAGGGTCTTGGTTGCGTTCTCATGCAACGGGACAAAGTAATCGCTTACGCGTCGAGACAACTCAAAATTCATGAGAAAAAATATACTACTCACGACCTTGAACTTGGTGCAGTTGTTTTTGCGTTAAAGATTTGGCGACACTACCTTTATGGTACAAAGTGTACGGTCTTAACCGACCACAAGAGCCTCCAACACATCTTTGATCAAAAGGAACTCAACATGCGTCAACGTCGTTGGGTAGAATTGTTAAACGACTACGACTGCGATATCCGCTACCACCCTGGTAAGGCGAATGTCGTAGCCGATGCACTTAGTCGTAAGACTCATGTCAAGAGTGCTCGTTGCTACCAAATCGTGGGAAAACTCAATGAGTTGATTCGACAAGCACAATTTTCCGTCATTAACGAGGGTAACCTCGATAACGAGTTGAATTGTGGAATCGAAAACCCACTCGAAGCTAAGCCTGATGGTATTCTTTACTTCCATAGTCGCATTTGGATTCCCGATCGTCTCAATCTTCAGACTACCTTGATGGACGAAGCTCACAAATCCCGATACTCCGTTCATCCTGGAGCTGATAAGATGTACCATGACTTGCGCACATCCTATTGGTGGCCTGGAATGAAACGTGATATCGCTCTCTACGTCTCCAAATGCCTTACGTGTTCCAAAGTCAAGGCAGAACATCAACGTCCCTCCGGTTTGCTCGAACAACCAGAAATTCCGGTCTGGAAATGGGAGAGCATAGCCATGGATTTCATCACGAAATTGCCTCGTACCTCGTCTGGTCACGACAGCATTTGGGTCATCATCGATCGTTTGACCAAATCCGCACACTTCCTCGCCATTCGTGAAGATTACAAGGTCGAGAAATTGGCTCATATCTATACGAGTGAAATAATTAGTCGTCACGGTACTCCTCTTGATATTATTTCTGATCGTCATGCTCGTTTCACTTCTCGCCTTTGGCAAACTTTCCAATCCGCCCTTGGCACTCATTTGAATCTTAGCACCGCTTTTCATCCTCAATCTGACGGTCAGACCGAGCATACTATCCAAACTCTAGAGGATATGCTTCGATCATGCGTAATCGATTTTGGCGGCAACTGGGATTCGCACTTACCCTTGCTAGAATTCTCATACAACAACAGTTATCACGCAAGTATTCAAATGGCTCCATTTGAAGCACTGTATGGTCGCAAATGTCGTTCGCCTATTTGTTGGCACGAGATCGGAGACGTACAACTCACCGGTCCCGAACTTATACAAGAGTTGACGGACAAGATCCTACAGATTCGTGACAACTTACTCAAAGCTCGAAGCCGACAAAAGAGCTATGCTGATAGAAGACGCAAACCTTTGGAATTCAACATAGGTGACCACATACTTCTCAAGGTTGCACCTTGGAAAGGTATTGTTCGTTTTGGTAAGAAAGGCAAACTCGTTCCTCGCTATGTGGGTCCTTTCAAGATTCTCGAAAGGATAGGCAAGGTAGCGTATCGACTGGATCTACCTCAAACGCTCAGCAATGTTCATCCTGTGTTTCATGTTTCGAATTTGAAGAAGTGTCTAGCCGAAGAAGGACTTCAAGTTCCACTCGAAGATCTTCAGATCAACGATACTTTGCACTTTGTGGAAAAACCGGTCGAAATCATGGACCGAGGAACCAAGCAACTGAAGCGCAGTCGTATTCCTATTGTCAAGGTTCGATGGGAAGGTAAACGTGGTGCCGAATTCACTTGGGAACTTGAAAGTGATATGAAGACTAAGTATCCATATCTCTTCGTTACATCTTCCAAAATTTCGGGACGAAATTTCCTAAAGGAGGGGAGACTGTACCGCTCCGCGTTTCTATACTTTCTATATTTGGAAACCTTGTATCGTACTTCTATTTTTAGTGAGCGTTGTATCTTGTATTCGTCTTTCGTTGTAAATGTTGTAAACCGAGACTTGGATTGTAATGAGAAACTCGTATTTTATCTATATTATGTTAATTATAGTCATGTTACACTTATACTTGTTCATACTTTAAACGTGTAAACATATTCGTGGTACTCTCAATCGTAAACGTGTGATAACTCGCAAACTTGATTTGTATTGCGTAAACGAGACTCAAACGTGAAACTTGTAATCGTTAAACTAAATTCGTTACGAAAATATAATTACCTATTCATTTATTAAGTTAATTAATTAAATTAGTTAATAAAATTAATTAATTCTTTTTACAAAAAAATTAAAATGCTAATTTATATATATATAAATATATATATATATATATATATATACACATATAACATTTTGAATTTAAATGTTAATATATATCTTCTTTAATAAAGTCCAAGGTTTAAAGTGTAATTCTTGGATTCTTGAACTACAGGGGCCTTTCCTGCCAATTGTGAAACTGAATTATTGAGTTTTGATTAAAAATAAAAAGAAAATAATAATAATCAAACAAAACCGGATCCACGGGACTCGAACCCGGGACCTCCGGTTCAACATGCAGCGCCTTAACCACTCCGCCACTCGCCATCAATCTGAAGTAACCCGGGAACAAAAGCCTTATATGCTTTGTTCCCGGTCGAGCTGAAAGACAACAAGCGCGGACAGCAAACAATTGGGCGGGTTTTTGGTTAATTTTTTGAACTTTTTACCATTAATTACCCACTGAAACCCCACCTAACTAACCCTAATCCTTCCCCTATAAAACCCACCTCTAATCCAAGCATTTTTACACTTTAATCTCTCTCAAATCACTCTCAAATCACTCTTAAATCACCTCAAGATCCTTGCAACATCAGATTTTCGAGCAGATTGTATACCTCTTACTAAAGTGAGTGTAACTCACTCATTTCTTAATGAAATCACTCCATTCTTTTTCCTACTTGCTTGGATAAACTTTGGGTTGAATTCCTAGGTTTCTCCATGGAGAATCCAGACCTGGAAATGCCCCAAAATGTCCAAAAACTTTCTGTTTTGTCTAAACTTTTATCAAACTTGTGTTTTAACTTCAACAAACTTGTGTTCTTGTGCTTACAATCAAGCTTATGATTAGTAAAGCCTAACCAAGCTTGTTAACATGAACTAAGGGCTGTTTTAACACCCTAAACTTTCTGTTTTTGAAGAGCATTGAGCTCACAAGTGATGCAAGCTCTTAAACTTGTTCATGTATGTCCACCAAGGAAGCTTGGGCTATCCTAACTTGAGACCACACATCACTTGATGATTTTTCATCAAGATCCCAAGATAGTTTGCTAGACTTAAAGTGTCACAACCCCACAAAGCCGTTGACGATTGTCCTCGTGTGCTCGTCAGGTTGTTGAATACTTGGCTACTTGGTATCTAGATGACACCTTATCATTCTTGTCTTTACATTCTTGTATAGTATATAGTTCTTGTACCCTCCTTGTTACCATTGGTAACTTGTGTAGTGGTGAACATAATCCGAGGTTCAAAGTGGATGGTTTAACCTCCCACCTCATACTTGACATACATGACACTAGAGGTTACAAAGTGGATGGTTCATCCTCCCACCTCCTACATGACTATAATGATATATATATAACTATATTATAATTCTAAAACCGAAACCTTGATAATGAACTTATAATCACCTATCAAGTTATTAAGTTTAACACTAAAGTATGTAATTCCTTGTCACGATTCTAATAGGCCCCGAACCTATGAAATCACACCCAAACTCGTAAGAGTTACTATAGTGTCAAGAACGAGTGTTACATCTTAGTGAATACTTTCGTATCATAATACTTTATCCAACATATTTTTTATCATGCTCAAATACTCCTAATCTCCCGTTGAACTATACTCATACGCCTCGTTTCCTCTTGTAGGATAATTCGGCGTCATCCTCGAACCAACGTCTTCACGGATTGTCAAGTGTAGAAAAGACTTAGCAAAACCGTGAGTACACTCGACCCACTTTGTTTATAACACTTTTCGGGTGTAACATGTTTCCATATACAAAATCACGAACACTTAAACTTTATGAAACATACAAACGATCCCATATACATGAAAGCTTGAATCTTATACTTGATGCTTGTCTTGGATATTCGTATTGCTATGCTTTAGTCATTAACTATTTTTAGCCTTCGTTTGACATGCTTAGCGCTATAGGAATTCACACATCCACCTCCATCGTGTTATTCTGAGGTCATGTTAAAACATCGTGATTGCATTAAGGGTTTGATTATTAGTATTGCATGCCTTGATATTGCTCTTGTATAGATTTGGTTGCCATGAGGATTGTTTAAACTTATTCGTATACGTATGATATGCCTAAACTTGTGTACTCGCCTTTGCTTTCGCATTGACATTATTTTAAAACATGTTACAGGTTGAAGGAGATGATGCTATGAAAACAATATAGCAAGGACTAGATACACACAAATTAGACGTTAGGTTTAATATCAATGTATCAATTTTGTTATGACTTCGCAAATGTTGTATTGTTCTTTGTTTTGTTACATTGATGTATTTGACAATTCTTATGAAATGAAATATGGTTTAATTAATTATTGTCACTTAATAATGTTGTGAGCAATGAGCAATCTCGTTTTCGTCTCATCCCGATGTTTCCGCCATCGGTTGGGGTGTTACAGGCGGCTTGTACGGCTTGCCATGTTCGTGAAGTGAAATGACCATCACGGTCTGAAATGATGCTTAAAGGTACACCATGACGGCTTACGATCTCGCTGATGTAGATACGAGCTAACTTCTCGTTCTTGAAGTCCTCGCGAATCGGAATGAAGTGAGCTGATTTTGTGAGACGATCAATGATTACCCATATAGTGTCATACCCACTGGAGGTGCGAGGTAACCCGGTAATGAAGTCCATGGTTATGTTTTCCCACTTCCATACAGGTATTTCAGGTTGGGTTAGAAGTCCTGAAGGTCTTTGATGTTCAGCTTTTACTTTAGAACAGGTAAGGCACTTGGAAACAAAAACAGCAATATCCTTTTTCATGCCAGGCCACCAGTAGGTGTATCGAAGGTCTTGATACATCTTATCGGCTCTTGGGTGTACAGAGTATCGTGTTTTGTGCGCCTCATTCATAAGGAAACCACGAAGGTTATTGTGATCGGGAATCCATATGCGATCTAGATAATACAGAATACCGTCGGATTTTGTTTCGAGTTTAAGTTCTGCTCCACAAGATAGCTCATTGCGTACGTCATTTTCTGTTACAGAAACATGTTGAGCTTCTCGGATTTGATCTTTGATGTCGGTTATGATTTGCGAACATAGAAGACGAATGGAGTTCACATAACCTTTTCGACTGAGCGCATCGGCCACCACGTTTGCCTTGCCAGGATGATACCGAATTTCACAGTCGTAGTCCTTAAGAAGTTCGACCCATCATTGTTGCCTCATATTCAACTCCTTTTGGTTAAAGATATGTTGGAGGCTCTTGTGGTCAGTGTATATTTCACACTTGGTACCGTAGAGGTAATGTCTCCATATCTTAAGAGCAAAGACAACGGCCCCAAGTTTTAGGTCGTGGGTAGTGTAGTTCTTCTCATGAACTTTGAGTTGTCTAGCAGCGTAGGCTATCACCTTTCCTCTTTACATTAATACACAGCCTAGTCCTTGCCCTGATACGTCGCAATATACTACAAAGTCATCGCAACCTTCGGGGAGTGTGAGGATAGGTGCATCACAAAGCTTTTTCTTAAGGGTTTGGAAGGCTTCTTCTTGTTTAGGTCCCCATATGAAGGGTTTTCCTTTATGAGTCAAAGCCGTGAGTGGTACAACAATACGGGAGAAATTTGCAATGAAACGGCGATAGTAACCCGCCAAACCAAGAAATGATCTTACTTCGGTAGGGGTACGTGGCGCTTGCCATTCCTGTACTGCTTTGATCTTTGAGGGGTCGACATGTATTCCCTTGTCATTGACGACATGTCCAAGGAATTGTACTTCTCTTAACCAGAATTCGCATTTGGAGAATTTAGCGTAGAGCTTTTCGGTTCTTAAGAGTGTGAGGATGAGTCGAAGGTGTCGTTCATGATCAGATTTAGACTTTGAGTAGATGAGGATGTCGTCGATGAAGACTATGACAAAGCGGTCGAGATAGGGTTTGCATACCCTATTCATTAGATCCATGAATACAGCTGGGGCGTTGGTTAATCCAAATGGCATGACCATGGATTCGTAATGACCATAACGAGTTCGGAAGCGGTCTTTGGGACGTCTTCTTCATGTACTCTGAGTTGATGATAGCCAGAACGAAGGTCGACTTTGAAAAACAGGTGGCACCCTGAAGTTGGTCTAGTAGATCATCGATGCGAGGTAATGGATAGCGGTTTTTGACCGTTAATTTGTTGAGTTCTCTGTAGTCGATACACATGCGAAACATTCCATCTTTCTTCTTCACAAACAGAACAGGTGCACCCCAAGGCGATCAGCTAGGACGTATGAATCCTTTGTCAGTCAGTTCTTGCAGCTGACTGGCCAGCTCTTGCATCTAGGATGGGGCTAGCCTATAAGGAGATTTCGCGACGGGTGTAGCGCCAGGTATAAGATCAATGCGGAATTCGACTTCTCTCATGGGAGGAAGTCCTGAGATGTCGTCGGGAAAGACTTGTGGAAATTCTTTCACTACAGGTATATCTTCGAGTTTCTTCTCCTTGCTTCCCTTCTTGACAACGTGAGTTAGGAATGCGACATAGTTCTTGCGGAGATATTTTCTAGCTTGAAGGCAGGACATCAATTTGAGTCCTTTCGAAGGGGTTTCTCCAAAGATTCGTAGGGTTTGACCGTCTTCAAGAGGAATGCAAATTAACTTCTCGCGGCATACTACTTCAGCATGATGTTGGCTGAGCCAGTCCATACCGATTATAATGTCGAAACTTCCCAACTTCATAGGAATGAGGTCAACTGGAAAATCGTGATCGTTTAGAGTGAGGGTACAATTCCGTATAATATAGTTTAATGAGACCGGTTTTCCGTCAGCAACTTCCACCATTATGGATTCCATGAGTTTATCACGAGTTTGGTTGAGGATGGGTTCAAATTCTAAGGACACAAATCTCTTATCCGCGCCAGTATCAAATACCATGGATGCATAACTACCATTGATGAGAAACGTACCGTTAACCACGTTGTTGTCGGCCCTAGCTTGATTGGCGTTGATGTTGAAAGCTCTTCCTCTAGCAGGTGGAGGAGCTTGGTTAGCTTGATTCACCGGATTTGCTTGAGCTTGAGCATGTATGATGTTCACCAAGCATGGACAAGTGTTTCTATAGTGGTTTGGGTCTCCACAATTGTAACAAGCCCGCATGGGTTGCATCATGGGGTAGTTGGGTTGGTAGTAGGATTGGGCCATATTTTGTGTAGGTGGTAGTAGTAAGGGTTGTTGGGCTTGACCCACTATCTGATGGTGGGTTTGGGTTGAGGGTTGGTTGCGGTTCATTCGTTGAAGTGTGCGACAGGTTTGGATGGTGTGACCTGCACGGCCACAGCTGGTGCAATATTGACAGGGGTGTTCGGGAAAGTGTTGGTATTGGCAACAAGTGCATTTTGGGTATGGGCCGGAGTATGCCCTTTTATATGGTGCAGATGAGGGGGCAATTTGGGTGATGGGTGCAGCAATGATTGGGGGCGTTTGTTTGTGTGACAGCAAAGTTCTTGTTGTTTCGCTTCCTCTTGCCAGCAAACTTCGAAGAGGAGACAGAGTGGTTTGTAGTTTGAGCCTCAATGGGGGCTTTCTTTTTCTCCCCCTTGAATTTACCGTTTCGGATGCGATTCTCGATAAGTTCGGTGGCTAGTTCCATTGCAGCTTCAAGTGTTGCAGGTGAAGTGCTTAGAACTGAGTCTTGAATTTTCGAGGGGAGGCCTCGAATGTAGTGTTCAACCAAGCAGTACACTGGGGTGAACCAGTTAGGAACCATCTGATTCAGCTCAAGAAATCTTTTGTTGTAGGAAGTATGATTTCCTTCCTTTTGCTTTAGCGAGTGTAATTCATCTTCTAACTTCTTGATTTCGCTTCTTGGGCAGAAGCGTCTAGTCATTATTTCCCATAACTCTTCCCAGGTTAAGGCCATGGCGTCTTCGACTCCTCTCTTACCCTTCTCTGTGTTCCACCAGGTCAGGGCTACCCCAAATAGTCTCCTGGTTGCGTAACGTACCTTGCGATCCTCGGGACAATCGCAATTGAGGAAGGTGTTCTCCATTTCCTCAAACCAGTGGAGGAGAGCAGTGACACCTTCGGTCCCTTCATACTTTGGAGGATCGCAAGACTTGAAGTGTTTGTAGGAGCACTTCTTGGAAGGAGGGTTGTCGACGTTCTGGTCTTCTTGGTTGGGAGGGTTGATGGGATTCGCGGTGAGAGCTTGTTTGACTTGAATAACGATGTCAGGAAGCACCGCGGCCATTTGTTTTGCAATTTGGGTGGCCAAGCGTTCGTTTGATCTTCCTGACTTTCGACCTCCACGTAGCTGCCTTGCCGACATCTACAGGAACATACATAGGAAGATTGTGAGTTTAAGAAGTGTTTAGATGTCATGTGTCATTAAAAGAAATAAAATAACATAATCATCAATAATGCAACTACATCCATAGGATGTCTTGGGTTTGCTCATGTTTGGGCCTCCAATGTCCCCCATACCATCGCATGTATAGTCATGTGGGCCCCCACGGCTATTGGCTTAGTAGGATTCACATTGGTGTTGGCAGTTTAACACTCGCGTCACCCGAAGGAAAACCATGAAATATGTTCACGAGATGTATGGTCGGAGGGTGTCCAGGTATAGACACAATGACAACTCAAAGTGGGGTTAGTTTACACGACGTTTGGTATAGCATGCTTTGGCCTAATAGGTCCTTCGTACTCTCATCGTTAGTCCCCAGGTAGGCAAACTGGTCCTTTATTTTGGATTTATACGAATGCCAAGCCTAGACAGGACGTTCCGACTACCGGTACTCGTACCCTTCCAGTTACTACATGCCCGTCATGAGAACTCACTTTGATGTGATTTGAAAATACAAAAATCGTTGTAAAAATCATAGGAATTGTGAGGTGTGTGCTCTCATGGATATGGTATGTTATGAGGATATGATTCATGATGAGCATTGTATAATAGTATGTACTTATGAACATGCCTGTATAACATGGAATGTAACAATAAACATAAAGCATATAAACATCATGAATTTTGCATGTAACACACAAACAATTTAAAATTTCTAATCAACTATAGTATAGGCTCTAAGGGTCTAATAACCTATCCTATATCCCTATAGTCATGGCTCTGATACCAATCTGTCACACCCCGACCCGCAGCGGAATAAGAGTCGGGGCATAATTGGGTTATCACCAAAGCTCATGATGTTTACTAAATGTTTCATATTTATTAAGTTCAAATTCCAACTTAGTGTTCAAACCAAATTCATACAAATACAAGGAAATGAAACAAAGTAAAACAATTCAAAGTCTAAACTGATTTATTCTTCTAGGCCGTCCTATATGGTTCTTGCTTCAACTGGATCACCTGTATCATGTGTAAAAAATGGAGAATTTTGGGTCAACAAAAGTTGGCGAGTGAACCTTGTTAGAAAACATTTATTATGAATTCTTGTTGTATTTAATATGGAAAATCGTTGCAATAATCATATGTGAGCAAACGTAAATAAACATACAATAACAAACCACCTTGCATGAGTATATGACATGAATGATATTGTATATGTTGGCAACGTTGCGTTCCGCTCATAGGTAATGGGGAACGGACGGCCTATGATGATGTATGTGCGATCAAGGCTCAATCAAACGGAGCCGATCGTATGTTGACAACGCTACATTCCGCTCATAGGTAATGGGGAACGGTTCCGCTCATAGGTAATGGGGAACAGACGAGCCTATGATGATGTATGTATTGAAAATGATAAAATTTAATCTAAACATTAACCACACAAACAATTGATACATATTGGATACACATTTGATCATGGATATGATGGATGCACAAGTGTTTAAATGAAATAAATAAATAGCGACACATGATACACCCCAAAATGTGATTAAAACGGGGAATTGGTAGAGATTCACTCACTTTGGGTGCGTTCGTTTGATGATGTTGAATGCGCACGAGTTTAGAGAGTTGATCGACGAGGAATAACTAACCTAAATAATAACGAAAAGGTATGTTAAATAAGTGGATTTTTATTAACAATTTTAATAAGATTTTTAGATCTATTTTTTTGTGAGTTTAAGGTCATTTCTAACTTTAAAAATATTATTTTTAAGTATTTTTAAATTGATTTTTAAATTAAATAAATAAATAAAAATATAAAAAAAATGTTGACTTTTTGGGTTGATCGTTGACCGTTGACCGGTCCGTTGACCGGACCGTTGACCGGTCGGACGGTGGTCTGAGGTGCACTGAGTGAGGTTCGAACCCGGGACCTCTCGTACGCGTGCACGCAGCTCTACCAACTGAGCTACGTGTCTAACCCATAATATTCTATGTTTTAATTATATTTATATACTGATTAAATGTTAATATATTTGGTTTATATTAAAAGGGTTTAAAATGGTCGACCCGGGTGTCAGGAAGCCGGATCTAACTCGGGTTCTTTGGTTTGTAAGCGCACAGCCCAACCAGTTGGGCTGTGTGTCTTATCTGTTTAATTTACGATTTATATTAATCTTATAAACAAACTGGAGCCTGTTCTGATTCAGTTCTAAAAAAATTGGTTTTAATTCGGAAAGTCGGTGCGTTTGTAAGGATTCGAACTCGTGACGTGCGCTAAGTGTTTGCACACAGTCCACCGCTGGACTGTGTGTCTAACCCGGTTTAATAACTTGTTTTAATTATTCTTATAAACATCGTCGACTTCGTCTTCTTCATTCAAAGACTCAGACGACCGATATTCTTCTGTTCTTGTTTAAATCGTTCGTCGAACATATTACTAATTGAAATGTAATGGATAAAAAGAGTTAAGGAATCGAATGTACCGATCAGACTGTATTTCTCAGAATTCCGGCAATGGTCGTCGGCTCTGATTTGTGGATTTCGTCTGATTGAATCAATTAACAGTTTTGATCGATTAGTTACGAAATTGAGTTACTAAACAATGACTATCAGAAGGTTTATATGATTATACCGATTCACAGCGTGATTTTGGAAATTCCAGAGGTTTTCCGGCGAGTGCAGAATATCTCGGCAACGTCGTCTGGGACTGATTCTGGTTGATGGATTGAAGTTAGTAATAGTCTAACAATGGATTGAAATCGAAAGAGTCGAGGTATTTACCGTTTTGATGTAAGTCTCGGTTTTCCGGCGAAAGTCCGGCGATTTCAGAATATCTCCGGCGAGTGAAATTGATTCGAGAAATGGTGCGATTTTGAGCGAAATGATTTCCAGATACTTGGGTGTGTATTTATAGGGAAGAATCACGATGAATTGGGTCTGATTTTAGTCTTGATTCGTGGTCAGCCTTTCTCCGGCGGTTATGACTGATGTCGCGGGATTAGACATCGGTTATAACTGATGTCGATGTTAATACATACGTTAAGTCAAAGGAAACCGTCGATAATAGGCGAAATCGTCGGTATTTCCGGCGAGAGCGATTTGGGCGCGCTGATGACAGAATTTGATTTCGAGTTTCATTATATGTATTAATTGTTTCGTTATATCAACAAACAACTCAAGTGGCGGAGTGGTGAGATATGTGTTAGTTATGTCTTCCGGCTGACCCGGGTTCGAAACCCGGCAGCCGGTTTTCTTTTTTTTATTTACTTTATTTTCACTTTTTAATAATTATAGTTTTTAAATTCTAAATTGTTTATTAATTATGTATTGTTTAAAATTAAAATAAATCATAAATACGCAACGAAATTTTATAACTTGATATTCGATTAATAAACGAAGCGGGTTTCGAAACCCGTTTTTCGACGGATGTTACATATACCACCAAGTCCGCTTGAAGGTGTTGATGTATGTATTCGTTTTGTAACAAAAACGTGTTTAAATCTTGTTGTTCTTCACTTACCAGAACATATTTCTCGTTAACCGCATTTTCTCCGTACTCACAAATCGCTCTACCTTCGTCTTCGAGGATCATGTTATGCAACAAGATATAAGCATACATACAGTATCACAAATTTTTTGGTGTAAAAGCACGTGCTGGGTTTTCAACGATGTGTCATCTTTGTTGTAGAACCCCAAAACACCATTCAATGTCCTTGCTCGCCGCCTATTGATACTTGGCAAATTTCTTTCTTTTTTTTTTGTCTGTCAAGTGCGGAATAGTTTTAACGATATTAGAGCAGGATGGGTATATTTGATCAGCAAGATAATACCCATGCATGTATTCCACCCCGAAACCGTAAACCTAGTATCTGGATCAGTTCCTTTTATGACATCGTTGAAGACCTCTGATTGATGGATGATGTTAAGGTCGTTATGCAAATCAGGAACACCAAAGAATACATGTCAAATCCACCGATCTTCTGACACAACAGCCTCTAGCATTATTTTTGGATGTCCATGATCGCCTCGTGTAAATTGACCTCGATATGCGTTAGGGCAATTCCGCCACGACTAGGGCATGCAATCAATGCTTCCGAGCATTCCTGGAAGACCATGCCTTGCTTTGTAGAATTGATATAATTTTGGATTTCATTAGCGTTTGGTTTTCGCAAATTGCTATAAAACTTCACACACATTTGCAAAACAAACATTCTCATGCAGTTCTTTCAAACATATTCAAATATTCATCCACATCGGTTGTTGTCCCGTAAGCCAGTTGGCGAATTGCCGTTGTGCATTTCTGTAAGGTGGTGAACCCCTTTTTGTCTTTATCATCGAATCGTAATGTATAAAGGGGGTCAAAACTCGACACGTCATCGACTATACGTAAGAACAATCAACGACTCATTCGGAACCGACGTCTAAACATCGCGTCCGTGTACACGGGTTCGTCGACAAAGTAATCGGCCACCAATCTATCGTGGGCACCTACACGTACGTTACAAATAAAAATATAATAACGATATAATTAGTTCAGTAAAAATAAATACAAATATAATAGCAATATAAAATCTATAAATACAAATATAAACTAACATTTTCGATCTTTGTTTATTGTCGCTTGCCTTGTTCATGGTTGTGACATGGTTTCTTCATATTCTTCCTCTGCAATAACTATTTGTGACGTCTGCATTAAAACGTTTACAAAATATCGTACAGTTTCACCAGAAGATGATGAACACCACAAAGATGAAGAAGACATTGTTCGATTTTTTTATTTATTAATTACTTATTTCATTTTATTTTTTCTTGTGAGGAAGTTTGAGAGTATTTAGATAGTGTGGGTAAGTATATTTTTTGAAATAGGGTTTGATTTGTTTATATAACAATTTTTTTTTATAAAATAGCCATTGTAACAGCTATATTGAAAATGGTGCTCGTTAGATTCGTGGGTGAGGCGACAGAAGGGACAGGGATGGACCAGGAGCGGTGTACCGGTCCTCGACGGACCATCACGACCCGGGGACCGCATCTACACCCAACAGCCTTAAGATAAAACATGTGGGTCAGAATCTAATTCACTTGTAAGTACCATGTGTTAATGCATGTAACATATTTAAGTTGAATACACTAAAATTTCTAATATTTTATGCGTAAATACTCGTATTCACTACGATTAAAGTTGGGGTTTGCACTAACAATGGGTATTTGATGATGAAAACTACTAGTTATTTCTTATGGTTAATTTTTAACTTCTTGTTCTTTTCCGTCAAAATAATCGAGTACTTTGATATAATTTTGTTTCATGCAATTGCGTACGTGTACAAATCCTCGCCATTCTTTTTCTAACTTTTTTAAAACATTAACAGATACATGTTGCTTTTATTTGACGTTTGAATGTGACACGCCTCAATATTCCATGTTTGAAATACAACAAAATTATTGCCCATAATATATCATGGGTATCCGTATGGATGTAATGGTGTTCATGAATGGTTAACTTGCAATTGGTTATGTCATAATATCAGTATCATGTTTTCGTGTATTTAACTTAGTGACGGATCTAGAATCTTTCACTAGGGACAAAAAAATGGGTCGAATCAAGCTCAGGTCAGGTTTAGATTAAATACAAAAATAACAAAAAAGAATTAAATTACACTAAATTAATCTGGTAGTTAACTAACTAGTATGCATATAATTTATCCAGTAATTTAGTACATCGTTAAATTACCATAACCTATATGACTTTCCAAAGTGAAGGTTATGTGTTTGAGTCTCACTTATTTAATTTGGTCTAGGTGGGCCAAGTGTGTTATCTTGGTGGGCTTTTGGGGCGTGAGTTTTCACTGGAATGGTAGGCGAGCTGGGTCACCAACGTTGTTTGTGTTCATAGAGCGTGGGTGGCCTTTCACCAGTGAGTTTTCCCGAGTGATCGGGCTTGTATAGTATTTGTTGGTCGTCTAAAAAAGATCTGCTCAGGCTCTTCTGTCTGCCCGGCACAGACCACGCGCAGATATTGTCATCTGCAGATTGTTTGTTTTTCTGAAAATGTTTCATTAAAAAACGTCTGCACAAGCTCTTCTAGGTGCAGACTTGGTTCAGCCACTTCTAAGATCTTCTAAAGTCTGCAGAGGGTTAAATACCACCACCCACCACCACCGTCCATCACCGCCTACCACCGTCCATCACCATCACCACCACCCACCACCACCGTCCACCACCACCACCACCAACCGTCCACCACCACCCATCGTCGACGTCCACCATCCACCACCAATGTCCAGCACCACTACCACTACCACCACCCACCGCCACTGTTCGTACACCACCACCAATTTATTTTAAAAGTGTACATACGTTAAAAAATAAACAGCCTTCTTCTCGCAGACTGCAGAACTTTGTTCCACCTCTTCTTCTACAGATGTTTACAGATGTGGTCCGCAGACTACATATATTTTACCTCTTAAAAAGCAAACAGCACCTTAGACAACTATCCATGGTACCTATCGAAGAAAAGTAGGGTTGTAAACCAGCTGAACGTTCAGCGAACAATTCATGAATTGTTTGGCGGGAAGTTCGTTTATGTTCATTCATTTAATAAAAGAACGAACACGAACAAGAAATTTGTCCGTTAAGTTAAATAAACAAACATGAACAGAGGTTGTGTTCGTTCGTTTATATTCGTGAACATTCGGTAATGTGTTCATTTATATTCGCTTGTAATGTTCATTTGTGTTTACTCATTTAAAGGATTTTATATGTTGTATTTTTGTTTTATTCTTTAAAAAATTGAAACCCTAGTTATACTATATGCTTCTCCCAACATCCATCATTTGACCCTTTCAATTTCAGTTTGTGTTAAAACATAATAAACTTCTTAATTTTGTTTTAATCATGTTTCTGGTAATTATGTCAATTGTGTTCGGATAATTATGTTACGTGCTTATTTATTTGTGATCTTTGTGATGAAAATGTAGAATTATTATATAACGAATATATGTTTGTATGTATTCATTTGTATTCACTTTTTTTGCTCATTTATGTTCATGAACATTTGTTTGAGTCCATCTGCATTCGGTAAACGTTCGTGAACAGTTCATTAACACGTTATTTCCTTAATGAACGAACACGAACAAGAAATCTTGTTCGGTAAGTGTTCATGAACAGTTCATGAACAAGCGCATTCCTTAATGAACGAACACGAACAAGGTCGTGCTCGTGTTCGTCAGTTCATTTACAGCCCTAAAGAAAAGGTCTTACGTATTTTCAATAACTAATTAAATGAATCAATTTAATGCTATTTCCACATCCCCATTTTTTTTATCTCACACCTTCATCATAGACAATACAGTCACTCAATGTATAATTCGACGGCTATTGTGATCGTTTTGGCGGCGATGAAACCATCCCTAAAACCAAACAACCATTTCATCTAAACATAATAAATGTATGAATATTAAAATGCATCAGGGTTGATTGGACATGTATAACGCCAGCCCTTATTTTTTGAAGGGTCGTTGTAGTTATCATGTGATGGTCGTCTGTTATTCTAACCATTATTATATTCAACCTCAATACAGTTGATCGCTGTCTTCGGGTTGGAAACGATTTAATGCATCATCCATATGGTTTTATAAATGATTTTGAAGGGAGTGTATAACAAGCAGTAGGTATCGGTATAAGTGAATAACAAGCAACTTGATTTCGGGCATCACACACCACTTTCAAATAGTATCCACCAGCCGTACTACTGTTATCAGGCCGTTTAACTGTTACAATGCATTCGTCAACTTTGTAAAATTATTTTTATGGAAAGAACTGTCCTTGTTCCTATATTCTATGAATTTGTCCTAGGATGATGCTTTTGACTTGCATAATTCAGATTGTTTGGTGGGAAGGTTAACCAAATGTTTGACAAAAGAATTCTGAACAACGAATTTTCCCACAGTACATCGAGTTATGGATTTTGTTGTCACTACGGTTTGCATCATACATTCCGAACTATGAATTTTCCCACAATCCATCTAATATGAGCAAAAATGCACATGTTTTTATATCAAATTATTACCCCTTTTTCAAACTGTTTTGTTAATGAAATGTTCAAAATAAGCTTAAAGTGGTTTATATTAAATTTCCAAAAGAAAATATAACTCAAGATTAACAAAGGAAGCAAAACCGGGTGAAAACGAAGAAAAATAGAAGATATTGTCTAGACACGCCTCACGCCTTGGATCCGGACCCCACTAGACACCTCTAGAAGCCCATAGTGCGAAAATCAGAGGAAGAAAGCCAGGCACGCCTCGTGCCTCGGCAGTACAAGACGAAGAAAAGCTTCTAAAAGATTTGGAAGATCATGTGGGGCCCACAAAGTTGACCACGCCCCCTGCTGATGAGACACGCCCCGTGTCACGATTACCGGGAACAACCGGTCACCTGGCCAGACACGACCCATGTGATTCATGCATGCTCCAGGCCTAGCCCCAGCCTGTCTATATATAGAAGCTCCAATCCACCATTTTTCCTTGCTGATTTCTCTCCCCTCTTCTTCACTACACATTTCTCTTCTACCCCACTCTCTAATTATTATAATCACTAGGAAAAACTCAAGAATGATTAGTGTATCAAGCTTTTTATGATTTATATAATCTTTTCAAGTATGATCATATCTTCTCCTATGGCCATTCTTGGCTAGATTCTTGAGGGTGTTTGTGGGAAACTTACCCCCTTGATGTTGAGGTAACTAAGGAAGATTACGGGTGAACAAGGTGTGTGTGTGTATGTGTGTGTGTGTTAATGACTTAACTAATAGTGTCACCATTAACTTGGACCGTTCATCTTTTCTATGTTTACGTAGAGTCAAAGCATGTTGATGCTCTTAGCGGAGGTTAAAGGCTTTGGATGGGACTTCTGGTTGGGTAAGCTCTTGCCTTTGTGCGAAGATAACATCAAAGTTTAAGGGACTTAGTTTATATAAAAGTAACCACCTTAGGGTAATTGAAAGCTCACTAACTGACTAAATAGGGACAAGTAATATAAACTCCTTAAACTATCAAATTAATTAATACCATATTCCGACCTCGAGTAGCGTATCCCTGCTAATTCAAACCAAAAGGATTGAATGTGTTAGGAATCCAACCCATATGTTGCACAACAATACGCATTAACACCCATAGCTCCTCATGTAACAATCGAGCCCTTATTACCCATGGTAAGATCTAGTTAACGAAGCATCAAGAGGTAAGTTGAACTTATACACCACTTTTCCTATCACTGATTACTACCAATTTATTTTCCTCTTAAGCCATTTATTATTATTTTCTTTTTATTTTAATTTAATCTTTTTAAAACTCAACTTTTAGACTTGAGTAGACATTATCGACAAATCGGTACAAAATTCGTGTATCCTTGGACGACCTTGGTATCTTAACACATATTCCGCAAATAATAGGTGCACTTGCCCAACGTGAGTTGTAATATGATAGTATTATATCGTGTTTTTATGAATATTAAAGCTTGTGCATTAAACAGCTTAAAAATAACCATATTTTTAGATGCACACCAAAACAAGTCACCATCGTTTGGAAAACATTCAACTGGCATGTGTTTTAAACGGTCGTTAGGTATCACGCTAAATCTTCATTCGGAAACCGGCGCCCTTAAGATTTTTTTAAGTAATTATAAATATAGTGATGTACTAAATTTAGTAAAGGATTACGTGGAAACTTTAAAAGCATTGCCATGCTTGCAGATCAAAACATGATGAACATGTTAATTCCTATCACATAATGTGAACCTTGTACCAGTAGAAACGGTTATCGTTACCACATAACCAGATGAAGTGGAAACGTTGTTGGATTGATTTTCTCAAAGTGTGGTTACCAATCCCCTTGTCTACACATAAGGGTGGGGGTTGATTTTCTCAATATGTGCAAACTTGAAACAATTTATGTTTTAGATGCTTTATCAAGGGTGTGTTAAATGGTTCATATCCTATAACCCACAACAAGCAATTCACATTCTATGATCACTTGAAATTGGTATTAACGAAGATGGCACCCATCAGTGACCCACATTTGAGTCGGTTAACTCAGTTAACTTGAATGTGAAAATGGTTTTCTAATAGGCAAGTTCTCAAGGAAGCCATTGTTTTGTTGTATCACCATTCAACAGAATGTATTGTTAAAGGTCGTTAGCTTAAGGTATCGGTTTGATAAGCTTAAATCTCTTTAAGCCCCAAGAAGTGATACAGATCTCATGTTGATAGCTATATCAGGTTTCTTCTTCTTATCGATCTTTGTGGTGGATACAAATAATATGAATGAAGGATCTGACAACTATGACACATAAGACCTAATAACAAACTGAATCATTGTTAATTATAAGATTATCAGACATTGTAGCAATAGTATTCTAAGAGAAACTGGTGTGGTTACCAGTCTCCTTGATTTACGCATAAGTGCGAGGTTCGAGTTTCCCAAAATGTACAAACTTGAAAATCTCATGTTTTAGGAGCAAAAAGTTAAATTCTATCATAACAAATCCTTTGAGAGTAGGTACCTATATGTAAAATCCGACATGCATTAACGGACCTAATATAATTTCCACAAATTCCAACAAACTAGTTAACATCATATTTGTTCAGATTTTGGATACAATGTCACGTTGCCTTATTTAACTTCTAAAACAATTGATTCTGATGTGTGCAAATAGTAACACAATAATAGCTGGAAATGCACAGACTAGTTTTAAAGTCAATTACCATACAAAACTATACTACACATGTTAACAAAAAAAATTGTACCTATCATTATATATAGTATAGGAGTGGCAGGGTACCAAGCATCAAATCGTGGACACAATGGCTCGTGATTAAACCATCTATCAATAATTAATCGATGAAATTTGTTGTGTTTGAAAATAAGTTATTAGAAAGAAACAAACGTTCAACTTAGAAAGTTTAAAAAGATCAATAATTGGAAAGATAATCAGTTGGGCAGTGAATTCTCAAAGCTTCATGGAAAGTTCAAATGAGATACTTTTGAAAACCACACTTGGTTATGTTATTAAAATATTGTGTGAAGTGCTAGATTGATTAGAGCCAAACCAGGATACACACATAGACAATCTATTTTCAAGTTGCAAGTTATATTACCAATATGACCTCTTAACTGAATTCTTACAGGCTAATGGTATTACGATTTACAACCCATGCAAACTCAGTTTAAAGAAAACCCTAACTAACCCATAAATCAGTTTGTCCATTACTAGATGATCGGAGTGTCGCGCCTCGGTCAAAGATAATATTTATAGTGTCCTAATTACCTCAAACAAATAGTAAGTGGCAGTTAGGGTGTCAAACCACGAAGAGTCTGTGGTCTGTGTCAGGGTTCGCTTAATTATTAATTTGGAACAATTTATGAAGTTTGCTATTTTTATAATTGCTTTGTTTGTTTGGTTTTGAAAGAGGTGTCAGATTGAACCGACAAGTTTACTAATAACTATGAAAATGAATCACTTGAACTATTGCAAAATTGGATTTCTTGATTAACAACTATAAAATTGGACAGGTTCACACCCGATGCTTCCTATCTTCAATCCAAGGTCCGATAAGGATCCCGTAATGTTCCTTAAGCTTTGGTAGACCTGCAAAATGCAAACTATGTCAAAGTATACCATTCAAAATCCAAATTCGGATAGAATTACAACCTAAACACGAATAGGCATCGAGTTTTTAACCACGTACCACATCCCCACACTTGTCTTTTGCTTTCCTCAAGCAAATTCATTTTTAACTTTCACATGGGTCGAACAACACACACACTCCCCATTCTCAATAGTTAAGGTCTAATGTGATGCCCAGTTCACAATTTTCACAATCAAAAGTATTTCAACGGTTAAACGGGTATTGTAAATTTCATTCAGTTACATGTCTGACAATCCGCTCAGGAGTCGTTTTCGCATGAGTCGTCGAGTATTCTTACGAATTGTAGGGGTATTGAACGTACTTTCGGGGTTTTGAAGAAAACATGGAGTATAATTGCTCAACCTGCTAGAAATGGGGTACAAAACTTTCATGTACACTTACATTATTTTACATAACATGATTTTAGAGGACTCGGGTAAGACGATTTGTCAAGACAATGATCCAGGCGACATGGAACTACCGGCTTCAACATTAAACACGAAAGAAAGACCAGCAATCCTTATGAGATTACGTCGTCGCGAAACACATGATGCTCTACATGCCGATTTGACTACCCATTTATGGGTTAATTGTTCGGATGTCGACAATGATGAAGAAGACGGGGAAAATGAGTAATTTGCCTGGTTCATAATATTATCGTTTTTATGTTTTTACATGTATTTTATTATTAATCTTTTATTAAATAAAAATAAATAATTGAAAAATGATTGTATGTAGTTGTTCTACAACACCTAGTTTTTATGTTTTTACATGTATTTTATTATCAATCTTTTATTAAATAAAATAAATAATTGAAAAATGATTGTAGGTAGTTGTTCCACAACACCTACGTGGTGCTAAGTTGGCAACACTTTTTGTTAGTTAATGAATTCGCGGTTAATCCACAACATACCGTCTAATAAATGATTTTTAGGTTGATGTGACAGAATTCCAGTTTGCTACATGAGTCAAGGTAACCATGTAACTAATCTATCATATAACCATGGTTGTAAAAAATGTACGTGGACTTTGATTAATCGTCGATTAATCATTAATCATAGGTTCATCAAGTAATGGCCAATTAATCGCTATGCGGTTAACATTTGCCTTATTCCAACCAAATTCTGGCCAGATTTCGAGCAAATTTCTATTAAACCTTGTAAATTTCATCCAATTACATAAAAAATAGTCAACGAGAGGTTCAAACATGTCTACTTAAAAAAATATATATAAAAGGGATGTATATATAAAACTAAAAGTTACATATAAATATTCTACTCCGATTAATCCGTATTAATCGTTAATCAGTATTGACTAGCACTACCTATTCTCATAGCACTTCATATAATAATATATCAAATTCCTAAAACTATCTTCAAGATTGTTCTAATACTTCTATAATGTATTAATACACTAAAAGTATATAAAAAGAACTTTTGAACAATGAACATGCATCTATGCAGGATACACTCGAAGGTACCTACACAGATTCATATAAAAATATTTCTTTACATATAATGCTAGTGTAGTGATTGTACTTTTTTAATTTTCAAGTTTCAATATTGTTTAAATATAAAACATGTTACTTTCATTTTTTTATTTAAAATAACATGTGACAACCTGTTACATAATTAGTATTCACGATACAAAAGTTAAGCAAATTTGAAATTTATAGTATATTCTTTTTAAAATCCAAAGTTTTATATATTATATGCTTGTTACTACAAACACATAAAGAAAGTAATGACTATTTTATTAACTTAACATAATTTGATATGAAATTATTAACTTTAACGTAATATTGTATGAAATTACAGTGTTTTATATATATAATATAATATATGATGTTGATCTATCTTATATATACACAATTAAAATAATGAGAGAGTATCGTGAGAAAACTATATATAAATGAGAAAACTAAAAAACTAACTATAAAAAGCCTAAAAAACATTTAAAAAAAATTCAGAATTTTTTTATAAAAAATCACTAGTTTTTATATACAAAAAAAGTGTACTGCACACGTTGCACATGTGCAGTACAACTTTTTTTTTGGAAAAAAAGTTTTTTTATACATAAAACCTAACAGTTTTTAATAAAAAAATAAAAAAAATGAAATTCTTTTGACTTTTTTAGTTACTTTTGGTTTTCTCATTTAAACTGGTTTTCTCATCATCTATCCCTTAAAATAATAATGGATTGAAAATAAATAAATATCATATATTTACTAACCATGATCGTCACCACCTCACGAATCACATGAAAGTCCAATACAATGATTACGAGGTTTATAGATCGCCATTGGCTAAACGGTTTTTAATTTTATTTTAATTTTAAAGTCAATGGATGAACAATTATTCATGGGCTCACCATGTGTGGCCAGGTCATAATGAATAAAATCTAAGTAACATCCATTGAAATCTTACTTTTATATCTCAAATAATGCATTCCAACATGCACTATTATCTTATAAATTGGACACTAGTGTCATAGGTTTAATTCGTACAACAAAGTTCTACAATGGCTAAGATTGCAATTGGGTCCATCAATGAGATCACCAAGCCCGATTGCATCCAAGCCCTCGTTGTCGAGTTTATTGTCACGTTTTTCTTCATCTTCGCTGGTGTCGGATCTGCCATGACCACTGGTAAGTTAGCTTCCAAATTTTCATTTTCATTTGGTTAGATAATAGGATCATATGGTTTACATTTCTAACACATGTCGTTTGTTGGTTTTATCAGAGAAGTTGGCTGGAAATGAGGTGGTCGGGCTACTTTTCGTTGCATTGGCTCATGCATTAGTGGTAGGGGTGATGATATCGGCTGGTTTTAGGATCTCTGGTGGTCATTTGAATCCGGCTGTTACCATTGGGCTATGTGTCGGAGGTCATATCACCGTGATCCGGTCTCTTTTCTACTGGATTGATCAGTTGCTTGCTTCCGTTGCTGCTTGTGCTCTCTTAAGTTATCTCACTGGTGGATTGGTAAATTTTAGCAAAGAAACCTTAACTAAATTTATTTTTAAGCAAGTAAAACCAAATCGAAAATGGGACATTAACATAGAATTAAATATTTTTTATTACATTTTAAGTATAAAGTATAAGTTATTTATCTTTTAGTTTCTTCATTTTAAGGATTAGAGATTACATCTTAATAACTACACTTTCATTTCCATAAGTAAAATATTTTAGAAAAAAAAAAACTAAATTTAAGTTGAATTACACTCATAAATATCAACATCAAACACAAAAAGAATCTATCAAAAAAATTAATTTTCAGCCACATGACAAATCTCTTTACTACAAACAAAAAAACAAACATGATAATCCCCCGCAGAGGATAAGGAGGTTGCTCCTATTCAGACCCAAAATTTCATATCTTCAGAAAATTACCGAAAACCTGATTTGAATTTAACCTATACGCATTTGATATGTCATTAAACTCATGAGACCTGTGGACTTCACCATCTAAGTAGGGGCATACCTAAGTGTTGGGGTATTAGAGGCAAGTGACTACTTAGTAAGTGGTAACCGATTCTCATTTTTACGTGTAATATATTAAGAGTGGCCTCGATTCTTCAAATATGTACAAAGAATGACCCTGATAGTAAAAAGCCCTTGAGCCCATCACTACATATAAGCAACAATGTTGAGTTAAATTGGCCATATTATTTTACACTACGAAGTAAAACTTATACGATGTCGTCTTTGGTAATTTTCAGACGACACCAGTGCATACACTCGCGGCTGGGATAGATTCTCTACAAGGTGTTATCATGGAGATTGTTTTAACTTTCTCATTGCTCTTCACAGTCTATGCTACTCTTGTGGACCCCAAGAAGGGTTTTCTTGAAGGGCTAGGCCCACTTCTAACTGGGCTTGTAGTAGGTGCCAACATCATGGCCGGCGGGCCTTTCTCCGGTGCATCGATGAACCCAGCAAGGTCTTTTGGGCCTGCTTTGGTTGCTGGTATTTGGACTGATCATTGGGTTTACTGGGTTGGGCCGCTAGTTGGTGGTGGGCTCGCTGGGTTTATCTATGAAAATTTCTTTATTGTTAAAACCTATGTTCCACTTGCAAGAGATGAGGAAGCTTATTAGATTAAAGAATGCTTTTATGCTTGTTGTAATTTCATCAATCCTTTTATGGCATGCCTTCAAATAATTATGTGTATCTTCATTGTCACATGTCATGACTTGCAACATCCGTCTCATTTTTGGGCCTAGACTTTTTTTTTCCTTTTTTTTAACGACAAATTTAAATCACGACGGACCACTGGAGTATCATCGTGTCACTAGCAGAACCATTCAATCATATCCATCTCTACTAGGCATAATGTATATACACCAATTCAGGAAAAAACTCAATAAATATGGGAAAAACCACTAGGCTATAAAGCCATGAGCTTCGGGCCTAGAATTTGACCTAATACATTACTTGAATTCCTATTTGGAACATGTTACACATGTATTGGACATGATTCCTAGATTAACTAGAAATCCACACTAAACCCTGGAATTCACATAAGTATTTGTGAATTTAATCTAGACATTCTAGCGAACATTGGTATTTGGTAAATATACAATTAAACTGCTAAAGCTTTACAAATTTTATCCTACAACTAGTGCATTGTTAATAACTTTTTTAGTGTCACAACCCAAAAATATCATTCAAAGTCTTAGAATTAAAGACTATGTTATCTTGTAACAAATAAAATTTAATAAAATCCAGGTAACAAATAAAGTCTTAAATCCTAACGCACTCGATTATTCCGCTTTGAATCAGCAAGGAAACACCAATTGAGGCCAGAATATAGTATTAATTAATTAAATAGTCCAAAGGATATGTATTAGTTTCTATTAGTTCGTCAGTGAGTCGTCAATTCTCCTAAGGTAATTACTTTTATATATATCAAGTCCTTTACGTTCTGGTGTTATCTCCACGCAGAGGCAATAGCTTAACCAACCTGAAGACCCATCCAAAACCTTTAACCTCATCTAAAAGCATCAACATATTTTGACTCTACATAGACATAAAAAAACATGAACGACCCAAGTTAATGGCGTCACAAGATTGTTGGTAGATTTTAAGGAATGGGTGAAAACTTGGATGGCCCAAGTTAACGGTGACACTTTCACTCACTTTCAATAAACTATATTAATTGATTAAAGTCGTTAACACACACATCTTTCTTACCCATGATTTTCCTTAGCTAGCTTGACATTAAGGAGATAAGTTTCCCCAAAACACCTTAAGAATCTAGCCAAGAATGGCCATGGAAGAAGATAAGATCAAACTTGAAAAGATTATATAAATCATTAAAAGTTTGATTACACTACTGATTCTTGAGTTTATCTTACTGATTACAATTATTAGGGAGTGTGGGTAGAAGAGAAGTGTGTGGTGAAGAAGAGGGGAGAGAATGAACAAGTGAAAATGGTGGAGAAGGCCTCTATTTATAGGCTGGTTGGGAGCAAGGCACGCCTCGTGCCTAGTTGTTTGACCTGCTATAGCCAATTTTCCGAGGCACGGGCTGTGTCTCGTACACAGGGCCATGGTTAACTTTGTGTCCCCACGGGATCTCCCCAAATCTTCTGGAAGCTTTCTTTTCGTCTTGTACTGCCGAGGCGCAGAATGTACCTTCGGAGCACGGGCCGTGTCAGGCTTTCTTCGCCTGATCTTCGCGTAGTGGGCTTTTGGAGGTGTTTGGTGGTATCGGGATCTAAGGCACAGGGGCGTGACTGGACAGTTTCTTCTATTTTTCTTCGTTTTTTTGCCCGATTTTGCTTTCTTTGTTAATCTTGGGTTAAATTTTGTCCTGAAAATTCAATATAAACCGCTTTAAGCCTACTTTGAACATTTTAATAACAAAACATAAATGGGTAATTATTTGATATAAGAACATGTGCATTTTTGCTTATATCAGTGAGGACTTCCGAGTTTGGGACTTACAAGTTAGTATCATTGTCGTCGTTTGAGATACTTGGCTATTCTCTTATGCCCGAACTTAAGCCATAGATATACATTTTGATATTGAACATATGATATCTTAGGATCTAGGATAAAGAACTCGAATATCAATGTTGTTCATAATAGGGAACATTTAGAACTCGAAAGATAAAGGTGAAATATTAATAGCAATTGGCCAATGTTATTAGTTGCGTACTTTACTCGTAGCGTTCTAAATTATTACATAACATGGTATAGTTGGTGTTCCGTATACTTCACAAGTAGTGGAGCGCTAAAGAAGTTAACAACAACACCGGGGATATGATGAACAAAGTGAATGCGGAAAACAAGACTCTGAATGTAGATGACACACAAACAATGCTCGACCATGGATCCTATGATTAGGGAGGTTCTAACTATAGAAGATGTTAAGTATTATGGTCCTTCCTGCCTATAATCCTAACCAAGGCCTTGAAAGTCGCAAGGGTGGAACTCTGCGATGAAATAAAAAAGGGAACCAGTAGTGAAGGCAACCCATGGAAAGTAAAGGCAAAAGTAGAAGAGCCTGGGTTATGTGGGAAGTGGGAAAGGAAGCATTTAGATTAATGCGAGTTGGGTAAGAACGTGTACTATGGGTGTATAAGGACGGGGCACTTCTCCTACAGTTGTCGTTTCCTGAACATTCTGAAATGTTACGACTATGGTGGGTTTGTACCCTTCAGCAAGGATTGCAGAAAGCCAAAGGCTGGTGATTTAGGAACATAGAAGTAGGATGATAAAAAAAAAACGCTCAAAACTGAACTCTATGGCGACAACAAGTCATCGCTATATGGTAATTTTAATAAAGCTTTTCTCAAGTGCAACAATAACAACCCCTATGGCGACGTCGCTATAGGGTAAAAATTAGTTTAATAAAAGTTTTCTTGAATTGATAAATTCTTTATGGACGACCCCTATGCAACGAATTATCATCGTTAAACGGTATGTCTATGGCAACGAAACTTTAGTGAGGACAGTTTACTCTATAGTGATGAAGCAACGCCGGCGGACCATTTGGCGACAACATGTCATTACTACAGTCTATCCCGATTATAATTGGGCCGCATAGCCACGACTTTTGTCACCGCTAGAAATTTCCAAATCGGGATATGACATTGCTAAACAACGAGGAGAGTTAATGTAAATGCTAATTACAAAAAATAACCAAAACCATAATACAGACATTACCATGAACATCATATATATGATTTTATCTATTAGAAAAACCATAAACATATCAATCTCAAGTTACAATTAAAGTTGGGTTTCGCCAATAATGAGTGTTTATGATGAAAAGTACTTGTCATTTTTATGGTTAATGTTAGGATTGTAGTTGTTTTCCGTCACAATAATCGATCGAGTGCTTTGATGATGTCGATATAATTTTGTTTTATGTGTAACGTACGTGTACAAATCCACACCCTTGTTTTTCAAACCTTTTAAAAACATTAATTGACTCATGTTGCTTTCATTTGACTTTGAATGTGACATGCATACAATATTCCACGTTCGAAATATAACAAAATTATTGTTTGTAAGAAATAGGGTTATTAGATTTAAATAAACACAATTTTTACTAATTGGTCGATAATACTCTTAACTTTCGATTTGTACACCAGCACTCCCAACTTTCAACTTATTGACCGATAACACTCCCTAACTGACTGAACCCTAACCCAGTTAGTTTTTGCTGATGTGGCATTTTTTGATGATGTGGCAACTGATGTGACATTTTTTGATGATGTGGCAGGTGATGTGGTAGCTGACATGAAATTTTTCGATGACGTGGCAACTAATGTGACATGACATTTTTTGATGACGTGGCAGGTGACGTCAGCTAACTGGGTTAGGGTTCAGTCAGTTAGGGAGTGTTATCGGCCAGTAAGTTGAAAGTTGGGAGTGCTTGTGTACAGTGTTATCGACCAACTGGTAAAAGTTTAAGTTATTTAAATCCAATATTCCGAAGAAATAACGTATACATAAATATCCATATGGATATACTTTTTAATGACCAACAAATTAGTTATATTAATTGGTGTACTAACTAATCAACTAATCATATTCATATAAGGCTGTGGTGATCATATATCCTTTTGGTTGGACCCTTGGGTTTCTAATGTTCCATTTAAAGATTTGTTTCCTTATTTATTTTAGCTTGAAAGTAATAAAAAAGTGCAGGATGATAGAGCGGATTCCAGGCGGTGATTATCAAGGGGCGTTGGATTGGAAGAGACCTCCGATTTCGGAGCAGGAGCTTGAAGAGCTGGGAAGATTTTCTGCTTCCATGGAGCAAGTTCAGTTGGTCAACAAAGAGGACAAATAGCTTTGGATCGGCGAGGCTTCAGGTAATTTCAATGTCGGGGTGGTGAAGAGATTATTGACAAAAAGGGTTGACAATAGTAACAATTATGTAAGAAGTGGTGTAAATGGGTCCTGATTAAATGTAATGTTTTCGCTTGGCGAGTGGAGATGGGAAGAGTTCCAACTTTAGTAGCTTTAAAGTACCAAACATTACGTGGAAGAGACGACTTGCTCACTTTGTAGGAGTGGAGAAGAAACGGTGGACCATATTTTCACCAATTGTGTCTTCGCTGCGATCTTATGGCAACACATAAGCTCTTGGTGTCGGGTAGAAAGTTTTTGATTTTCTCGTTCAGGGACTTGATGGAAATTCACAATTACACGGGCATGAAGGATCCACAGAAAGATACGCTTCACGATATTGTCATTATTGGGTGTGGGGCTCTATGGAGAGCGAGGAACGAGCTCATTTTCTCAAATAAAAAGGTGAGAGTCGAAGATTTGATAAGCAAAGTTAAGACGGTGGGATAACTATCGATTTAAAGTAGATCTAAATTCAAGAATATCTCTTGAAAATGTTGATATAAATTTGTAATTATGTAGTTTGCATGTTATTCTCAGTTACCCGGTTTTCAGACTAACCACTATTTTAGTTTAACAATAGTTTACCGTAAGCTAAAATGCTCTATAGGGTTATCTAAGTCAAATTAATAAAACCAAGGTGACTAATTGGTTTGAAATGCTTCCCATTTGGCGAAATATTTATGTTACCTGTTGAAAAAAAATGCTACCTGCTGAAGAAAGTCTTACATAGACTGATTTTCAATAACTAATTAATGAACCAATTAGCCGTTTCAATAACTAGTATTTTTTTCGAACAACAAATTTGGATCACTAACGGAGCACTGGAGTATCATCATGCCACCAACGAAACCTACCCAATCATATAAATTTCCACTAGGCTATAATGCTTATTAACTCAATGAAATGTTACATAGACTGATTTTCATCAATAACTAATTAAATGAACCAATTAACCGTTTCAATAACTAACATTATTAACTCAATGAAATGATCTTTTTTTTTTCAATTATGTTGTCTGCTTTTTGTTTTTAAGGTTAACTCACATTTTCAAGCTTTTTTTAATACAATCAAATCTGTGCTTTCTTACATGTATTATGTCCTCTTTATCATGCGGAATCTCTAATCATGCATACTATCCTTAATTAAAGCCCACTAAATGCATGTCTAATTCATATGTATCTATACGTATATCATACAATACTCTTCTGTCGCATATCAACAGGTCCCTTTGAATGCATGTTCTTACGTGAACTAAGTTTCATATTAAATATTTTTTTCATGATTCCATTTCTCGTCTTAACGTTTGTTTCTGACCGTTTGTTCGTACGTTTTAGGAAATGAATCATGGAGTATAGTTGAGATCCACTGATTTTTTAACATATTACATTGTTGTGGGGTTTTAACTATATTCATAACAACAACATTACATAAGAATTAAATGTTTGGTTGGTCCCTGTGGTTTGCAAAAATTGCAGATTTGGTCCTAGTGGTTTACTAATTACACGCGTGGTACCAAAACTTGTCAAAAATGAACTCGCTTGGTCCCCAGACCTAACATCAGTTAAATATCTCTGTTAAAACACCTCATGTGCTTGGCACATGAGGGTAATTTGGTCATTTCAGTCAAACCCATTATAAAAAGAGATAAATACCTTGTTGGTCTCACCCACCCCTTCTTCTTCTTCCCCAAACCACCATCACCATCTCATCTCCTCCACACCACCACTGAACTACCACCACCATTTCTGCCGGAAAAACGAGCCCACCACCATACCGATGATAAAAACGACCCATTTTGTAGTTGAATTTTTTACGAACGATGATAAAAATGCAAGCGCTATACTAGTATGTATACTCATAGCCATAGGTATGAATCACTCACAAATTGAAGATTCTGCGTATCACGGGCTCACTACATTGCCATTTCTCTCAAATCCTTCACTACACTAATCTCAAAAAACCCCATTTCTCAAAACCTCAACAACAATGGCGAACACCGATATTACCAAAGGCTCCACCGTAGAAGTAAGCAGCAACGAACCAGGCTTCCACGGCGCCTGGTACGTCGCTACCGTCTCAGGCGGCGACACCCACTGTATCTCCACCCCAGCATCCAGCCACCTACTCACTGGCAACGAATAATCCAAACCTACAAAACTCCTATACGCCTGACACCCACCATCCCTCACCCCGATCGAATACATCGTTGACAACCCACACGTCCAAAACGTACAACAAATCGGAGCTCTCCAACAAGCCGAAGCATCAACTGAATTATGAATATAAGAGTGACAAAGGCTTGTGGAATTACAGTTCAAAGGCGACCTTAAAAGTGATTCGGAGCAGTTAAGGTCCGGCAGAAATGGCGGTGGTGAGTGGGAGTTCAGTGGTGGTGGTGGAGGAGATGAGGTGGTGGTGGTGGTGGTGGTGGTGGTGGTGGTGGTGGGAAAAAGAAGGGTAGGGTGTGTCCAAACCAGGTATTTATCTAATTTTTTTAATGGGCTGGACTGAAATGACCAAATTACCCTCATGTGCCAAGCACATGGGGTGTTTTAACAGAGATATTTAGCTGATGTTAGGCTTGGGACCAATCAAGTTCATTTTTAACAAGTTTTGGTATAACGCGTGTAATTAGTAAACCACTAGGACCAAATCTGCAATTTTTGCAAACCACAGGGACCAACCAAGCATTAAACTCCATTACATAATGTTTTTTATTAATTAAAGTAAAAGATGTAGTTGACAAAATTAGGCATTAAATGTCATATGCAGCTAAAATAGAGAATTTGGAGATGTCGGGATTAGAACCCACGTCTCCTTATTGTTTAAGCAAGACAATAACCATCCCGACAAGAGCTTGTTTGTGTTATCTTTCGATTCAGTATATATATATATATATATATATATATATATATATATATATATATTTCTAGCTTATACAACGTAAATTTTATACAAAATTAAAAACATTTGGGTCCCGGAAGGTTTGGACCCCGTGCCGTCGCCCACCCCGCATGTCACACCCCGACCCGCAGCGGAAAAAGGTGATCGGGGCATGATTGGGTTTTCATCAAAGCTCATGACATTTATTATAATGTTTCATATTTATTATTACAATTTTAAAGAAGATCATACAATCAAATCATACAAGTACAACATGTTCTATACATCTTTCTAGACTTCATTATTTTTCTTCTAAGGCACTTTCCTATGTGTTCCTTGCTTCATCCTGTCCACCTGTATCATGTGTAAAAATTGTTTTTGGGTCAACAAAAAGTTGGCGAGTGAATCCTATAAAAACATTTAAACGTGTTTATTGTATTGATTATAAAATAAAGTGCATAACCACATATGAGTAAATGTAGATGTAAATTTATTCACAAAACACATAATATTAAATATTGCACACACATACAACAATTGATTGTTTTGAGGCACGCGTTGTTCAACTCGTCTCCCACGAGGAACTGATGGGCCTAATGAATGAGTTTTGAGGCACGCGTTGTTCAACGAACTGATGGGCCTAATGAATGAGTTTTGAGGCACGCGTTGTTCAACTCGTCTCCCACGAGGAACTGGTGGGCCTAATAAATAATTTGCATACAACTTGACAATATGTAATACATAACAACAAACAATATTTACATTCTAAGTTTAGATCATATAATGGCATAGCACGAGTTTGAATAAGCGAATTAATTTAAGCTGTAACATTTGTAAAAATCGGGTCTCCAAAACCCGCTCCGTTTTGTAATCAAGTACCAAGTTATAAAAGTTGCATTAAATATTTATGATTATTTTGAGTTAAAACGATACATAATTAATAAATAAACTAAACTATAAAAATTATATTTGATAAAAAGTTAAAATAAAGTAAATAAAAAATATATGAAGCTGCCGGGACTCGAACCCGGGTCAGCCAAGACGCTGCAACAACTTAACACTCATTCCCTAAACCACTCCGCCACAATGTGTTTTATGTTAACTCTAGGAACACAAATGAGACTTATACACAAACTCAGTTAAACCGATGGCGCCATCTGAGAAACGGTAATCGGGAAACCAAGCGTCAAAACGATTGTTTACCTCACACATTCAGTTTATAACCGATGCACGACGGTTTTTAATCAATCGGAAATTGATTAAACTTAAAGACTCATCATTGTTGATTTTAAAACCGAAAAAAAAGAACATCAAGTTCTGAATAACGCAAACTCCAGACACTCTCGCGATTCAGAGCTATCATACCAATACTCCAATTCCTTTTCGTCGCATTTTCAGACCATCGGAGCGCCTAAAACAGCTCGCCGGAATTCTCTACAAAAGTCGCCGGAAAACCGTATTCAACTCAAGCCGGTAAAATACTTCTACTTTACGGTTTCAATCTATTGTTAGAACCTTACTAACATTAACCCATCGCTCAAAATCAACCACATACGACATTGCTGGACTTTCTGTGTTCGTCGGAAAATTTCTGGAATTGCCGGAAACTCGTTAATTACCGGTATGCACATTCCAACGTACTGATAATCAATACTCATTAGTTCAATTTCATATCTAATCCCTTAAACCTGTTAATAGATTCTCTCAGCCGAAGGTTTCAAAGACAGAGCTGACAAGTTTCGCCGGACTCTCTGAAGAAGACAACCTGTACGGTATCTTTTTTCCCCAAACTGTTCGGTTCAATGCATTCAAACTAGACATCATGTTTATTAACTAGATTAATCACGAATCGGTTGTTTGATTGAGGTCTGTGTTCGTAATGAAGAAGACGAGTTCAGTAATGACATAAGATTAATTAAAATCGGAATTATAAACGGGTTAGACACACAGTCCAGCGGTGGACTGTGTGCAAATTACACACACACGTCCCGAGTTCGATTCCTGCAATACGCACACCTTATATTATAACGGGCCTTTTTGTTTAAAAACTAAACCGGGATAACCCAGTTAGTTGTTAAGTATAATAAAAACCGAGATATTAACCAGGTTAGACACACAGTCCAGCGGTGGACTGTGTGCAACATGAACTACACGTCGCGCGTTCGAAACTCGTCACGAGCACCGGTCCGATTGAATTAAAATGTTTTTGCAAATAAAGGAAATTCAGTTTAATCGAATAAGTGTATAAATATAATTAAAAACGAGATTATTTCAGGTTAGACACGTAGCTCAGTTGGTAGAGCTGCGTGCACGTGAACGGGAGGTCGCCGGTTCGAACCTCACTCGGCGCAGATTTATTCGCTGACCGAACCGGTCAACAGTCAACAGTCAACGCTAAAAAAAATAATAATATTTTTTTATATTTTTATTTATTTAATTTAATTTAAAAATCAATTAAAAATACTTAAAAATAACATTTTTAAAGATAGAAAATAGCCTTAAACTCAGAAAATATATCTAAAAATTTCATTAAAATCCTTAATAAAATCCATCCATTTAATATATTTTTCCATTATTATTTAGGTTAGTATTCCTCGTCGATCCGCTCATCTAAATCGTGCGCATCTCACCATCTCCAATCCAACGCACCCAATGTGAGTGAATCTTATAAATTCCCCATTTTTAATCACGTTTTTGGGGTGTATCATGTGTCTTTGTTTATATACATGTTATAACTAAACCATTGTGCATACATCATATCATGAACATGTGTATTGAGTTTGTTGCTGTTAAGTAGTTATTATTGGATGCAATTTATTATTTCAGTACATGCAATTGCAGAGGCCGCCGCTCCCCATTTATGAGCGTTGTGCATGTTCCCCATTTTATTATGCGGTTGAACCTGGCGTGCCCGCATACGATCGGCTCCGTTTGATTGAGCCTTGATCGCACAGTTCATTTTACATTTTCAGTACATGCAATACGATCGGCTCCGTTTGATTGAGCCTTGATCGCACAGTTCATTTATGTTATTTATCGTATGATATTGGTATGTTCATGTATGCTATCAAGTGTTATTGTATGTTATAATTGTAACTGCTATTTGCCATTGCTTGATTACTTACATTTGTTCATTTATGATTATGCACAATTTTTCATTGATAAACTAACCATTAATTCATTAATAAATGTTTATCTAATAAGGTTCACTCGCCAACTTATGTTGACCCAAAAACTCCCATTTTACACATGATACAGGTGAACCAGCAGCAGCTAGGAACACATAGGACCTGGATTAGAAGAATAAAACGATTTAGTATTGGGATTGTTATGTTTGGTTATTTCCTTTGTATTGAATGAACATGTTTGGATTTGAAAATGTAACTTGACTTTATTAATTATGAAACATAATAGTAAATGTCATGTGCTTTGGTGATAACCCAATTATGCCCCGACTCTTATTTCCGCTGCGGGTCGGGTGTGACAGATTGGTATCAGAGCCATGACTATAGGGATATAGGATAGGTTATTAGGCCCTTAGAGCCTATACTATAGTCGATTAGAAACTTATAAGAATTTTGTGTGTTATATGCCAAATTTCATGATGTTTATATGTTTTATGTTAAATGTTACATTTGATATTGTGCAAACATGTTCATAAGTATGTATTATCATATAATGCCTATCATGAAATCATATGCTCATAACATATCACATCCATGAAAGCACACACCACATTATGATTGTTTTTTACAATGATTTTCGTGTTTTCAAATCTCATCAAAGTGAGTTCTCATGACGGGCATGTAGTAACTGGAAGGGTACCAGTACCGGTAGTCGGAACGTCCTGTCTAGGCTGGCATTCGTATAAATCCAAAATAAAGGACCAGTTTGCCTACCTGGGGACTAATGATGAGAGTACGAAGTACCTATTAGGCCAAAGCATGCTATACCAAACGTCGTGTGAGCTAATCCCACTTTGAGTTGTCATTGTGTCTACACCTGGACACGTTCCGACCAAACATCTCATGAACATATTTTGTGGTTTGCATTCGGGGGATGCGAGTGTTAAATTGCCAATACTAATGTGAATCCTACCAAGCCAATAGCCATGGGGGCCCACATGACTATGTAGGTGAAGGTATGGGGGACATTTGAGGCCCAACATGAGCGAACCCAAGACATCCTATGGATGTAGTTGCATTATTGAATTTTATGTTATTTTCATTTTCTTAAAGACACATGACACCTAAAAAAGACACCATAAACTCACAATCTTCTCATTTTATGATCCTGTAGATGTCGTCTAGACAGCATCGAAGGGTAAAAGATCAGGAAAGTCTCAGGAACGTTTGGCCACTCATATCGCGAAACAAATGGCCACGATATTGCCTGACATCGTGGTACAAGTACAACAAGCCCTTGCTACAAATCCTACTAACCCTCCTCAACAACAGGACCAGAACATCGACAACCCTCCTACCAACAAGTGCTCTTACAAACATTTTAAGTCCTGTGATCCTCCAAAATTCGAAGGGACCGAGGGTGTCACTGCTCTCCTACATTGGTTCGAGGAGATGGAAAACACCTTCCTAAACTGCGATTGTCCTGAGGATCGCAAGGTTCGATACGCCACCGGGAGACTACTTGGAGTAGCCCTCACTTGGTGGAACACTGAAAAAGGGAAGAGGGGAACTGAAGATGCGATGGCCTTAACTTGGGAGGAGTTAAGGGAAATCATGACTAGGCGTTTCTGTCCTAGAAGTGAAATTAAGAAGTTGGAGGATGAATTTCATGCTCTAAAGCAAAAGGAGGGTGATCACTCTACTTACAACAAGAGGTTCTTGGAGTTGAACCAAATGGTTCCAAATTTATTCACTCCAACCTATCGTCTGATCGAGCATTATATTCGAGGACTTCCTCGAAAATCCAAGATTCAGTTCTCAGCGTTTCACCGGTAACACTTGAAGCTGCCATGGAGTTGGCAACTGAACTGACCGAAAACCGAATTCGCAACGGGAAGTTCAAAGAAGAGAAGAAGAAAGCCCCTGTTGAGGGACAAACTTCAAACCACCCCATTCCTTCCTCTAAGTTTGCTAACAAGAGGAAGCGTAACACCAGGAATTTTGCAGTTACCCAAACCAACACCCCTATTCCTGCTGCACCCATTACTCAAGTCACTCCTTCACCCGCACCATACAGAAGACCCTACACAGGCCCATTACCAAAATGTAACCGTTGTCAGTATCACCACTCCCCTGATCATCCTTGCCAATACTGCACCGGCTGCGGTCGCGCAGGACATACTGTTCAAAACTGCCGCATGCCTCAACGAACAAACCGCCACCAACCTTTAACCCAAACCCACCAACAGTTAATGGGTCAAGCACAACAACAACTACCATTTCCACCCACCCAACATTTAGCCCAAACATACTATCAACCCAATTATCCTATGGGCCAACCTATGCGGGCTTGTTTCAATTGCGGCGACCCAAGTCATTTCAGAAACACATGTCCAAGGCTGGTTAATATTATTCATGCTCAGGCCCAAGCCAACCCAGTGAATCAAGCGAACCAAGCTCCTCCACCTGCTAGAGGAAGAGCTTTCAATATTAACGCGAACCAGGCCAGAGCTGACGGCAATGTCGTCAACGGTACGTTTCATATAAATGGTAGATATGCCTCTGTGTTATTTGATACTGGTGCGGATAGAAGTTTCGTGTTATTAGAATTTGAACCTATCTTAAGCAAAAATTGGGATAAGCTCACGGAATCCATAACGGTAGAAGTTGCGGACGGGAAACCAGTCTCATTAGACTCTATATTACGCAACTGTACACTCACCTTAAACGACCACGATTTCTCAGTCGACCATATTCCTATGAAGCTGGGAAGTTTCGACATCATAATCGGTATGGATTGGCTCAGTCAACATCAGGCGGAAGTTGTATGTCATGAAAAATTTATTCGTATTCCTCTTTCAAACGGTCAGACTCTTCGAATCATTGGAGAAACCTCGTCGAAAGGGCTCAGCTTAATGTCTTGTCTTCAAGCTCAAAAATATCTTCGCAAGAATTATGTCGCTTTTTTAGCCCACATCATCAAGAAGGGAAACACAGAGAAGAAACTTGAAGACATTCCTGTAGTAAAAGACTTTCCACAAGTTTTCCCTGACGACATTTCAGGACTTCCTCCAGTTAGAGACGTCGAATTCCGTATTGATCTTATACCTGGTGCTACACCAGTTGCAAAGTCTTCATATAGGTTAGCCCCCTCTGAAATGCAAGAGCTAGCCAGTCAATTGCAAGAGTTGACTGACAAGGGATTCATACGTCCTAGCTCATCGCCTTGGGGTGCACCTGTCCTTTTTGTAAAGAAGAAAGATGGATCTTTTCGTATGTGCATCGACTACAGAGAGCTCAACAAGTTAACCATCAAAAATCGCTATCCTTTACCTCGCATTGATGATCTTCTTGACCAACTACAAGGTGCCAGCTGCTTTTTGAAAATCGATCTTCGATCTGGCTATCATCAGCTTAGAGTGCATGAAGAAGACGTCCCTAAGACTGCTTTTCGAACTCGTTATGGCCACTATGAATTCATGGTTATGCCGTTTAGATTAACCAATGCACCAGCTGTCTTCATGGACCTAATGAACAGAGTCTGCAAACCTTACCTTGATCGATTTGTTATAGTTTTCATCGACGATATTCTTATTTATTCAAAATCTAAAGCTGATCATGAGCGTCATCTTCGACTCGTTCTTGCACTTCTAGAAAAGGAAAAGCTTTATGTCAAGTTTTCTAAATGTGAATTCTGGTTAAAAGAGGTGCAATTCCTCGGGCATGTAGTCAATGACAAAGGAATACATGTTGACCCTTCAAAGATCAAAGCAGTTCAAGAATGGCAAGCTCCACGTACACCAACTGAAGTAAGATCTTTTCTTGGACTAGCTGGCTATTATGTCGGTTCATTTCAAACTTCTCTCGCATTGCTGTGCCACTCACGGCTTTAACCCATAAGGGAAAACCATTCGTATGGGGACCCAAGCAAGAAGAAGCTTTTCAAACTCTTAAACAAAAACTTTGTGATGCACCAATCCTCACCCTTCCTGAAGGTTGTGATGATTTTGTAGTCTATTGCGACGCGTCAGGGCAAGGATTAGGCTGCGTTCTCATGCAAAGAGGAAAAGTCATAGCTTATGCCTCGAGACAACTCAAGACACATGAAAAGAACTACACCACTCATGACCTAGAACTTGGAGCCGTTGTATTCGCTCTTAAGATATGGAGACATTATCTCTATGGTACTAAGTGTGAAATATACACTGACCACAAGAGTCTTCAACATATCTTCAATCAAAAAGAGTTAAATATGAGGCAACGAAGATGGGTCGAACTCCTGAATGATTACGACTGTGAAATTAGATACCACCCTGGTAAAGCAAATGTGGTGGCTGATGCACTTAGTCGAAAGGGTTATGCGAACTCCATTCATCTTCTATGTTCGCAAATTATAACCGACATTAAAGATCAAATTCGAGAAGCTCAACACGTTTCAATAACAGAAGAAGATGTACGAAAGGAGATGTCCTGTGGAGCCGAGCTAAAACTTGAAACTAAATCAGACGGTATCCTGTATTACCTAGATCGTATCTGGATTCCTAACCACAACAACCTTCGTGAAACTCCTATGAATGAAGCTCACAAAACGCGATATTATATACACCCAGGAGCCGATAAGATGTATCAAGACCTATGATACACCTATTGGTGGCCTGGAATGAAGAAGGATATTGCCGTTTTTGTTTCCAAGTGTCTCACATGTTCCAAGGTGAAGGCTGAACACCAAAGACCCTCAGGACTTCTAGTCCAACCGGAAATACCTGTATGGAAGTGGGAAAATATAACCATGGATTTCATTACCGGGTTACCTCGCACTTCTGGTGGGTATGACACTATATGGGTGATTATAGACCGACTTACAAAATCAGCTCACTTTATTCCTATCCGCGAAGATTTCAAGAACGAAAAGCTTGCACGTATTTATATCAACGAAATCGTGAGCCGGCATGGGGTACCATTAAGTATTATTTCGGATCGTGATGGTCGTTTCACCTCACGAACATGGCAAGCAGTACAATCCGCTATGGGCACACGATTAGATCTCAGTACCGCCTATCATCTTCAAACTGATGGACAGTCTGAGCGCACCATTCAAACTCTTGAGGATATGCTTAGAGCATGTGTAATAGACTTCAAGGGAAATTGGGACGCCCACCTACCATTAGTTGAATTCTCGTACAACAACAGCTATCATTCGAGCATCGGCATGGCACCTTTTGAAGCCTTATATGGTCGTAAGTGCCGATCTCCTGTATGTTGGCACGAAATTGGGGAAGCACAAATTACTGGTCCAGAATTGATCCAAGAAACCACAGATAAGATCCATCAAATTCGAAACAATCTTCTAGCGGCTCAAAGTCGTCAAAAGAGTTATGCAGATAAACGACGGAAGCCCTTAGAGTTTAACATTGGTGATCATGTGCTTTTAAAAGTATCATCGTGGAAGGGAGTAGTTCGTTTTGGTCAAAAGGGAAGCTAGCACCACGTTACGTAGGACCTTTCAAGATACTCGAAAGAGTAGGTCCTGTAGCATACAAGCTTGACCTACCAGAAGAACTCAACAGGATTCATCCCACATTCCACGTGTCGAACTTGAAGAAGTGCCTCGCTGATGAGAATCTCCATATTCCGCTGGAAGATATTCAGATTGATGAATCCATGCATTTTATTGAAAGACCAGTGGAGATCATGGACTTCGGGGAGAAGCGTCTACGGCGAAGTCGCATTCCAATTGTTAGGGTACGCTGGGAGTCGAAACGGGGACCTGAGTTTACTTGGGAACGAGAAGACTCAATGCGTGAAAAATACCCGCATCTTTTTCCTACTACTTCAACTACTTAAATTTCGGGACGAAATTCCTAAAAGTAGGGGATACTGTAACATTTGTAAAAATCGGGTCTCCAAAACCCGCTCCGTTTGTAATCAAGTACCAAGTTATAAAAGTTGCATTAAATATTTATGATTATTTTGAGTTAAAACGATACATAATTAATAAATAAACTAAACTATAAAAATTATATTTGATAAAAAGTTAAAATAAAGTAAATAAAAAATATATGAAGCTGCCGGGACTCGAACCCGGGTCAGCCAAGACGCTGCAACAACTTAACACTCATTCCCTAAACCACTCCGCCACAATGTGTTTTATGTTAACTCTAGGAACACAAATGAGACTTATACACAAACTCAGTTAAACCGATGGCGCCATCTGAGAAACGGTAATCGGGAAACCAAGCGTCAAAACGATTGTTTACCTCACACATTCAGTTTATAACCGATGCACGACGGTTTTTAATCAATCGGAAATTGATTAAACTTAAAGACTCATCATTGTTGATTTTAAAACCGAAAAAAAAGAACATCAAGTTCTGAATAACGCAAACTCCAGACACTCTCGCGATTCAGAGCTATCATACCAATACTCCAATTCCTTTTCGTCGCATTTTCAGACCATCGGAGCGCCTAAAACAGCTCGCCGGAATTCTCTGCAAAAGTCCCGGAAAACCGTATTCAACTCAAACCGGTAAAATACTTCTACTTTACGGTTTCAATCTATTGTTAGAACCTTACTAACATTAACCCATCCTCAAAATCAACCACATACGACATTGCTGGACTTTCTGTGTTCGTCGGAAAATTTCTGGAATTGCCGGAAACTCGTTAATTACCGGTATGCACATTCCAACGTACTGATAATCAATACTCATTAGTTCAATTTCATATCTAATCCCTTAAACCTGTTAATAGATTCTCTCAGCCGAAGGTTTCAAATACAGAGCTGACAAGTTTCGCCGGACTCTCTGAAGAAGACAACCTGTACGGTATCTTTTTTCCCCAAACTGTTCGGTTCAATGCATTCAAACTAGACATCATGTTTATTAACTAGATTAATCACGAATCGGTTGTTTGATTGAGGTCTGTGTTCGTAATGAAGAAGACGAGTTCAGTAATGACATAAGATTAATTAAAATCGGAATTATAAACGGGTTAGACACACAGTCCAGCGGTGGACTGTGTGCAAATTACACACACACGTCCCGAGTTCGATTCCTGCAATACGCACACCTTATATTATAACGGGCCTTTTTGTTTAAAAACTAAACCGGGATAACCCAGTTAGTTGTTAAGTATAATAAAAACCGAGATATTAACCAGGTTAGACACACAGTCCAGCGGTGGACTGTGTGCAACATGAACTACACGTCGCGCGTTCGAAACTCGTCACGAGCACCGGTCCGATTGAATTAAAATGTTTTTGCAAATAAAGGAAATTCAGTTTAATCGAATAAGTGTATAAATATAATTAAAAGCGATATTATTTCGGGTTAGACACGTAGCTCAGTTGGTAGAGCTGCGTGCACGTGAACGGGAGGTCGCCGGTTCGAACCTCACTCAGCGCAGATTTATTCGCTGACCGAACCGGTCAACGGTCAACGCTAAAAAAAATATATTTTTTTATATTTTTATTTATTTAATTTAATTTAAAAATCAATTAAAAATACTTAAAAATAACATTTTTAAAGATAGAAAATAGCCATAAACTCACAAAAATATATCTAAAAATTTCATTAAAATCCTTAATAAAATCCATCCATTTAATATATTTTTCCATTATTATTTAGGTTAGTATTCCTCGTCGATCCGCTCATCTAAATCGTGCGCATCTCACCATCTCCAATCCAACGCACCCAATGTGAGTAAATCTTACAAATTCCCCATTTTTAATCACTTTTTTGGGGTGTATCATGTGTCTTTGTTTATATACATGTTATAACTAAACCATTGTGCATACATCATATCATGAACATGTGTATTGAGTTTGTTGCTGTTAAGTAGTTATTATTGGATGCAATTTATTATTTCAGTACATGCAATTGCAGAGGCCGCCGCTCCCCATTTATGAGCGTTGTGCATGTTCCCCATTTTATTATGCGGTTGAACCTGGCGTGCCCGCATACGATCGGCTCCGTTTGATTGAGCCTTGATCGCACAGTTCATTTTACATTTTCAGTACATGCAATACGATCGGCTCCGTTTGATTGAGCCTTGATCGCACAGTTCATTTTACATTTTCAGTACATGCAATACGATCGGCTCCGTTTGATTGAGCCTTGATCGCACAGTTCATTTATGTTATTTATCGTATGATATTGGTAAGTTCATGTATGCTATCAAGTGTTATTGTATGTTATAATTGTAACTGCTATTTGCCATTGCTTGATTACTTACATTTGTTCATTTATGATTATGCATAATTTTTCATTGATAAACTAACCATTAATTCATTAATAAATGTTTATCTAATAAGGTTCACTCTCCAACTTATGTTGACCCAAAAACTCCCATTTTACACATGATACAGGTGAACCAGCAGCAGCTAGGAACACATAGGACCTGGATTAGAAGAATAAAACGATTTAGTATTGGGATTGTTATGTTTGGTTATTTCCTTTGTATTGAATGAACATGTTTGGATATTTGAAAATGTAACTTGACTTTATTAATTATGAAACATAATAGTAAATGTCATGTGCTTTGGTGATAACCCAATTATGCCCCGACTCTTATTTCCGCTGCGGGTCGGGGTGTGACATAAGCGACACATAAATACACCCCAAAACATGAATAAAAAGGGGAATTTGTAAGAATTCCCTCACAGTGATTGCGTTTCTTGGATTGATGATGAATGCGCACGAATTTGGATTTAACCACGAGAGGAACTAACCTAAATAATAACATAGTGGTTCGGTAAATAAAAGGATTTTATTTGAGATTAATAATTTTAATTCATAACCTTAATAGGATTTCTATATTTATTTTTGTGAGTTTAAGGACACTTTCTAACTTTAAAAATATTATTTTTAAGTATTTTTAATTGATTTTTAAATTAAATAAATAAATAAAATAAAATAAATATATATATATATATAAAATATTGACTTTTTGACTTTGACCGTTGACCGAGCGTTGACCGTTGCTCGGTCGGACCGTGTTTATTATATGCGCTGAGTGAGGTTCGAACCCGAGACCTCTCGTACGCGTGCACGCAGCTCTACCAACTGAGCTACGTGTCTAACCCGAAATATTTCTGTTTTTAATTATATTTATATACTACTTAGATTATTCAGAATTTTATTTAATTAATTAAAAGGTTTTTAAACTAGTCGAACCGGTGCGCATGATGAGTTTCGAACCCGTGACCTGTGGTTTAACTTTGCACACAGTCCACCGCTGGACTGTGTGTCTAACCTGGTTAAAATACTTGTTTTTATTAATCTTATATACTAACTGAAGGGTTCCGTATTTGGGTTTTATAAAAAGGTTTGAATATTGTGACGAATCGGAACAAGGACAGACTCGAACTCGGTATCTCTATGTTTCAAATGCACACAGTCCACCGCTGGACTGTGTGTCTAACCCGAGATATAACCCGATTTATATTAAATATATACACAACCTAAACTTCATCTTCTTCGTTAAAAAACCCAGAACTCCCAATCCCGACTGTTAGCCCACATAATTTCGATTCCCAGTTTTAAACAAATGCATATAAACAGTATTGAAGAAAGTTAAATGTTTGTACCGATTGGGCGAGGTGTTAGACTTTTCGGTTTAACTCCGACAGAAAATTCCGGTGACTGAAACTTTTCCGGCGACGTGTAACTTGCGACAGAGGATCTTCAGGAAGTTTGAGGTGAGTGTGGGTGACTTCTGTCGAAGCTCTAGAAGTCCTATTTATAGAGTAAGGCAAAAGAGATGAAATGGGTTCGGTTTTCCGGCGACTTGCAGAGAATTCCGACGAAACAGAGACTGGTTTTCAAAATGCGGTGAGAGTGTGGTTATGAATTGAACGAGACTACAATCTTCGGACTTGATATTCATAGCTAATATGTTCGACGGTTTTCGGTCAAGTGACTTAATCATCCTTCGGTTATGATTTTGACGATTTGAATGAGTGGCTTTAAGGTTTTCGGTTATAACTGACGTTAATCGTCAATCACACTTGCCTGATTCCGGAGTAAAGGAAAACGGTCGCAAAATTCGCGTATTTTCCGGCGACTGCGGATTTGGGCGCGCTGGTTACCTATCTTTGAGTTTCGAGTTTTATATTAAGTATTACTTGTTTCAGTATTATTCCAAACTAAGCAGGTGGGGAGTGGTGTGTTGGCTATTTGGTTAGCCGGCTGACCCAGGTTCGAAACCCGGCAGCCTCAATTGTTTTTTTAATTCTTTTATTTTTGTTATATATTAATTTTGGTTTAAACTTCTATCAATGTTTATTAATTATGTATCGTTTAAAATTAAAATAAACAATATATACGCGACGAAAATTTGACTGACTATTCGGTAAATAAACGAAGCGGGTTTTGGAAACCCGGTTTTTTTACGGATGTTACAGTATCCCCTACTTTTAGAAATTTCGTCCCGAAATTTAAGTAGTGGTATGTTTGACTCAAAAGGAGGGTAGTTTTGGCAATTACATACTTAGAAAAGGTTAAGAGTTTAAATTTTTATTTGAGACGGTAACGTTCCTAGTAAGGGTTGAATACCCTGCTACAGGAATCGCTCTTTGATGCCTAATATAAGGAATATTGATAAACAGAGTTGATTGACTAGGTATGATCTCATGCACAAGAGTTTTGAGAGAATCGATACGTTTGGAAAGATAAGGTTATATCCTAAAACAAAACTTCTACCACTATAACCTACATGGAACCTCTCATAACCGCCTGGTAATGCCTCTGATCCTTTGGCAAGAATACTTATATATAGGAAGTACTAGCGGCGTATCCACCATATTCTTGTCAAATTTTTCATTGGCTTTATCAGTAAATTATGATTAGTCCTATGTGACTCTAGAACATAAACAAACACAACAACCAAAGCTTGAGTCTTAATTCTGAAAGTATACATGTTTGAATAATGACAGTACCTCTCTCGTTGTTATGACGAAGAGGTTAGTCTATGTAGAAGTGAGACACAACCCAACTTCTTTAAATGATGAGACTGAGATACATCGTGAGGTATGATAATATGAATGTTAAATCAATGAGTATAAAACAAAACTGAAATAGTAATTCGCATTAAGATTCTTGGATAAATTTCCAATTTATAGTTGAGATACGTGAAAATTGAGATAACATAAAGAAAAACATAAAAACTAAGCAGTTGGAGTTGAATCTTGATTTTTGGTGAAGAAAACTAGTTGGGTGGTTCGTTTGGGCCGTCATTATCTTCAACAGGATTGGCGTTGATGTTGAAAACTCTTCCTCTTGCTGGTGGCCTAGTGGTTAGGTTTTCTTGATTTGCTTGGTTAACTTAACTGGGTTTGCTTGAGCTTGGGCGTTTATGATGTTAACCAAACGAGGGCACGTGTTTCTAAAGTGGGTAGGGTCGCCACAATTGAAACAAGCTCGAACATATGGGAACATGGGGTATTGGGGTTGTTGATATGTTTGGATCATGTTTTGAGTAGGGGCTGAGGTTTGGTTTTGAGGGGTGCGGCAAACCTTGCTCAAATGACCATAACGTCCACAATTCGCACATAGTCGACAAGGTAAGGTAGATGGATGGTGATAAAAACAGGTGTTGCATTGAGGGTGAGGTCCAAAGTAAGGTTTCTTATTTGGGTAAGTTGAGTGGGGTGCTACTTGAGTGATCGGGATAACTTGAAGGGGTACGGCTTGTGAGGCTGGTTGATTGCGTTGGGTGACAGCGAAAATTTGCCCATCTCGTTTTCTCTTAGAAATGGGCTGAGAAGGGGATTCGATTCGGGTGGAGTTTGAGGTTTCGGTTTATGTTTTATCCTTCTTCTTCTCCTCCGTGAAGTCTTTATTCCGTATGCGGTTCTCGGTGAGCTCTGTAGCTAACTCCATTGCTGCTTCCAAAGTTGCAGGTGTGGTACTTATTACGGAGTCTTGAATTTTTGAAGGAAGACCTCGAATGTAGTGCTCGATCAAACGGTAGAGGGGAGTGAACAAGTTGGGGACCATTTGATTTAACTCAAGGAATCTCTTGTTGTATGTGGTGTGGTCGCCTTCCTTTTGTTTCAAAGAATAGAACTCATCCTCCAATTTCTTGATTTCGCTTCTTGGGCAAAACCGTCTTGTCATGATTTCCTTCAACTCTTCCCAAGTTAAAGTCATAGCATCTTCAACACCTCGTTTGGCCTTCTCTGTATTCCACCATGTAAGTGCTATTCCAAGTAAACGACCGGTAGCATATCGCACTTTGCGATCATTGGGGCAATCGCAATTTAGAAAAGTGTTTTCCATTTCTTCAAACCAATGGAAGAGAGCAGTGACACCTTCAGTCCCTTCGTATTTTGGAGGGTCGCAGGATTTGAAATGCTTGAAGGTGCATTTAGTGGTAATTGGGGGAAGGTTGACAACATTTTGATCTTCTTGATTGACGGGATTAGCGGTAAGGGCTTGTTGAATTTGAACTACAATGTTGGGTATTACGGCAGCCATTTGTTGAGCGATTTGGGCAGCCATGCGCTCGCGGGATTTTCCTGATCTCATCTTCCTACGAGCGAGATTAGAAGACATCTACAAGGAATACATGTCACACCCCGACCCGCAGCGGAATAAGAGTCGGGGCATAATTGGGTTATCACCAAAGCTCATGATGTTTACTAATATGTTTCATATTTATTAAAATCAAATTACATCTCAAAGTTTCAAGTCAAATTCATACAATACAAGGAAAGGAAAAATTAACTAAAACAATCCAAATTCTAATCTGGTTTATTCTTCTAGGCCGCCCTATATGTTTCTTGCTTCAACCTGATCACCTGTATCATGTGTAAAAATGGGGAATTTTGGGTCAACAAAAGTTGGCGAGTGAACCTTGTTAAAACATTTGTTATTGATACCTTGTTGTATTTAATATGGAAAATTGTGCAATAATCATACATGAACAAACAAATGTAAACAAACAATCACAAACACCTTGCATGAGTATATGATGTGAATGACAATGTATATGTTGGCAACGTCTCGTTCACGCTCATAGGTAATGGGGAACGGACGGCCTATGATGATGTATGTGAGATCAAGGCTCAATCAAACGGAGCCGATCTTATGTTGGCAACGCCTCGTTCACGCTCATAGGTAATGGGGAACAGCTCACGCTCATAGGTAATGGGGAGCGGCGGCCTATGATAATGTATGTACTGAAAATGATAACTTTAATCTAAACATTAACCACACAAACAATAGATATATATTGGCAACACATTTGATCATGAATATGATGTATGCACAAGTGTTTAATTTAAATAAATAATAGCGACACATGATACACACCAAAATGTGATTAAAACGGGGAATTGGTAGAGATTCACTCACATTGGGTGCATTTGTTTGAAGATGTTGAATGCGCACGAGTTTAGAGGATTGATCGACGAGAGATAACTAAATTAATTAATAACGAAAAGGTACGTAAGTAAGTGGATTTTATTAACAATTTTTAATAGGATTTTTGGATATATTTTTGTGAGTTTAAGGCTATTTTCTAACTTTAAAAACGTTTTTTTAAGTATTTTTAATTGGTTTTTAATTTAAATTAAATAAATAAAAATGTTGACTTTTGACCGTTGACCGTTGACCGGTTCGGTCGTTTGTATATGTGCGCTGGGGGAGACTCGAACCCGTGACCTCCCGTACGCATGCACGCAGCTCTACCAACTGAGCTACGTGTCTAACCCGAAATACTTCTGTTTTTAATTATACTTATATACTATTTAGATTTATTCCAGAAATCATTTATTTTTAAAAGGATTTAAATTGTATTGAACCGATGCCGTTAACCAGTCTCGAACCCGGGACGTGCGAGTTAGTGTTGCACACAGTCCACCGCTGGACTGTGTGTCTAACTTGGTTAATATTCGGTTTTTATTATACTTAACATGATTCTGTGAGTTATCCCGGTTCGGTTAAAAAGAGCATTTTTGTTTAAAGGAGTGAGGTTGGGGCAGGGATCGAACTCGAGACGTGTTTTTATTATTTGTACACAGTCCACCGCTGGACTGTGTGTCTAACCCGATTATTAATCTGATTTTAGTTAATCTTATTATACACAGTCGACTTCGTCTTCTTCGCTCAAAGACTCAGTCGACGATTTTTCAACTGTTCTTGATTGAGTCGTTCATCGGACATATTACTGGTTGAAATGTGATGAATAAAATGAGTTCAGGAAATCGAATGTACCGATCAACTGTATTTCCTCAGAATTCCGGCAATGAACGTCGGCTCTGATTTGTGTATTCCTTCTGATTGAATCAATTAACATTTTTGTTTGATTAGTTATGAAAGTGGGGTACTAAACAAGGATTAACAGAAGTTTTGAATGTTCATACCGATTCACAGCGTGAGATTGGAAATTCCCGGAGTTTTCCGGCGAGAGCTGAATATTCCGGCTATGTCGTCTGGGATTGATTCTGATTGTTGGTTTGAAGTTAGCAACAGTCTAACAACGGATTGAAACAGAAAGAGTCGAGGTATTTACCGTTTTGAGGTGAGTCTCGGTTTTCCGGCGAAAGTCCGGTGATGGCATAATATTTCCGGCGAGTGAAATTGCTTCGAGAAAAGGTGCGATTTTGAGCGAAAAGACTACCAGAGACTTGTGGGTGTATTTATAGGGAAGAATCGAGATGAATTGGGTCTGATTTTAGTCTCGATTCATAGTCAGCTGTTTTCCGGCGGTTACGACTGGTGTCGCGGGTTTAGAAATCGGTTATAACCGATGTTAAGATTAATTCTTCCGTTATATTGATAGAAACCGTCAATTATTGGCGAAGTCGTCGGGATTTCCGGCGACTGCGAAATGGGCGCGTCATTGACTGGATTTGATTTCTGTGTTTTGTTATTTGAATTAATTGTTTCGATATGTTATCAAATAACACAAGTGGCGGAGTGGTTGGATGTGTGTGAGTTAAGTCATTGGCTGACCCGGCTGACCCGGGTTCGAATCCCGGCAGCCTTGTTTTATTTTTAATTTTCTTATTTTCACTTTTTAACAATTTTTGTTTTTAAATCCTACTTTGTTTATTAATTATGTATTGTTTAAAATTAAAATTAATCATAAATACGCAACAAAATTTTATAATTTGATATTCGTTAAATAAACGAAGCGGGTTTTGAAAACCCGTTTTTCTGCGGATGTTACAGTATCCCCTACTTTTAGAAATTTCGTCCCGAAATTTAAGTAGTAGTAAAAGGAAAAAGATGTGGGTATTTCTCGCGCATTGAGTCTTCACGTTCCCAAGTAAACTCAGGTCCTCGTTTCGACTCCCAGCGTACCCTGACAATTGGAATGCGGCTTCATCTTAAACGTTTCTCTCCGAAGTCCATAATTTCTACTGGTCTTTCAATGAAATGCATAGATTCATCGACTTGAATGTCTTCTAGAGGAATATGGAGATTTTCATCGGCGAGGCACTTCTTCAAGTTCGATACGTGGAATGTGGGATGAATTCTGTTGAGTCCCTCTGGTAGGTCAAGCTTGTATGCTACAGGTCCTACTCTTTCGAGTATCGTGAAAGGTCCTACGTAGCGTGGTGCTAGCTTGCCTTTTTGGCCAAAACGAACTACTCCCTTCCACGGCGATACTTTTAAAAGTACTTGGTCACCAATGTTAAATTCCAAGGGCTTTCGTCGTTTGTCTGCATAACTCTTTTGACGACTTTGTGCCGCTAGAAGATTGTTCGAATTTGATGGATCTTGTCTGTTGTTTCTTGTATTAATTCTGGACCGGTGATTTGAGCTTCTCCAATTTCATGCCAACATATTGGTGATCGGCACTTACGACCATATAACGCTTCGAAAGGTGCCATGCCGATACTTGAATGATAGCTGTTGTTGTACGAAAATTCAACTAATGGTAGATGAGCGTCCCAATTCCCTTTGAAGTCTATGACACATGCTCGAAGCATGTCTTCAAGAGTTTGAATGGTGCGTTCAGTCAATTGAGGATGATAAGCGGTACTGAGGTCTAATCGTGTACCCAAAGCGGCTTGTACGGCTTGCCATGTTCGTGAAGTGAAACGACCATCACGATCTGAAATAATGCTTAACGGTACACCATGCCGGCTTACGATTTCGCTGATGTAGATACGAGCTAACTTCTTATTCTTGAAGTCTTCGCGAATCGGAATGAAGTGGGCTGATTTTGTAAGACGATCAATGATTACCCATATAGTGTCATACCCACCAGAAGTGCGAGGTAACCCGGTAATGAAGTCCATGGTTATGTTTTCCCACTTCCATACAGGTATTTCAGGTTGGACTAGAAGTCCTGAGGGTCTTTGATGTTCAGCTTTCACTTTAGAACAGGTAAGGCACTTGGAAACAAAAACAGCAATATCCTTTTTCATGTCAGGCCACCAGTAGGTGTATCGAAGGTCTTGATACATCTTGTCGGCTCCTGGGTGTACAGAGTATCGTGTTTTGTGCGCCTCTTTCATAAGGGTATCGCGAAGGTTATTGTGATCGGGAATCCATATGCGATCTAGATAATACAGAATGCCGTCAGATTTTGTTTCGAGTTTAAGTTCTGCTCCACAAGATAGCTCATTTCGTATGTCGTATTCTGTTATGGAAACATGTTGAGCTTCTCGGATTTGATCTTTAATGTTGGTTATGATTTGCGAACATAGAAGACGAATGGAGTTCGCATAACCCTTTCGACTGAGTGCATCGGCCACCACATTTGCTTTGCCAGGATGATACCGAATTTCACAGTCGTAGTCATTAAGAAGTTCGACCCATCTTCGTTGCCTCATATTCAACTCCTTTTGGTTAAAGATATGTTGGAGGCTCTTGTGGTCAGTGTAAATTTCACACTTGGTACCATAGAGGTAATGTCTCCATATCTTAAGAGCGAACACAACGGCTCCAAGTTCTAGGTCGTGGGTAGTGTAGTTCTTCTCATGAGTTTTGAGTTGCCTAGAAGCATAGGCTATCACTTTTCCCCTTTGCATTAATACACAGCCTAGTCCTTGCCCTGATGCGTCGCAATATACTACAAAGTCATCGCAACCTTCGGGGAGTGTGAGGATAGGTGCGTCACAAAGCTTTTGCGTCACAAAGCCTTGCATGCCGCCATACTTCACCTTCGTAATCATGTGGGCCCCCATGATTACCGGGTTTTTCATATGGTTCGCATGTGTTAGCCTGATTACGTACACTAAAACCCGGAGAAAATCGAGAAATATGTATGTGACGTATGACATTCGGAATGTATCCAGGTGTGGACACGGTGACAACTCAAAGTGGGGTTAGTTCGAACGACGTTTGGTGTGGCATGCTTTGGCCTAATAGGTCCTTCGTACTCTCATCGTTAGTCCCCAGGTAGGCAAACTGGTCCGTTATATTGGATTTATACGAATGCCAACCTAGACAGGACGTTCCGACTACCGGTACTTGTACCCTTACAGTTACTACATGCCCGTCGCAGAACTCACTTTGATGAGATTTGAAAAATGAAAAATGCGACAAAATCTTGAATAACGGAGGTATGAAGGTGATTTGAATATGTGAACATTGAAATATGTATGATGAATGTGTATGTAATTATGTATGTTTGACTGTAAGTATAATTCATTATGTATCACAAAATATAATATTGGAAGTGTTTGCATGCATTTGTGTATGTATAAATACGAAACAAATAAACATCATGAGTTTGCATGTAACCACATAAACAATTAAAATCTAATCAACTATAGTATAGGCTCTAAGGGTCTAATAACCTATCCTATATCTCTATAGTCAAAAGCTCTGATACCAATCTGTCACACCCCGACCCGCAGCGGAAAAAGGTGATCGGGGCATGATTGGGTTTTCATTAAAGCTCATGACATTTATTATAATGTATTTATATTACAATTTTAAAGAAGATCATACAATCAAATCATACAAGTACAACATGTTCTATACATCTTTCTAGACTTCATTATTTTTCTTCTAAGGCACTTTCCTATGTGTTCCTTGCTTCATCCTGTCCACCTGTATCATGTGTAAAATGGTTTTTGGGTCAACAAAAAGTTGGCAAGTGAATCCTATGAAAACATTTAAACGTGTTTATTGTATTGATTATAAAATAAAGTGCATAACCACATATGAGTAAATGTAGATGTAAATTTATTCACAAAACACATAATATTAAATATTGCACACACATACAACAATTGATTGTTTTGAGGCACGCGTTGTTCAACTCGTCTCCCACGAGGAACTGATGGGCCTAATGAATGAGTTTTGAGGCACGCGTTGTTCAACGAACTGATGGGCCTAATGAATGAGTTTTGAGGCACGCGTTGTTCAACTCGTCTCCCACGAGGAACTGATGGGCCTAATAAATAATTTGCATACAACTTGACAATATGTAATATATAACAACAAACAATATTTACATTCTATGTTTAGATCATATAATGGCATAGCACGAGTTTGAATAAGCGAATTAATTTAAGCGACACATGATACACCCCAAAACATGAATAAAAAGGGGAATTTGTAAGAATTCACTCACAGTGATTGCGTTTCTTGGATTGATGATGAATGCGCACGAATTTGGATTTAACCACGAGAGGAACTAACATAAATAATAACATAGTGGTTCGGTAAATAAAAGGATTTTATTTGAGATTAATAATTTTAATTCATAACCTTACTAGGATTTCTATATTTATTTTTGTGAGTTGAAGGACACTTTCTAACTTTAAAAATATTATTTTTAAGTATTTTTAATTGATTTTTAAATTAAATAAATAAATAAAATAAAATAAAAATATATATATAATTGTTGACTTTTTGACTTTGACCGTTGACCGAGTGTTGACCGTTGACCGGTCGGACCGTGTTTATTATATGCGCTGAGTGAGGTTCGAACCCGAGACCTCTCGTACGCGTGCACGCAGCTCTACCAACTGAGCTACGTGTCTAACCCGAAATATTTCTGTTTTTAATTATATTTATATACTACTTAGATTATTCAGAATTTTATTTAATTAATTAAAAGGTTTTTAAACTAGTCGAACCGGTGCGCATGATGAGTTTCGAACCCGTGACCTGTGGTTTAACTTTGCACACAGTCCACCGCTGGACTGTGTGTCTAACCTGGTTAAAATACTTGTTTTTATTAATCTTATATACTAACTGAAGGGTTCCGTATTTGGGTTTTATAAAAAGGTTTGAATATTGTGACGAATCGGAACAAGGACAGACTCGAACTCGGTATCTCTATGTTTCAAATGCACACAGTCCACCGCTGGACTGTGTGTCTAACCCGAGATATAACCCGATTTATATTAAATATATACACAACCTAAACTTCATCTTCTTCGTTAAAACAACCCAGAACTCCCAATCCCGACTGTTAGCCCACATAATTTCGATTCCCAGTTTTAAACAAATGCATATAAACAGTATTGAAGAAAGTTAAATGTTTGTACCGATTGGGCGAGGTGTTAGACTTTTCGGTTTAACTCCGACAGAAAATTCCGGTGACTGAAACTTTTCCGGCGACGTGTAACTTGCGACAGAGGATCTTCAGGAAGTTTGAGGTAAGTGTGGGTGACTTCTGTCGAAGCTCTAGAAGTCCTATTTATAGAGTAAGGCAAAAGAGATGAAATGGGTTCGGTTTTCCGGCGACTTGCAGAGAATTCCGACGAAACAGAGACTGGTTTTCAAAATGCGGTGAGAGTGTGGTTATGAATTGAACGAGACCTACAATCTTCGGACTTGATATTCATAGCTAATATGTTCGACGGTTTTCGGTCAAGTGACTTAATCATCCTTCGGTTATGATTTTGACGATTTGAATGAGTGGCTTTAAGGTTTTCGGTTATAACTGACGTTAATCGTCAATTACACTTGCCTGATTCCGGAGTCAAAGGAAAACGGTCGCAAAATTCGCGTATTTTCCGGCGACTGCGGATTTGGGCGCGCTGGTTACCTATCTTTGAGTTTCGAGTTTTATATTAAGTATTACTTGTTTCAGTATTATTCCAAACTAAGCAGGTGGAGGAGTGGTGTGTTGGCTGTTTGGTTAGCCGGCTGACCCAGGTTCGAAACCCGGCAGCCTCAATTGTTTTTTTAATCTTTTATTTTTGTTATATATTAATTTTGGTTTAAACTTCTATCAATGTTTATTAATTATGTATCGTTTAAAATTAAAATAAACAATATATACGCGACGAAAATTTTGACTGACTATTCGGTAAATAAACGAAGCGGGTTTTGGAAACCCGGTTTTTTGACGGATGTTACACCGCACCCCCTCAAAGACGGTCGTGTCATAGAGTACCTTCTATGCATGTACTATTAACATTATATATTGAAACGTTCTTAAAAGTCAAACATCACCGTATTTGTTAAACTGGTAGCGTCATTTAGTGATCGCTTTAACAAAATAATACAATCTTAGTAGCACAACAAGGCTCAAATACATTACAGGTTTTGCTGAAAGAAAGAGGTGTTCTTGCGATCGAAAATACAGTCGTAATTGCCCAATTTTCTAGTAGTTTGCTACTCATGTAGTGATACGCCTAACCATGGCTAAAATTTCACCGAAGAGGCACAAAAGATGGCATATGGGCCTTTAAGATTGTTAAACAATTAGAAACTCAATTTATAATACAATATCAAGTTGGTCTATATATATATATATATATATATATATATATATATAATATATATATATATATATATAATCATTAAATAACAATGGATTGAAAATAAACTAATATCATTTTCACTAACCATGATAGTCACCACACACGAATAACACTATGATTACGGGTCTATAGATCGAGATTGGCTAAACAATTTTTAATATTATTTCTTTAAAGTCAATGGATGAACAATTATTCACGGGCCCACCATGTGTGGCCATGTCATGATGTTACCACGATGTTACAACCCTCAAGTAAAATCCAATGGAATCTAACTTTTACCTCAAATAAAAGAATAATGCATTCCAATTAACATGCACCATTATCATTATGTTATAAATTGGACACTAGCGACATAGGTTCAATTCGTACACCAAAGCTCTAACAATGGCTAAGATTGCAATTGGCTCCATCAATGAGATCACCAAGCCCGACTGCATCCAAGCCCTCGTTGTCGAGTTTATCGTCACGTTTTTCTTCATCTTCGCGGGTGTGGGATCAGCCATGACCACCGGTGAGTGAGCTCGCTAGCTAGCTAACTTCTAAATAATTTTGAACCCTCATTTACATTTGATTAGATAATATGTTTCAAATTTCTAACTTGTGTTTGTGTTGAGTTTATTAGAGAAGTTGGCTGGAAATGAGGTGGTTGGGCTGCTTTTCGTTGCATTGGCTCATGCATTAGTGGTAGGGGTGATGATATCGGCTGGTTTTAGAATCTCTGGTGGTCATTTGAATCCAGCTGTCACCATTGGGCTATGCGTTGGTGGTCATATCACCGTTGTGCGTCTCTTTTTTACTGGATTGATCAGTTGCTTGCTTCCGTTGCTGCTTGTGCTCTCCTAAGTTATCTCACCGGTGGATTGGTAAGGTTATAGTAGCCAAAGCCATTGGAATTATTAGTTTATACATTGGAAAAATCCGTTTTGTTATTCATATACTAGGAAAGGGGCAAAAGAATAACTGAAAGAAAGGAAATCTATTAGTTATTCATTAAAGTTTCATTTATTCAATGACCAGAATTAGACGGGGATATATCGCTCGGAGACGTAGAACAAAAATTCGTTTATTTGCATCAAGCTTTCGGGGGGCTCATTCAAGACTTACTCGAACTATTACTCAACAAAAAATAAGAGCTTTGGTTTCGGCTCATCGGGATAGGGATAGGCAAAAAATCAATTTTCGTCGTTTGTGGATCACTCGAATAAATGCAGCAATTCGCGAAAGGGGGTATGCTATAGTTATAGTAGATTATTTTGGCCAAGAAATCTTTATTTTAACTACAAGCAAATTCCTAAAAAATGGACACATTATCATAACATCAAATATTTTCTATTTAATTCAAAACATTAATTAATTATTTTTCATTTTCTCAATTATAAGGATTTAAAATTACATCTTAACAACTACACCTTCCATGAACAAGATATCTTTTAAAAAGGAGACAGGTGAAGTTAACTTTTACAGTTTACTCATTAAAATATAAAATAAAATTTCAACACCAACCTTAAAATTTTGGTCATATAATACATCTCCACACGTTGAATATTTTAAAAGTACATATAGCCCGAACGAAAATACCCCTAACCCGATAGGAGTTAACCTAAACCATGTGGTCGCGGACCTAGGGTACCAGAGTCAAGTGATTTTGAAAACTTATTTTCAAAGTTGTTTAGTAACCGATTCTTGTGATTTATGTGTTATCCATGAAGAATGATTTTGATTCGCCACACATCTATAAAGAATGACCCTGATAAAAATAATTGCGCCTTTGTAATGAAGTAAAACTTATATTTTATCCTGTATTTGGCAATTTTCAGACGACACCAGTGCATACACTCGCGGCTGGGATGGATTCTCTACAAGGTGTTATCATGGAGATTGTGTTAACTTTCTCATTGCTCTTCACAGTCTATGCTACTCTTGTGGACCCCAAGAAGGGTTTTCTTGAAGGGCTAGGCCCACTTCTAACTGGGGTTGTAGTAGGTGCCAACATCATGGCTGGAGGGCCTTTCTCTGGTGCTTCCATGAACCCAGCAAGGTCTTTTGGGCCTGCTTTGGTGGCTGGTGTTTGGACTGATCATTGGGTTTACTCGGTTGGGCCACTAGTTGGTGGTGGGCTCGCTGGGATTACCTATGAAAACTTCTTTATTGATAAGACCCATGTTCCTCTTGCAAGAGATGAGGAAGGTTATTAGATTAAGGAATGCTTTTATGGTAGTTGTAATTTCATCTCTTTTTATGGCATGCTACCAAATAAATATGTGCATCTTGATTGTTGTAGTGTCCCTTGTCAATTGTCATGATTGTAATCTATATAGATATCAATTAAAACTTTGAATCTTTTGAATTTGAATATGGTGTCTAAATGCTTACTTGGACCTAAAATGATGGTTTATCGCAAGTTTAATAATCTTGAACTCATTTGGCACTCGTCTGATTGTGCTCTACGCGTTGTCATTGGTTAACAGTGTATTGGTGTGTGCCATATGTTTTCCAATAAACGGTTATCATGTTTAAAAAAATACACAATCCACCAATTTTGCACATAGACATTCTCCATGACTTTGCATTTTCAGAATAGCAAAAGGCTATAACTTTTAGAGATCCATTCAACAAGTAAAACTATTTCCCTTCAAGCATTTTATCAACCATTTGTTGTTCAACAAACAAACATTACATTCATCCCAAGCCCACTTCATATTAGATACCAGAATTGTTTTTCATAGGAAAAAGAAGCTTATAAAATCGCAGATGTTGCAAGACAAAAAAGCATAATCAAGAACAGGACTGATCGAATGAAAGTGGAAACAAATTCAAGTTGATATTGATGTTACTTTTGTAATACAAAACGAAGGATTATTAGATAAAGGGAGATGGTATTTCTTGTTAATGGATTATTATATTAAATAGGAAATTGTGTGTTAAACGGGTTGATTTTGTGGGTTGGTGGGAAGACACGGACCCTAATATTTGACACTAACATGAACACCACACAAACCTGTAAATCGTGTTAGAAGCGTAAACCCGAACAATAAATGAAAAAAATTACATTTGAGTTAGATGTAATTATATTTTATATATACTCTTAAATGAAAACGGTGGTGCTTTTTTCATAACCCTCAAACTTTTGACATGTGACACTTCTAACCTCTCAAACTTTTGACATGACACTTCTAACCTCTAAAAAAAATTAATTCATTCATCTATGTATCCATCTAGAAAAATTAATTTTAAATGCATGTAAGTTTTTCTTTACAATGGTCGGAAAATCTAAATGATTCAAACCTGTAACTTAAAAGTTTGAGGTGGGATTAGGTAAAGTTCTGAATCTTGAGTCTGAGACCCTTAGATAGAATGTAAACTTGAACTAAAAACATACATGAATAGGGGCTTGATTTTCGGGTGTTTGGATTTAGGTGGAAAAAGAATACCAACAATTGCAGTGGATGTCTGATTATATCTCCAACTAAGTATCCTAAAGTTTTTGAAAGCCGGATATCTTGATTTTGATTCCATTGCAGTTTTCTCGGAGACGAAAAAGGTTTACGTGCGTAGATATTTAATGTGTTGCATAACACACTCATTAATCCATGTATTTTTGTGCATTATTTTGATAGGTTTTCATGTGTTTTTGGTCATTTTAGGCTTGTTTTTAATTGATATTGTTTTTAAAAAGCAACCTGAAGGGGTATGGTCCCAAAAACCTTGCGCCAATCAAGGAAACCATACCCATTAATAACTTCTAAGAAAACTGCGCGCAGATTTCTTTCGCCAAAATAAGGTTTATTAGAACTCTACGCCAAATATCCAAAAGAGGAAATCGTCATTTAATTACCTTGCGCGGGCTCGCGCAAGGTTCAAAATTAACCTTAAACATTCTCTTTGGATAAATGCTTCATTTAACTACCTTGCGCGGGCTCGCGCAAGGTTCAAAATTAACTTAAATCTTTATAAACTCATTACACTTGGGCTGCAGATTCAAGTACTAAATTCTTATAATCTTCATTTAACTACCTTGCGCGGGCTCGCGCAAGTTCAAAGTTAACCTTGAACATTCTTGTTTGATAATGCTTCATTTAACTACCTTGCGCGGGCTCGCGCAAGGTTCAAAGTTAACCTTGAACATTCTTGTTTGATAATGCTTCATTTAACTACCTTGCGCGGGCTCGCGCAAGGTTTAAAGTTAACCTTGAACATTCTTGTTTGATAATGCTCCATACATAAACCTTGAGCAGATATTTATATCAAAGCAAGCATCCACCAAATGTGCGCTAAGCAGCAAGGAGAAGAAGGAAGATCAGTTAACTAACTTGCGCTTCTCGCGCAAGGAAACAGTAAATTCTGAGAAACTTTCCTTTAGCAAAATCCTTGACTTGGTGCAAAAGCAAAGGGAATCTTTTCTGTTGTAACAGAATGTACACGCGGCGAATAATAGATGGGTAACAGCTGTAAAACCTTCTAGAAGCCATTAACACCCAATCGTGCAAGCATCTTTTCGGTTATAACCACTTGCCACATGGCAGCATCTGGACGGCTGAGGAAGATCACGGTGATGGCATGCTCACATTTATAAGATGTAGTGATCTCATGTTGACACGTGGCACCTCCCTAACCGCTGATGAGCTCACAATCCGTGTGCACTAACGGATTGCCAACAAACGTTAACGGAATAACAAAAGATTCCGTTAAAGTTAACAATCTCTCTTTTTGGCGCCAAACACTGGCTATAAATAAGTAACTTGGAGTTCAAGGAAAGGTATTCACTCTCAACTACTCTCTCACTTACAATACTTACTTCCGACTACCTGTACTTATTCTCACGCCGGAGGGTGGTCACAGAGAGAACCCCCTTCTTCTCGTGGCGAGCTAACGGTGTTCTGTTTTGCAGGATCAGCCGGAATATTGTTCTATTCATCATCCATCGTGAAACCAAACGGAGGGTTAACCCTTTTATGCAGAGCCCATTCCATATATCTACTTTGATTCCGGTATAGTTGATCTAGGGTTTCTTCATTGGCGCCCACCGATTTCGATTCTCTCACCTTTCGTTTCGTTTCACTTAGATCTGCAGCGTCATGGCTGACAGATCATCTTTTCAAGGTCCTCGATCAGGGATTCGACGCGTTGTTGTCAGACCTCAGGTCGACGGACAAATAGTTGAGGATTCTTCCGGTGAAGCTAATGCTCAGTATGATCCTAATCATGCGAGTATTCCTGTAACGCCGGCGACCCCTCAGGTTGATGTTACGTCGATTTTACCACCTGGAGAGACTCCATTATCGTGGTTAATCAAATCTCAAGCGACTCTAAAACGCTATGTATGCTCAGTTATGTGCCCAAACCGGAACTCCAGCTTTTCAAGCTCCGGTTAACGCTCCTTAGGTCAGTGCTTCGCCGGCACCTCGAGTTTTGAGTTATAATACTCAAAGTCATGCTCGTTCCCTTTCGCGCATGCCTGAAGATGGAACATAAATGTATTCTAAAACCAGAAATGATCCTGTTCATTCTGGTAATAGAAGGCAAGAAGACAATGTTCAGTGTCGCGCATCTGTCCACTCTCGTTTGGGCCCGCGGTCTTCGCAGAAACGGGACACCCAACACGATGAGCTCGACAGAACCTATGAGGAAGGGGATAGTACAAGTATTTTTAATCGAATATCTGCAGATCATGCTAATTACAGGCCAAAAGTACGCGCAGTATACAATCCAGAAGCTGAGCATGATTACAATTTGGTGTATCGCCCAACCGAAGCAGCTGGACAATCAAAGTTTACAAAAGAGATAGCACTGGCTCCGTTGGAGCGAAATTACCATCCAACGTTGGAAAGTTTAACGGTTTGACCGATCCCGATGATCACATGCGCCTCTTTACCGGTGCAGGGTTACTTGGGTGCTGGACACTGCCAATGTGCTGTCACTTATTTGTACAAACCCTTACTGGCGTTGCGCGCCTTTGGTTTGATAATTTGCCGGCAGGTAAACTTTCCTCTTGGAATGACTTAAAAGAAAAATTTCTTACACACTTTAGTCAACAACAACGTTACATGTGCGACTCCTCAGATGTAATGAACATCTAGCGGAGAAACGATGAAAGCCTCGAAGATTTTATAACACATTACAATAAAGAGGTGTTGGAGATTGGAGATGTCCATGAAGACCTTATACGCGCGCAATTCAAGTATGCGGTAAGGTGCGACGAAATGATTAAAGTGTTGTCCGGTACAACTGGCCTTCCAAAAAACTGGGAAAAAATCATGGCGGCAGCCAAAGTTTACGCCCAGACTGAGCGCAACTTAAGTTCTAACCGGCCACCTCTGCCTCAGAATCGTCCGCAAGACTTGAGTAGAGGTAGTCGCAAGTATAAGAGAAATTGGAAAGAGTCAAGTCAGAATTCGTATTCTCCTTACTCACCAATTGATGCGCGAGCAACAATCAACAAGATAACAACTCAAAAAGCGATTAAGCAGGAGAATAGGGAACGTCAGTGGACTCCCTTAACGAAATCTCCGGCTGAGGTTCTCAGCATTGAGAATTATCAGTTTAAACAGCCGCAACCAATGAAAAACAAAAAAGGGCAAGACCCAAATTTGTTCTGTGACTATCATAGAGACACAGGCCACACAACAGATAACTGCATCAGTCTGCGCACGGAGATTGAGAAAGCATTAAAAAGTGGGAAGCTGACACATCTAGTCCAGAATGTGCGCAAAGAGATTAAGCAGATCACGCGCGAGAACGAAGGGCCTAGCAACAAGAAAATGAAACAGCACGTTTCCATGATTCAAGGTGGATCATCGCGCAAGCCTAGCCTTCAACATTTTCAAAACAACACTTGGCGCGAACAGCAAGTCATTTTTCCTATCGTTCCAGGAGGTCCTCAAGAAGACCGGCCAGTAGTTATCACCGGTATCTTTGGGCACTACCAAACAGACTATATATTTATAGATCCGGGTAGTTCCATGGATATCATGTATGAGCAGTGCTTCAAGCAACTAGATCCTGAGGATAAGGCACGCTTGGAACCAGTTGATTTTCCATTAACTGGGTTCTGTAATGAGGCTGTCTTTCCTCTAGGACAAATCGTCTTTCCTGTTACTTTATCTGATGAGAGGTTTTCTCGAACGAGTAACGTCAACTTCATGGTGATGCCGGCAAATTTGATGTACTATTGAGAAGCCGCGCGCAACGTGATTTTAGTATGATTACCTCTGCTCCGCATGCTGCTTGTGGTTTTCCGACACCAAATGGTGTAGCTATACTTTATGCGCGAAAAGAAATCATGCCAATTGAGGAACCAGTTATGAAGGCTGGCAAGACATTTCCAAGCAATGAACCAGAAAAGTGGGTTCTCAACAATAAGTACCCTAAGCAGACAATCTTATTAGGGCCTGCAGTCAGTATTGAAATTCGCGCAAAGCTTAAACTACTGTTGTTTCGCAACAAAGACGTTTTCGACTGGACACCTGCCGACATGGTTGGTGTCCCGCGCGACGTTAACGTTGCCTGAATGTATTTCCATCAGCAGAACCAGTTGTGCAGAAAAAGCGCAGCCTCGGGTCAGAAAAGACAAAGGCAATGAACGAACAAGACACCGAGTTATTAAATGCTGGTATTCTCCGCGAAGTCAAATACCAAACCTGGGTGGCAAACCCAGTCATGGTAAAGAAACATAATGGCGGATGGCGGATGTGCGTAGATTTTAAAGATCTAAACAAGGCGTGTCCAAAAGATTGTTATTCTCTTCCTGAGATTGACAAAAAGGTTGACTCATTAGCTTCCTTTCACTGGAAATGTTTTCTAGATTGTTATAAAGGTTATCATCAAGTCTTGATGAAAAAAGAAGACGAAGATAAAACCGCTTTTCGCACAGAGAAGGGCAATTTTTGTTATACTAAGATGCCTTTCGGTCTCCGCAATACGGGAGCTACTTATTAAAGATTGATGGATACAGTGTTTGGAGATGACATTGGGAAAACTGTGGAAGTCTACATTGATGATTTGGTCATTATGAGTAATTCAGAAGACACTCTGCTAACAACATCCAAAGAACTTTTGATTCTCTGCGCGAGGTAAATCTAAATTTAAATCCCAGCAAATGCTCCTTCGGCATGGAGGAGGGCAAATTTTTGGGTTTCATCGTCACCAAAGACGGTTTCAAAGTTAATCCCGAAAAGGTCGATGCAATACAAAAAATGTCTTCTCCTACTACCATCAAAGAGATGCAATGTTTGGCTGGAAGGTTAGCTGCGCTAAACCGTTTCCTCGCCAATCATGCTGCAAAATCTTATCCATTTATTCGAACCTTGCGCAATTGTACGAAGAGCAAAGAGTTCGCATGGACTCCTGAAGCTGATCAAGCTTTCCAGCAGATGAAGGATTGTTTAGTACAACTTCCCACACTTACTGCTCCTCGAAAAAAAGAACCCATGGTCTTATATCTTGTTGCATCTGAGGTAGCAGTAGGTGTTGTCTTGTTGGTAGAGCGCGAAGGGGTCCAGTCAATTTATTATATCAGTAAGATGTTGAACGATCCAGAGACAAGGTATTCAATCATGTAGAAATTAGTTTTAGCATTGGTCCATGCTTCGTGCAGGCTGCGAAGATACTTTTCAGGACATGTTATTACAGTTTTAACAAACTTTCACATTGGCCAAGTCCTGGCCAAACCAGATGTTTCCGGACGACTTGCGAAATGGGCAATAGAATTGGGAGGTTATAACATCTGTTATAAACCTAGACCAGCTATCAAAGGCTAAGTTTTGGCAGATTTCATCGCTGAAATTCCTGCTGATAAGCTAGAAGAATGCCAAGCAATCTAAGACCCAGTCCCTGTCATCGACAACAGAGCATGGACATTGTTTACCGATGGCGCATCAAACAGTGATGGGGCTGGAGCAGGTCTTCGATTAATGAGTCCAGAGGGAGCAGAATTCACATATGCAATTCGGTTGGATTTTAAAAGCACCAACAACAAGGCCGAATATGAAGCTTTCATAGCAGGCTTACGCCTCACTATCAAAATGGGTGCAACAAATTTAGAAGCCCATGTTGATTCATTACTAGTTGCTGAGCAAGTAATTGGAACGTACGATGCAAAGGGAGATATCATGGCTCTATACTTGGCGCAAGCCAAGGCTCTTATAGCACAGTTCCAACAATTTAAAATCACACTCGTTAAGCGAAGCGAAAACAAACATGCTGACGCTCTAAGTAAACTTGCTGCAACTAGTTTCATGCATTTGGCAAAAGAGGTTCGCATCGAGGTTTTAAGTAATCCATCGAGTCCCTCTCAGGCAAGTAACAATGGTCGAAGTAGGAGAACCATCATGGATGTCTCCAATAATAATGTATCTATTGCATGGTTTTTTACCAGAAGATAGAGCGCAACATGAAAATTACGGTGCAAAGCCCTCAATTATGAAAATTGACGGTATTCTGTACCAACGCTCTTACATGGGTCCTTCGCTCCGCTGTATTGACAAACATGACGTGCAATACCTGATCAGGGAGATTCATGAAGGGCTATGTGGCATACATTCTGGGCCGCGCATGGTCGTAGCCAAAGTAAAAAAGCGCAGGGTATTATTGGCCCGGAATGTACGTTGACGCGGTAGAGATCTTGCGCAAGTGCATGTCCTGCCAAAGGCATGCCCCTAAACCATTGCGCCCAAAGAATCCTTTGGTACCCGTCACAACAGCTTGGCCATTTCAACAATGGGCCATTGATTTAGTGGGATAATTTCCAGATGCGCCCGGCGCAGTAAAGTTTATCATCGTTGCGGTCGATTACTTCACAAATGGGTTGAAGCCAAACCTTTAGCTTCTACTACAGCGATGGTAATTCGCAAATTCATCTGGGAATACATTATTTGCCGTTTTGGTCTGCCCATGCGTATTATTACAGACAACGGTACAAATTTAATGGCTGAAGAGTTGCAAACATGGATGACCGAAATGGGACTCCAACATGTTTTCGCTTTCGTTGCACACCGACAAGCAAATGGTCAAGTTGAAAGCATAAACAAACAGTTGGTTGACGGTATCAAGGCCCGCCTTGGCACAGCACGGCGGGGGTGGGTTGACGAATTGCCTAGCATCTTGTGGGCACACCGAACTATGCCCATGACTAGCACTGGAGAAACTCCTTTTAGCCTGGTGTACGGCACGGAAGCTGTGATTCCTGCTGAAATTGGGTTACCATCTCCAAGAATGCTAGCTTTGGAAAAAAGATAACGAAGAACAACGGCGCATCGACCTAGACTTATTGGAAGAACGACGAGAAAATGCAGCGATTCGCGAAGCTAAATACAAGTCCCAGCTTAAAAAATATTACAACAAAAGGGTGCGCATCTGTTCCTTTTTGCCTGGTGACTTTGTTTTTCGCGATAATGAAGCGTCGAATGCCGAAAAACCAGGGAAGTTAGCCCCGCGATAGGAAGGTCCGTACGTGATAAATGAAGTATTGGGAAAAGGCGCGTACACTCTGAAGCGTATGGACGGATCCAGCGTTCCTCGAACCTGGAAGCCCAACAACTACGCCGATGTTATATGTAATCTCAGTCCTCTAAGCAACTTCTGAACGTTGCGTAATGAGACTACTTACTTTATTTTTTTATGTAATCTTAGTGGCAGCCATAGCCTTGCGCTTTGTCAGTATGAATAAAATACTTCGCCACTACTTACAGTCTTATATATGTTCATTTACAAATGCATGCAATTCCTTTGGATAAACAAAAACACAAACTCATGAGCCACAAGCTAATTTAATACTTACGCTCACACATGAGAAGAAATTGTTCATTTGTCTATCCTACACAAGTAATTGGTTCCATGCAAACATTGTAAAACTGAAATATATTATATTCACAATACTTGCGCAGAAGCACAACGTTACAAGTTATCATACAGAAAAATTACAAATTTCCTATTCTATGGACTTGGTTCCCGCATACTTCTCTGCTGAAGAAAAGATCTCCTTTAGCTTATCGACAAAGTCGTCTTGTTGCAGCGCAGCGTCAACAAGGTCCATAATCGGAATTTGCAATTGATCATATTTTTCTTTGGCAGCTGAATAAATGGCGGCAGTATTTAGCCCATGTGTGGCAACACGGCTTGTATCCCATTCGGTCTTCAGCGCATGGGCCACGTGCAAAGTGCACTCTCTATAGCCCTCGGCATGCCCGTCATTGCGCGCCGCGATCATCAATTCTGCCACTCTCTCATCCAACTTCGTAGAGTTCAGGATGGCATTGCGATCTGTACACAAATACAATCAGTATATGATACGGCAATCAAACCAGACATGTATAAAGAAAAGTGAATATTACCTCCACAATCACGTACTCCCGCAACCAGGTAAGCTGGTTCATGAGGGATTCGGTCAAGCTTTCTGCAGTAGCGTGAGCGACCTCCGTGTCGTTAAGTTTTTGTTCGCCTTCAGTCAAACGGCGGATCAACTCGGCTTTCTCTGTTTGGTGAAGGTTGACATCTTTTTCAAACTGTCAACCTCAGCTTGCAGCCGCTCCTGGTCAAAGAGCATAGCAGTTAGATCATCAATTTCTTTATTCTTAAGAAGAAGAGTCATTTTGGTTGATACCTCATTCTGCTCGCTCCTTTCTCTATGTGAGCGCGCCTCTTCTGCTGCCGTAACTGCATCAGCTTTCTCTTTTTTGAGTTTCTCAATTTCATTGCGCAGAGAAGCTTTTTCTTTGTTGTCACGCTCACAAGCCTCCACAAAGCGCTTGCGTTCGTCCGCATATTGCGCAGCAAAGCCTCACACTTGCGCTTCCAAGATAGCGCAGCCCATTCTTCAGTCTTCTTCTCCTTCTCAAATTGATCCTTTTCCGCCTCAAAATCAACAAGCTTCTTCAACATCTTCTCTTTCTCAAGCTTGGCCTTCGCCTTCTCAAGCTCAACCTCGTCCCACTCCTTGTTCATATGCGCCATTCGCGCACAATTCTATTTATGGTGGACTAGGCAAGGGCAGACTCTTGCAGATATGACTCGTAAGTAGCTTCATGGTCTTTTTCCTCCTGGCGCTTCCCCTCCGCCGGCGGGAAGATGCCTTTATACCACTCCCTACAGGAGTGCCAATCAATAAAAACATCGCCCTGCTTAACCTTCCACACGGGCTGATGAATCGCAGAGGCCCGCTTCTTAGAATAAGAGCGATAATAATAATCCCCAGGCGTCTCTTCTGGGCGAATAGGCGATTCCCCCTCCGAATCCTCAACAAACACAAAGCCTTCGCTTTGTGTTGAAGGTCCGGATCCTTTGGATATCAACTTTGACGGTTCCCCAACATCTGCAGCCGTATCTTTAACCTGCTCGACAGCAGGATTCTCAGTATCAAAATTTTTGGGCTCTTCTTCTAGAGCCACTTTCTCAATATGTTCCGGGACGATGGGGTCGGCTTCAGGAACAGGAGTTTCTTGCCCCGCATCTCCCTCAACATTCTCAGGACTGCGCGGTGATGGTATAGCAGATGAGGTGGCCGGCGCAGCCTTCACCATTTTCTCTCCAAAGCATATCAACAAATACCAAGTATTAGATTCTGCGCAACTTTTTTGACAGAAATGCGCAACAAACTAAACGTACCAGGTGAGAACTTCTTTGAAAAGGAATCCAGATTGCCCTTCTTACCAATGCGCGGGCGCGCAACTTTTGTTGGCACAGGAGTTTTAGTCTCCGCCTCCTTCCTCTTCTTAGAAGTGCGCTTCAACGCCTCTTCTGGGCTAGAAGGTACTTCCAAATGATCATCTGGGTTTGCAGCAGTGTCAACGGGTTCTGGCTTCGGTTTCTTTAAACCTACAGGCGCAAGAGCCTCCAGTGAGTCCGACACCACCACATAATTGCACCAAGAGTCAGATACGGAAAGTGTACCTTTCTTGCCCTTAGCTTTCGCAGCAGCTGATGGTTTGGTTTTTTGCTCCGGGTTGGAAGGGGGAGGCGCAGCAGCTGCTGTAGCAGTTGGTTTTTTCTTCTTCCTCGAATCAAGGGCTACGCCCAAGTTTAGCAAATCACCTACATAATCAATCATATTGAGCAAAAGTTGCGCCATTAGTTATATTGCAATATTACTTAGAAAAAATGTTCAAGAGTAATATTGCAATATCAACTTAGGCTTTGTAAGTACTTATTTACGAGTCTTCGAATATGGTTGCGCCTCCAGATCCTCCTGCTTGGGCAACTCAAAGTTCCCCAAGATTTGTGAGAACCAAGTGTCCTCACCATCAGCAATAGCACGACGGCCATTTTTCCCTTCTCTCTTGAAAGAGACCAAGTAGAGAGGCGCAGCTACATAACAAACATTTTTGCATCAGTACATATCTATTGAAAGATAATGCTAGTAAGTTAAAGGGTTACATACCAGTTCCATCTTCTGTATACATCGGTTTTTCCTAGCGTTCCTTCTTCTAGAAGATACTCATCCCGGAAGCGATGAGGGCCCTCTCCGGCAAAACAATATTGGGCACATGTTTAATATCTTGATACCATACCTCGTCGGCAGGTATGGGAAGGGTCTCCAGCTCGATCTCATCACTTCCCCGGAATGTCATCTTCATCGGGATTACTGCCGCCTTGATAAAGAAGAACTTCTGCTTTCAGTCGTGGTAGGACTTTGGCGGCACCAACATTAATCGTTTGGCTTGCACACGCTGTTGGAACGAATAAAAACCAACGAGCAGTGCAACTGGTGAAAACTCTAAACTTCTCGACCGACGGCACGATCTGCATCGATCGGCAAACGAACTCAAAATGCCGGACCCTCACCATTCCCATCAGGCTCAACTGAGAAATATGAATCTTGTAAAAACCAAGAATTTCCAGCAAAAAATGGGTCACCGGCAGCCGGAAGTTCCCTTCGGCAAAATAATCGTAAAATAATGTAATGTAGCCGGCCGGCGCATCAGCCGCCGTGGCATTCGCCTCCGGAAGAAACGCTTTCTAGGACGGAGCGAAAAGGAAGTTGGTGGCAAGATTATCAAAATATTTCTTCGACCACTTTAGCGGTGGCAAATTTGATGACGACATCTCAACAAAACTTGCACCGGTGGCCATAACTCGAACTTTGAAGAAAACGAAGAAAACTTTGAAGGTCGCCGGAATTTTTGAACACAAATTTCTCTCAAGTTATAATTGGGTGAGGAAGCAAATGGATCGTTGATCCCTTTATATACTAACCGCAATTAATGCACGATTTGACTGCAGCGACTTTTGCGACCGTCACGTATCCCTAGGAAACCGCAAGGGCGAGTGGGGAACAGTAACCACCCCACGCGCGAGAATGTCGCCGAAAAGCATTAAATACGGCAAGACATGTACTGTTGACATCCTGTCAAGAGTACCACCACGTCTCAAGAACGTGCGTCGTCACCAACTACACCATCTAGATAAGTGACACGTGTCTAAGTTATTTGAAATTCAAATACTTTTTCAAAATTCACTTATGACACGTCATCAAGATGCATAAAGCAATAAAAAGCTAGTCCTTACCTAGCGCAGCACATTTATCTTAAATCCAGTGCTCCACCTACTTTTTATTCTTACATAGGAGCAACACTGGACTGGGGGGACTTGAAGGGGTATGGTCCCAAAAACCTTGCGCCAATCAAGGAAACCATACCCATTAATAACTTCTAAGAAAACTGGGCGCAGACTTCTTTGCCAAAATAAGGTTTACTAGAACTCTGAGCCAAATATCCAAGAGAGGAAAGCGTCCTTTAATTACCTTGCGCGGGCTCGCGCAAGGTTCAAAGTTAACCTTGAACACTCTCTTTGGATAAATGCTTCATTTAACTACCTTGCACGGGCTCGTGCAAGGTTCAAAGTTAACCTTGAACATTCTTGTTTGATAATGCTTCATTTGACTACCTTGCGCGGCTCGCGCAAAGTTCAAAGTTAACCTTGAACATTCTTGTTTGATAATACTTCATTTAACTACCTTGCGCGGGCTCGCGCAAGGTTCAAAGTTAACCTTGAACATTCTTGTTTGATAATGCTTCATTTAACTACCTTGGGCGGGCTTACGCAAGGTTCAAAGTTAACCTTGAACATTCTTGTTTGATAATGCTTCATTTAACTACCTTGCGCGGGCTCGCGCAAGGTTCAAAGTTAACCTTGAACATTCTTGTTTGATAATTCTCCATACATAAACCTTGCACAGATATTTATATCAAAGCAAGCATCCACCAAACGCGCGCTAAGCAGCAAGGAGAAGAAGGAAGATCAGTTAACTAACTTGCGCTTCTCGCGCAAGGAAACAGTAAATCCTGAGAAACTTTCCCTTAGCAAAATCCTTGACTTGGTGCAAAAGCAAAGGGAATCTTTTCTGTTGTAACAGAATGTACACGTGGCGAATAATAGATGGGCAACAGCTGTGAAACCTTCTAGAAGCCATTAACACCCAATCGTGCAAGCATCTTTTCGGTTATAACCAATTGCCACATGGCAGCATCTGGACGGCTGAAAAAGATCACGGTGATGGCATGCTCACATTTATAAGATGTAGTGATCTCATGTTGACACTTGGCACCTCCCTAACCGCTGATGAGCTCACGATCCGTGTGCACTAACGGATTGCCAACAAACGTTAACGGAATAACAAAAGATTCTGTTGAAGTTAACAATCTCTCTTTTTGGCGCCAAACACCGGCTATAAATAAGTAACTTGGAGTTCAAGGAAAAGTATTCACTCTCAACTACTCTCTCACTTACAATACTTACTTCCGACTACATGTACTTATTCTCACGCAGGAGGGTGGTCACGGAGAGAACCCCCCTTCTCCCCGTGGTGAGCTAATGGTGTTCTGTTTTGCAGGATCAGCCGGAATATTGTTTTATTCATCATCCATCGTGAAACCAAACGGAGGGTTAACCCTTTTATGCAGAGCCCATTACTTTGATTCCGGTCTAGTTGATCTGGGGTTTCTTCACAACCATAATATCGTGTTGTGAATTACATTGAGATAGATGGTAAATAGGCAACAAGCTGCGCCGCTACCCCTTTTTGAATAGCAAAACTAAGTCTTTTAAAAAACACGTCCATAGATCTCGGGGTCACAATATTAATTAGTTTGTGTTTTGGCAGGTGTTTGTGTGCAAATGAAGTTAAACGATAAAAAAACGGAGAAGAAACCAACACACAGACACGGGAGAAGCCGGAAGGAAAACAAAGAATTATGGGCCAGGAACGTCTTGGCACGCCTGGAGCCAGGATGAGTAGCTCCATCGCGACACTCCAAAAGAGGTCTATCAGAAAATTACCAAAAATACCCTTAATGAACCAAGAGAGTTACCATTTGTGCCATACGACTATTTTGTCGTATTATGTTCTTTCAAACATCGCAAGCCATCTTGAACTCCCTATTGCGCCATGCGAACCGTTGTAAAGTCGGAAAAAACATGGTGGTGACTATTTAAGCCCGATATATTCGCATTTGGCAGCTTCCAGACGACAAAGAACAAATTTATGGTGATTCTAAAGAAGGAGAAAGCTTTCGAATTGGATAATTTAAGGAGAAGACCGAAGGATTGAAGATTGGCTAGTAGTTAGTTATCGTTCTCGGTTCCGACACGTTTAATCTTTGTTTTAATCGTGATGTTTATTAGTTTTGCTACTTGTTTACTGTTTCCGAACATGATTTTCAGCTAAACTTGTTTGTTACCTAGGTTTGGTTCATTAATGTTTTGATTTTGTTGTTTTTCGGGTTTGATTAAACGTATGACTTGATTGCTATTGAAAGGCTTGTCCTTTATCGATTATTACCGGTTATGTATTCTGAATATAGTTGATTGCTTGCCTGTTTCCTGTGCATTTGTTAGTTGAGTCGCAAATCATCTAGGTTAGTTTTAGTTCATTCTAGATCCGTTATCACTTGTGGTATTGGTTCTAGTCGTTGAGACCGGGGGTAATACTGTAACATTCGTCGAAAAACGGGTTTGAAAACCCGCTTCGTTTAATAATCAAATATTCGGTTAATGTTCGTTGCGTATTTATTGTGCCGGTTATATTAAATGATACCAAATTAATAAATATTTTGGAGTTTAAAAACCATAATTAATAAATAATAATAATAAAATTAAATAAAAGAACAAAACAGGGTAGCCGGGTCTCGAACCCGGGTCTACCGCGTAAACACACACACATCACACCACTCCGCCACACACATCTTTTGTGTTTAATACTTAAACAAATATCACTTAAGGTAAAACAAAGAAAGTCAAAACCTGTAAATCAGCGCGCCCAGAACTCGAAATCGCCGGAAAAACCGAAACTCTGCAAATGTGGCTACTTTCCCAAGATCGAAACGCGTAAACTTGATTCGACATCGGTTATAACCGTTGCTTATCACACAATTGAGTCAAAACCGTTTCTTTTGAGAATTGAAATCTTTGACCGTGAATTTTGGTCTCCAAATCGAAACCAATCAGCCTGTCCATCTTATAAATACCCACTCGATTCCTTGTAAACTTTTTCGCTTAGAACCACACTCTCTTCCTGAAACTTTAATTCTTTCAAAGCACGTTGCCGGAGACTTTCGCACTCGCCGGAGTATCGCCGGAATTTCTAACCAGAAAACCGCAGTTGTTCTCCAGACGGTATAATTATCTAAACCTCCTTGCTATCTCTTGATTGGTAATTTATTTGCTCAAAACAATAATCAAAACTGTTAAATCAGTTCATTCAGCCGGGATCACTGTTGGGATTTTCGAATGATGAAAAATATGAAGTCGAGTTAGTGTTTTAATATAAATAAAAACGGGTATTTAACCGGGTTAGACACACAGTCCAGCGGTGGACTGTGTGCAAATACAAAACACACGTCCCGGGTTCGAATCACACATGTTTCCGACTTTCTGAAATAAAAACAACATTTTTAACTTATTCAGATCAATTCACAGCATATATATAAAATTAATATAATCCAGTGTTTATACAGATTAGACACATAGCCCAACTGGTTGGGCTGTGTGCACTCGAACAGAAGGTCCCGAGTTCGATTCCGGGTTCTGTAACCGGTTTCGGCCATATTAAATCATTTTTAATAAAACTAAATAAGGTTAAAGCTAGTTAGTATATATATATATATAATTAAAAAGAGAATATTTCGGGTTAGACACGTAGCTCAGTTGGTAGAGCTGCGTGCACGTATACGAGAGGTCTCGAGTTCGAACCTCACTCGCTGCCTGAATGTCATGCAATCCGACCGGTCAGACCCGGTCAGACCTGTCAAGGTCAACATTTTTTTAAAATCTGTTTTCTTATTTTTATTTATTTAAGTTTAAAAATTATTTAAAAATACTTAAAAATAAGATTCCTAAGGTTAAAAATTTGCAATAAACTCATAAAAATAAGTCTAAAAATCTCACTAAGAGCACTAATTAAAAATATTAATCTCAAATAAAATTTTTTTATTTATAGAATTATTTCGTTATTATTTAGGTTAGTTTTCCCTCGTTGGTTGAATCATAAATTCGTGCGCATTCATCATTATCAAGAAACGCACCCACTGTGAGTGAATCTCTACCAATTCCCCGTTTTAATCATGTTTTGGGGTGTATCATGTGTCGTACTATTCTTTTATTTTATTTAAACACTTGTGCATACATCATATCCGTGATCAAATGTGTATTGATTGTTGTGTGAATTATATGTAGATTAAATTTATCATTTCAGTGCACGCATTTCATTAGGCCCATCAGTTCCCCGTGGGATACGGGTTGAGCATTAGGAGCCTCATTAGATCGGCTCCGTTTGATTGAGCCTTGATCTCAAATACATCATCATTCATGTCATATACTCATCCAAAGTGGTTTGTGATTGTTTACATATATATGTTTGCTCACATGTGATTAATGCACGAATTTTCTTTAATACATAAAACAAGAAATTAGTTAAAATGTTTTCTCAAGGTTCACTCGCCAACTTTTGTTGACCCAAAATCTCCCCCGTTTTACACATGATACAGGTGATCCAGCCGAGACAGGAAACACTTAAGATGACCTAGAAGAATAAACAAGTTTATGCTTTGGAATAAATATATAGTTTCATTTTCCTTTGTAATTGTATGAATTTTGTTTTTGGATATTTAAGTTTGTAATTTGAATTTAATAAATATGAAACATCTTAGTAAATATCATGAGCTTTGGTGATAACCCAATTATGCCCCGACTTCTATTCCGCTGCGGGTCGGGGTGTGACAGATTGGTATCAGAGCTTGTGACTATAGGGATATAGGATAGGTTATTAGACCCTTAGAGCCTATACTATAGTTGATTAAATTTTAATTGTTTATGCGTTACATGCAAAATTCATGATGTTTATATGTTTCATGTTTATTTTCACACCCAATGTTATGCAAGCACGCTCACAAATACATGTTATTATGCAATGCTCATCATAAATCATATCCTCATAACATATCATATCATTGAGAGCACACACCTCACGATTTCCATGATTTTTGCAATGATTTTTGTATTTTTCAAATCACATCAAAGTGAGTTCTCATGACGGGCATGTAGTAACTGGAAGGGTACGAGTACCGGTAGTCGGAACGTCCTGTCTAGGCTTGGAATTAGGTTAAGTATATTAGACCAGATTTAGCACATAGTAAATCCACCAAACTCATCTCCAACGAAGAAACATGCTCCTCATCTCTGTCCATTTCCATCATGTCACTCTCAATCTCATATATCGGCTCGCTAAGTTATCGGTACTTGTTGGGCTTAGCCTAATTTGTTGCACCTCGCTCGCGTCAATCTCAATTCCCTCATCAACAACTTTTCTTTAATCAGAGGCGTAGTGTCATCTACTAACACTATGACATCATCACTACAGAAATCATCATCCTCAATATCTGGTCCATGGCTCAAGCGCACGAGATACCGATAAGACAGCTGGTCATGACTAACATCTTGCTGAACTAGAGGTGGGACTGCTTCGTCCCTTATTCTATCCAGTTCTAATATTTTCTCCATCATATTTCTAGACGAATCTTCATAACCCAATATGTTCCCTTCAAGATCGTAAACCACGCGTGTGTGAGTTTTTCCCACGCTCTGATTGCACATGAGCGATTATCATCTTTATCTCCATATTCCTTTGTTCAGCATTAACTCTACAATATTGTTTGGACCCCCTCCCCCATGTGAAAGATAACACTCATGTGTCAAATGGGTTCCACCACAAATCTCACACCAAACATTCATGTACTGATGCACGGTTAAGTGTACATCTTTTCTTCATAATGGCTTGCCGATTGCGCTCCCTTATATAATCTACCACCATCTTTCTCCCAATAACAGCTGTTATTAAAACTATTACTCTTTGGGGGGGGGGGGGGGAGTTAAGCAAAAGAAACTAAACTAGGGCAAAGGAAACTATCCTAAAGGAGTATGCAGCACGTAGAAGGCACAACTGACTAAACGCGACTATATACAAAGAAACATGAAAAAGCAACCCCTAGTCCTAAACCCAAATGTCCCAACTCCCAAATACACCCACACCTATCTCCTCTTGAACTTAAGTGTGACAAAAATCAAGATCTAACTAACATGCAAAACCTAAGTCTTAAGTTGGTAAGCCAACTCACCAAACCAATCTCACAATCACAAAGATAACGAGAAATAGCTCAACATGCATTTTCAATCATCAAAACACCAAGTCAAAAAAATATCAACGCCTATGACAAAGATAATAGCAAACTAAATGAGATTTAGATAAACATTGCATCACAAAACAATAAAGATTGTATTTTTACAAAGATTCAAGCATGAAGATTCAAAGTTTACCCAAAACGCATGTTAACAATCAACAACGATCATCCCATATCGAAACAACCTAAGAGATATTGCCGATAATCATAAATAAACAAGCAATCAAATCTATATCATAGATATCACAGTCAATAAAACGTGTAAAAAACCAAAAGCTAGCTAAAACGGGTAAAAACCAAACATAAAATTGACTTCAGTCTTCACCAAAACATCCACATGTACCCCCAAGCGATCACCCGACAATCTAGTAGTGTTTCAGCTCACTACCCGGTTCCTTTATACATCATTCATTTAGCACCAAACATACAAATTTGCCAGTATTTCACTAAGTAACCAAATATGGCAAGAATCACAAGCAAAACCGGGTGGAACGAGGATAAATGAGGCAATAAATCTATTACTTTTCAAGTCTATCACCCGAACAACCCAAACCTTATATGGTCAGTTGTTAGGTTAATTTTTCTGAACAAAAAACCCAAAGAACACTCGTAGTAAGAACCACATGGGGGGATTAACAGAATCGTGAGAATACGTTAGACATAGGGGCGAAACATGTTAGATTTTAAAACATCAGGCACCGAAAGCGTCGAAAGCGGTTAGGGCTGTTCATGAGCCGAGCCGAATCGAGCGAGCGTCTGCTCATACTCTGCTCGAATTGAAATCAAGCGACTCAGCTCTGTTCGGATTTAAGGAAACGAGCAAAAAGTGTTGCTCGGATTCGCTTGGTTTACAACCGAGCAGCTCAATTTTGCTCATTTTCGCTCAGTTATGATATTAAATTAAATTTTAATACAAATAATTTAAATTTAAAAGTCACCATTGCTTCATTCAAAATTATTTAATGATGCTCGTTTTCGTTCAATTACCATTCACTCAAGATACATATGAATTTAAAAAATATAAACATGATATTGTTTCTTGAAGACCGAAGAATGAAACAGTTTAATTTGATTCGAGTAAGTGAACGTGTGAAGTCAAAAACAAAACAACTTAGGTTTAGTGACTTAGATTTGGTGTTGAGCTATAGATAATTTGGGCATAGTACACTTACATTTACAGTATTCAATATAGTGATATATATATATATATATATAATAAAAATAAAAATATTCGAGTCGAACCGAGCCGAGCGAACCTTTGCTCGTGCTTGACTCGTTTACAAACCGAACCGAGCCAATCAACTCATTTACAATCGAACGAAAAATCGAGCGTGCATTTTTCGAGCAAGCGGCGAGCGACGAGCAATTTACCCGGCCCTAAAAGCGGTTGAAACCAAAGGGATGAAAAATGCACTTCTACAAAGCGGTTGAAACCAAAGGGATGAAAAATGCACTTCTACTTATAACTATTTTTTCCTCTTTAACCTCATCCCTTTCATAAATAACCCGAAATCAAAACACCAAAATCACCACCGGAAAAGCACCACCCCATCACGATGGATCTACCACCACCTGCACCTTCCGACCCACCACCACCACAACCACCACCCACCACCACCACAACAACCACTCCCTCCACCACCACATCCTCACCCGAACCACCACCACCACCACAACAACCACAATCCCAACCCCAAACACCACCACCACAACAACCACAATCCCAACCCCAAACACCATCACCAATACCACCAACAACCTCATCCTCACCACAACCCCTCCCCCCATTCCCATCCCCAAACCCTAACACTAACCCTAAACCCCCAAATCTCCCAACATCACAACCACCACTACCACTACCACCCCAACCACAACCACAACCCCAGCTCTTAAATCCAATGTCAAGACCTCAATTCAACCGTCCGTATTCTCCGTTCCCTCACTTCTCTTCAATGACCAATCAATCCACTGCTTCTTCTATTTCTTCCATTCCTCCGGCGCAAAGAGGCGGAATGGCGTTGGGTGTTCCTGCGCATCCTTCGCCCCAGCCTCCGACGTCATTTTCGTCTTTGACTCCGCCCTCGTTTGGCTCGCAGTTTGGTGGATTAGGTCGTCCTGGTGGTGGTCTTGCTGGGCCGGATTCTGTTGCCACTACTAGTTCTCCTCAGGTCTACTTTCTGAGCCCTAGTTTATTTTTATTTTATTATTATTATTATTATTATATTATTTATTATTATTATTATTATTGTTGTTGTTGTTGTTGTTGTTTGTTATTATTATTATTATTATTATTATTGTTATTATTAATATTATTATTATTATTATTATTATAGTTTGTAATGTAAACTTAAACTACCAATTTAGGCATGTAACGAACCAAACGTTTAGTGAACTGTTGGGTGGGAAGTTCGTTTGCGTTAGTTTATAAGTTATTAAGTTTATTTGATAAATGAACGAACATGGAGTTATGAGCACATGTGTGGTTCGTTGTTCGTTTGTGTTCGTTTGTTTATGCTCATTAGCTCATCCTTGTTCGGGGAAGATTCTATGCAGAACACTAAATATTGCGAGAACACGCAGAATAAAATGAATCGCCGATTTTTCAATCCTAAAAACCTAAAAAGTTAATGAAAATGTTACAAATGTAAGATTTATTGTTTCTCACAATATAACTCAACAAAATATGGAAAATTGCCGGTATTATGTAACCTACACATATGTAGGTTATGTGTAAGTTCAGTTACCTACATGTATGTAGGATATGTGTAGGTATGCATATATGGTTTTTTTATGTATATATAAGATACATATGAATGTAAGAAACATAAAATTTAAAAAATACGAACCTTAAATCCCAAAATTTAGTGATTTAGAGTTGTTTTTTTTGTTCTCGTAGTAATTAGTGTTCTGTAATGATCATCATCCTTCTTCCTTACATAGTTATCAAAGGCGTGAGGCGCACTCAAGGCACGTAGGCTCCTCCTGGGTCATTGCAAGTTAGTATAGTTATATGAAATTGGATTATTATCCAATACAATATATTCTATTTCTACTAGTTTTTTAGATCCTATACTCCTAGAAGTTGATGTTCGTGTTTACGTATAGTTGGTGTTAGCTCAATTGTGTTTGTTTATTAATGACTGTTTGTGTTCGTTACACTTATGTACCTAGTACCAACACTCGTGAAGGCCGATTTCTGCACCCTAATTTACCATCAGAATTTGCAATCTTTCATTTATGCCTAAAATGTTTTAGGAAATTGACTATATGGTTAAGTTTAAACTTAAATTACCAATTTAGGCATATAAAACCGTTAGTGAAGTGTTGGGTGGGAAGTTTGTTTATGTTTATTTGTTTAATAAATGATGAACTTGAGCAAAAACTGTTCGTTTTGTTTAAAAAGAACAGGGACACATGTCTCAGTTCGTTCATTTACGTTTGTTTATGTTTGTTCATTTAAGTTTAGGTCCTTACTATTTAGTCTGGTTTTTTAAGCCCAATAAGTTGATGTTCTTGTTTATACTATTTGTTGTGGTGATTGCGACATGTAAAAAAAAAGATTGCCACATAGGCAGTGGGGGGTTTCACCTTTCACGCCCACCTACATGTGTAACGAAGAGGTGAAATGTGAAATGCGGTGTTGGGTTGAGGTAGTTTTAAATGTTGGGTTTCACTTTCGAGCTCGTGTGCGTTGGTATGCTGGCTAGCAGTGCCAACGTGGCTGCTTTTGGCGCCGCTTCTCGCACCCGACAACACATAGTCTTACGTTTGCTCAATTATGTCCGTTTATATTCGTTCATCTACTTTTAGTTATGTTTGTTCATTTGTGACCATTTTCTTAACGAACGAACACAAACAAGAAGAACCCTTTTCGTTTAGTTCTATGTGTTCAATTAAAGATGAACAAACACGAACATGCTCCTTTCATGTTCGTTTAGTTCATTTACAACTTACAAGTTTCACCACCATGATTATTTATGCTATCTGTTTAAGTTTGTTGATTATATGTTTCAACTGTATAGGTAAGGCAATCTATATCTGGAATGCCGGGTGTAGGAATGATGGGCTCTCTCGGTTCCAGTTCTTCTTTACGGGCAAGTGGTGTTACTGCATCACTTCCGCAGAGGCCTCTTCAATCTTCTCTTAGACCGCAAACAAGTGCTAATAATCCGCCACCAGTCACACAAGTCAGTACCTTTTGAGTTATGTCCCGTATTATTATAACAGGTCTTAACATTGTGTCGTATTTTAATGTACGACAAAAATACGCAGAATTTCCAAGATCACAGCCATTTACGACACCCATCAGTGGGATCACCGGGGTCACCAAGCACCAACGACACCGCAAAACACACAGTCTCATAACCAACCATGGTTGTCTTCCGGAACGCAAGGAAAGCCACCTCTACCACCCGCATCATTCCGACCGCAAATGGGTCCGCAAACATTGCAGCAGAGGTCCCACATGCCACCTCAACAACAAACTGCCATGTTAGCATCGACACCGCAACCTCAAGTATCCTCATCGTTGCAGACACCGCCATCTTCTTTGTCACAGCAGCCGCAAGAGCAGCATTACACGTTACCACCGTCACGGGTCCCACAAACTTTGACCCATCAACAACAGATGGCAAGGAACCGCGGGTTGGGTAACCAAAGACCGTTTGCTCCTGCTACTGGTCAATCTAGCCCGGTTGCACCGTCACCTGCGTTTAACAAACTGCCACCTGTTGCGGAGCCCGCCGAGCCTTGTAACAGGATTATAAGCAAAAGAAGTATTCAAGAGATAGTTGCTCAGGTAAGCGTTTTCTTAGAACTAACATGCAGTCTTGTGGCAACTTTCAAACTGTTGACATTTCTTTGACTATCTGTCGTGAACAGATTGATCCAGCTGAACGGTTAGATCCTGAAGTGGAAGATATTCTCGTTGATATTGCTGATGATTTTGTTGAATCCGTGAGTTCATTTTCTTCTTCATTATAAGCAAGAGAGTAAAATGCCATTTTCGTCCTTGAAGTCTGGCCAGTTTTCCGACTTTCGTCCAAAGGTTTGTTTTTCCGCATCTGGATCCAAAAGATTTGAAATCTAGCCATATTCATCCAGCTCGTTAACTCCATCCATTTTTCTCCATTAAGTCATGGTATTTCCATCTTTTTTGTTAACTTAAGTCTTAAATGGCAATTCGGTTCTTTTTACATAAAATGAAAAAGACCGAATTGCTCTTTATGTTAGCAAAAAAGACAGAAATACCTTTGACTTAACGGAGAAAAATGGATGGCGTTAACGACCCGGATGAAAATGGCAAGATTTTAAACCTTTTGGATCCAGATACGGAAAAACAAACCTTTGGACGAAAGTCGCAAAATGACCAAACATCAGGGACGAAAATGACATTTTACTCTAAGCAAGATTAAACTTATGCAATTTAGTTTATTTTAATAAAAGAAATAATAATGTTTCTTCTTGCTCTAGGTTACAACCTTCGCTTGTTCTTTAGCCAAGCATCGTAAATCAAATACACTGGAGTCCAAGGACATTCTTCTTCATCTGGGTTAGAATTATAGAATTTATTCGAATATCTTTGTTTTCTTGTTTAGAATTATGATATTGACAATAAGGTTAAAATGGTATTTTTCAGAAAAAAACTGGAACATGAGTCTTCCTGGGTTAAGTGGTGATGAAATTAAGTGCTACAAGAAACCAGTAAGACTACGTCTATTCACATGCAATCCCCCTTTGTAAAAAGTACTTTTTAGAGTTAATTGCCCAGATGGTCCCTGTGGTTTTACGTTTTTTCACGTTTAGTCCCCACCTTTTGGAAATAGGCATGTATGTTCCCTATGGTTTGTTATGTTGTTACTCGGATAGTCCCCTGAGTAAATGTCACGGGACTATCCGAGTAACAAAATAACCAACCATAGGGAGCATACCTGCTATTTCCAAACTAACTGACATTTACTCAGGGGACTATCCGAGTAACAAAATAACAAACCATAGGGAGCATACTTGCTATTTCCAAAAGTTGGGGACTAAATGTGAAAAAACGTGAAATCACAGGGACCATCCGGGCAATTAACTCTACTTTTTATTTAACTTGGTTTGATATTTCTGTGTGTTGGTTGCAGTTTGGTAATGATGTTCACAGAGAGCGCCTAGCTGCGGTATGTACTTTTGCTAAACGCTCAACAGAGGTAGCAATTTGGGTGGTTGTTTTTCTAAACTTTTTGTGGATTGTTGCATTGTAGATAAAGAAGTCGATTGCTGCTGCTGAGACACCAAGTTCAAAGAGTTCGGGTGGACAAGCTGTTGGTGGTGGTGCTAAAGGTCATCCAGCAAAGGCACCTGGTCTTGTTATTGGTTCCCCAAATCCGAAGGTTAGGGAAACTGCATAAACTTGCAGCTGTAGATTTATTATACCTTTAAAGATTTTAACTCGTGAGTTATAGGATCGATCTTGGTTTAGTTTTTGTTGTAGTCTAAGTAGCGATTATGAGTAACTGGAAACGGGTTGAAATTTGTTTAAAATCTTTACAAATCGTTATATTTGAAGTATTAGATTATGGCGATTTTTAATGCCCAAAGGAGTGTTGCTTACGGATGTTGAGAAGCTTTTTTTCTTAAATGTTATCGTCTCCTAGGTCTTTCTGACTTTTTATGCTTTCCCAGATTGACGAATTACCTAATGCTTACGGATGTTGAGAATCTTTTTTGCTTAAATGTATGTGATATTTACTTTTTACATTCCGACATGAACATATATCAGGTTTTGGGTTGTAATATCTAACTTGTTTGATAAATGGGTCGTGTTCGGATTGGATTGAACAGGCCGATCCGCCAGCGTGATCGCTATTTGTCATCTTGTTTGACATGTTTAGATAAATCGATTATATGGGTTGTGTTTATGTTTTACAAGCCGGTCAGGGTTGATATTTAGATGAATAAAAATGAAGTGTGTTCAAGTTTAGCAATTCAACGGCTGAAACGCTCTTATCCGACACGATTATAGCCTTCAGTCTCTTTCTAAAATGTGTTTCCTAACAAACATAAGACAAAAAGTGTTTTTGTGTGGCCTATTTTGAATGGTATGGTACCAAAAGTTGTAGACTCAACTACCTTTATCATTTTATATCTAGGTCGTAATCTCACATGTTTCTAGATGTCCTTTTTTGAAGCAAACTAGATTTCATCATGTCATTAGTTATGTTTTGTTAAGACTACCAATCAAAAAGTTGACACTTTTCGAATGAGTATAGCATGTTATATCATTAGGTAATTGTCGAATCTCAGCACGGAATGCAGAAAGATAATTAGGTTAAACATGTCATGTAGGTTACACGATTTTAAGTGTGTATAGGTCAGGGTTTGATATTGTTTTACATGAATAAAAATATGGGTCCTATTCGAGTTAATAATTCAATCCAAAAGTCCGAGAGTGAAACCCTCTTAGGCTAAAGGGTATGGTTAGGCTTATCCTTAGGAGGATGGGCCGTCACGTCAGCGCCACGTAGGATAGGTAGGAGGATGGGGTTAAAGGGGATGGACGTAGGGGGTGGGGGATGAACCCCTTTATATATATGTGTGTATGTATGTATAGATGTGTGTGAGAGGTGGAGGGGCGGCACCTGCGGCAGGGAGGAGCAGGAGTTGCCGGACCAAACAAGTTGCCGGAGCAAGGGGGTGGGGGAGGATGGGGCGGCAGTGCCTGGTCGGGCCAAAGCCGTGCCCCATACCGACCGGTCTTAGCCAACAAGATTTACACCCATCATTCTCTTATCAAAAAGTGTTTCGTACAAGAGCAAGTGTTATGCCTTCATGCCCCTTGCCATGTAGGTGTGAAGGGGCGTTAAACTCTGCCCCAGGTGGGCATTATTGGTCGTGATGAAGGCTACGTATGATGGGACTAACGGGCAAGGGTGAAGGTTTGTGGGGCCATATCATTACACATTTCAAGCAATCACAAACAACCATATAAACCTCAGTTTCTTTGATCTTTTTTCCTTGTAGTGAAACCACGCACAAGTTAGAAGAAAGTGAGTGGGTGCCCCGGTCTACGTGACACAGTAACACTGACATAACAATTGCTTTTTCACTTATTAGTGAAACCATTACACATGATTAACTAACAAAAGACAAAAGTATTTTGCATGTAAACGTCTATTTTTGATTGGTACTAAAATGTTTACACTAAACTACTTTTAACCTTTGTCAATTATATTTCTGGGACACAATCTCATATGTTTCTAGATGTCCTTTTTTGAAGCAATCTAAATTCTACCAGATCACTAGTTATGTTTATTAAGACTATTTACCAATCAAAACGTTGACGTTTATTGGTTAACTATAGTATGTTATATAAAAAATTATTATAAGCTACACTGACAAAGTTTATGGAAATGGTGATGATTTTGCTAGTTTGGCTTATAGGCTAGTGTTGACTAGTTCATTTTGATGGTCCGAAAATTTTGACTTTGTAACCAACCAAATCGGCTATTGAATACCCTAATCAAAGCCTCAATTTTAAAGTGTGTTATAGACTCTGAAAATGATTTAACCGTTCGTATGTTTTAATTATTTGATGAATTTCTAAAACTAATAATTGCCCGCGCGTTGACGCGACGTTCCAAAAAAATTACGTTAAAACGTAGGCGACTTGAAAACGTACATAAAAGTAAGCATGAAAACGTATTATATTTGACACAACTTATTTCCGGAAAAAATAATTTACGTCAAAACATAGACCGACCGAAAACATACATAATAATAAGCATAAGAACATATCATATTTGACTCATTTTCGGGAAAAATTTATGTCAAAACGTAAATCAACTTGAATTTATACCCACATCCACATATACATAAAAATAAACGCGTAAAACTCGATTACAAAGTCTTTAAAAAGTTAAAGGATAGTAAGTCTCAACGCTGAAAGTTAAAGAACAAAAGTATAAAAATACAAAAAGGCCAACAAAAACAAATCGTTACCTAAGTTGATAATTATAGTATATATAATATAATACCCATAAAAAAGAATGACATGACACACTAAAAGAATTGTTTTACCAAAACCTATAATAGAAAGTGTTAAAATAAAGAATTGTTTTACCAAAACTTATAAAAGAAAGTGTTAAAATAATTTGTTTTAGCATTATTTGATGATGTAATCAACATTTGACTTTTTGTAATAGTTTTGCAGTTGACCAACACCACCAAGAACTGAAAGGAGTCATTCAACCATTCGTTTAAAGCAGTTAAACCAACTATTGTGCTCAATTAATACTTGCATCCTACATTTTCTTCATCTTTTTTTTTTTCAGAAAACTTGACACTTATCTAACCCTTTGAAAGCAACCATTTCAACTTCCACCCCTTTACCAACTCCAACAACCAAATCTCCCTCCTAATCAACCTACAATCCCTACCTTTAAAAACCCTCGAAAACCCGAAAACCATTTCATCATCATGGCTAGAGTTCACTCATCGACTACATTGGCCGAGACACTCTCATGGTATTGCTCATTGTTCTTGGTGGTAATGTTGGTTTTGAGTTGTTGCGAGTGTGAGTCCGTTACCACTAAAAATGAAAGAGTTGTTGCGAAACGCGTTCAAATGAATGTCAATGATTATAGGCCGTGTGATGAGATTTATGTCGTTCGTGAAGGAGAGACGTTGCATACGATAGGTGAAAAGTGTGGGGATCCTTATATTATTGAAGAAAATCCACATATTCATGATCCGGATGATGTGTTTCCTGGACTTGTCATCAAGATTACACCTTTCAAGAACCGGTAGATCAGTCCTATGAAGGTTTTCTTGTTTCAGTTTGATGTTTGGTTTTATGTAAATAAAGTTGTTCATGATTTCATGGGAATGATTTAATATTTAGTGTTGTTTAAGGTTTTTTTTGTTTCCTTTTTTATTCCAACTAGTGGTTTACCATCCGCGTTTCTCGGTGAATTTGAAGCGTAGATAAAAATAAGAAAATCACAGACGTGAAGATCACTGAGATATATTCGAAAGTCACGGAAAAGTTAGGTCGTTGTATATGAAAGTCAAGTTATTCGAACAAAATTTACACCAAAACGTATATAAAAATAACATAACAGTAGTGCATTACAACGGGTCGTTTAAATAAAGATTAAAAAACACGTCACAATGGTGTATTTAGATATGAGCGTTAGACATTTTAAAAAAGCGAATGGTTTAAAAAAAGTTTAAAACAACTGGTTGGTTTGAAAACATTACGAAAATTCACGAAACGTATATAAAGTAACTCGCGTGGAGTGTTGATATAAAAAATCAAACCCATAAAAAAGTCATGTAACAGAAAATTCGTTAAAAACTCAAAATGATAACTTTATTAAATTTCACGAGTTGTAGTCTAAATCGATTTAAAAAAAATCAATCAACTAAATTGTAGGGGATGTGAACAAAAACTTAACTAAAGTGTAGGGAAAAATAATTTACTAAACTGTTGTAGGGGTCGTAGAAATACATATTATATATTAGGGGGTGTGATAGACTGATAGTAATTAAAATTTTAAAAACAAAAACCTAAAAAAAGAAAAAGAGAAAGAAACATTGCTACTGTAGTTAAGAGTTTAAGAATTTTTATGTATTCAACTAGGTTATAATCCCGTGAATTATACGGGTTGAATACATAAATTTTATATACCAAATAATAAAACAATATATATTTAAAAAATCTCTTTTTATTACATGGGTTGTATAAATGTAATTTTATATATTAAAAAATTATACAGGAACCATATTGTACGGGTTGAATAAATGTAATTTTATACACCAGATAATAAAAAAAGTTATATCTTTAAAACAATGTATATTACACGTGGTGAATAAATGTAGTATTGTTTACCAAATAATAAAAAAAGTTATATCTTTAAAATCCCTCGTGTATTACACAGCTTGAATAAAATTGATTTTATGTACCAAATAATAAGAAAATTATATTTAATAAAAATTAATGGATATACTCGGTACGCGATAGATGGTGATTGCAGAGATGATTATTGAAAAGAAGATACAGTGGTCAAACATATTATTTAAGAAACAAATAAGCAGTCATTTGCGTGATAAAATATAAATTATATTTAAAAAAACCCGTAATAAATCTAATTTTAAAAAAGTAAGACTTTGTTATTATTAGTAAAATCAGTGAATTTATATTTTTAATTTTGTTTGGTATTATTTTATTGTAAAGTGCATCTTATACATATAATTATATTATGTCTTAAGTTATGCATTACGTTATTGAAGCTATCCAAAATGTTTTTCGATTATATGTCTAGCATTATATATACTATTGTAAAAGTTAAAGTTTATTAGGAGAGTTATCTATAATTAACTAAAAGAGATTAAACTAAATAATAATTATCCATAAGATATTAAACTAAATAATATTTAATAGGAGGATTATCTATAATTAATTAGAAGAAATTAAATTAAAATAATAATTATCTATAAGACATGGTCTAATATGATGACAAGTGTCTTTTATTATATAGTATAGATATAGATATATCTTAAAAACCAAAGTTGGGGGGGGGGGGGGGGGGTTCACCAGCTTTGTAATTATAGTCACTATTTGTACGATCCCTCTACTCTGACATTTAGCGTTTTCAGCCCCTAGCTTTTTACTAATTTATTTTTCTATTAATAACTTTTGTTAGTTAGTTTCTTCTGTTTACCTTTATCGTTCTTTTACTTTAAAAGAACTTATTTTTACGTGCAATTTTTATGTATGTGTAATCTATGCTTCAACGTAAACTTTTTCTAAAAACGAGTTAGATCAGATATAAAACGTTTTCGTTTAAAACCAATTTTTACCTTCATTTTTATGTACGTGCCTTGGGCTAGTGTAAGACCCATACTTCTATTAACAGTTTTCATATTAGTTTCGAGTATAAATGTGTTATTTACGATTACACATACATTTGAAATATGAAGGTTTATTAAAACATTTAAGAATTAAAAACATTTCAACATCGTATCTATAAGTTCATCGTTTAAATAACGACAAAACATAGTGCGGAAGCTTGTATCTTGATTGTGTTCGGTTCTTCCTTGAGCTTGATTGTCATCCGTCATGAATTAAATCACATCTACATTGTGAATTTATCACAAACGTTAGTTAATGAGACCTTGAAACGCATCTAAACGGATTCAGGAACCCAAAACAAACATTTGAAACTTTTGGTGTTAAACCCGCCGTAGGCCACGCTAGCCCATCGTGACCCACGGTGGGTGTTTTCTGCCAAACTCAGCAACTGCAGACCGTAGGTCACGATCTGTGTCGTAGCCTACGTTGCAGCTTTTCCTTGATTTCTTAATCGCACTAAAATCGTGATAACTTTGCGACCGTAGGTCCGTTTTGCTTCAAGTTCGGTTTCACCAGCTTTGGAATTATTGTCACTATTTGTACGATCCCTCTACTCTGACATTTAGTGTTTTCAGCCCCTAGCTTTTTACTAATTTATTTTTCTATTAATAACTTTTGGTAGTTAGTTTCTTCTGTTTACCTTTATCGTTCTTTTACTTTAAAAGAACTTATTTTTACGTGCAAATTTTTATGTATGTGTAAGTATAGATTTGAGTGTATCTATGCTTCGACGTAAACTTTTTCTAAAAACGAGTTAGATCAGATATAAAACGTTCTCGTTTAAAACCAATTTTTACGTTCATTTTATGTACGTGCCTTGGGCTAGTGTAAGACCCATACTTCTATTAACAGTTTTCATATTAGTTTCGAGTATAAATGTGTATTTACGATTACACATACATTTGAAATATGCAGGTTTATTAAAACATTTAAGAATTAAAAACATTTCAACATCGTATCTATAAGTTCATCGTTTAAAATAACGACAAAACATAGTGCGGAAGCGTGTATCTTGATTGTGTTCGGTTCTTCCTTTAGCTTGATTGTCATCCGTCATGAATTAAATCACATCTACATTGTGAATTTATCACAAACGTTAGTTAATGAGACCTTGAAACGCATCTAAACGGATTCAGGAACCCAAAACAAACATTTGAAACTTTTGGTGTTAAACCCGCCATAGGCCACGGTAGCCCATCGTGACCCACGGTGGGTGTTTTCTGCCAAACTCAGCAACTGCAGACCGTAGGTCACGATCTGTGTCGTAGCCTACGCTGCAGCTTCTCCTTAATTTCTTAATCGCACTAAAATCATGATAAATTTGCGACCGTAGGTCCGTTTTGCTTCAAATTCGATTCCGAACAATCGTAATTTGATCCCCCACATTTTAGATTCAAAATCCATCATTCAAAACAATGATTTCTTACTCTTTATATAATCGGTGTAAGATTTATTCTTACAAATATTTTGACTCTTTAAGGGATTTAAGCACTTAAGCTTAAATCTCGCTTTTTCTTTCCTTACCTTCTATTTTCACACTAAGACTTCTATTTATCTTCCACCACAATTATATTTTTGGTGGATTTGCTATAGTAAAATCAGTTATTCTGAATTCTACCCCTCGGTTCGTCATTTTACGGAAAAGACCCAATTATAGGCATTTGACCCAAAAGCTTACATGATCATAATACATGTTCCAAATCAACCCCTAAGGGTCGTTTACCCGGTTATTCGATCGAGGGCGTTTTGGTCATTTTTAGTCCCTCCTTTTACAATGAAAGAGTTTTAATGAACTATTTGACCAAAATCGCATGTTTAACTATAATCTTACTTACGCATACCTGGCTCTAGTCATAGCATTGACCCGTTTAAATACCTTTTCACTATTAATTACTAGATAATAGCAACGCGAACCATATCTTATTTCCCTTTGATCACAAAACTCAACAAGCGATCATCAATTATTATTGTCAATGGCGTTAACAACACCATTCGATCCGTTTATTTGAAATAACCATTTATCTTTATGAGATAGTCTTTAATTACAATCTCACCTCTTTTATTCCGGTTTACTCCGTGAGTTCGTCTTATTTAAAAGTCGTTTCATATTTTGTTTGACCCGTTATGACTTACGCCATGTAGTGTCTTTTCAAATCTCTTTATCTATCCGTCAACTCATGTCCGGATTACTATTTTTACCACTTTTACCCGTCACAGTTTATACCATAACGTAATTTTCAAAATTCTTTATTTGTTCTTCATCTCTTGACTAAATTTACCGTTTTACCCTTTTTTTACCATAAATTATGGTTTCTCACCATTTTCACTTGTTCCGACCCATATTATTTCACATCGGAACATCATATTTCAATTACGTAATTTACTTTATTCATATCCAATACACACAAGTAGGTATTTTATAAAAAGGGTGTAATACCTTGCATCCAATTTACGCTTTCTCCTTCATACTTGATTCGTTTGACCCGCTTCCTTCCTAAGCTTTCACCTAGCTTGTCAAGCGTCAAACTATCATATAATATCCACAAGGTGATTAGATTAGTCATTGTAGATCATGACCTTCACACCTTATGAACCTTCATACCACTTTTACTTATTGAACTATATCATAGGTCGGTTTGACTTTTAAAAGTCAATCGCCTATTTACTTTTGGTTTTGCACAATTAAGTTTAACGAATTACCCGGTAAGCACTATTCTTAGGCCACCATTTTAATTACGTTTCTTAACTAAGTTTACGAAATTGTTAACATTAGCTTAGCATAATTTCAATCATTCATAACACATGATGATCTCAAACATCATTTGGCATGAATATAACATTCATTCCTTCATATCATACAAAACCCACTCAATGGCAAGTATGAACATATACTCGAAATCATAGATTACTCAAACACTTTCTTATTACCTTCATGCATGATGATTATAATCATGTTTATATCATCAATTTCATCATAATATTAAAACCCACTTGTCTAAGTGTGGTAAATCATCTAAACATCCAAATCATAGAAACCTATGTAGAATTTTCACTTAGGGTTTTGTTCCTAAGCAAGTATACATCACGAATTTGGCCGTAACCTCTACGATTCATACATAAATCGCATCTTGTGATCCCCTAGCTTGGGTGATTGTTAATTCAAGTTTATTCATAAATTTGAGCTCCAGTTAGCCTTTCAATTTAATGAATTTGGTTGATTTAGGGTTTTGGCTCCTTGGAGCTCTCCTGGTCGATCCAGAACACGCACACACTTAGTGTGTGTGGTGTTTTGTTTAAATTTTTATAATTAAACTTTCAATTTATCCAACTTTGGTCCCTCTTGTTTGGTTAGTTATTAAGTAGGCAACAACCTACTTATTTCTAACAATATTCCCTCTTATTAACTAAGTTAAACATTCCTAGTTAACTTAGTGAGTTCGGGAAGATTACAACTAAGTTCATTTTAAGTCCCGTTAACTAGGGCCCTTTATAAACTTTATTTCCTCAAAAGCCTTGTTCAACTTTTATTTAACATTAGGTTTAGTTATTTAAATCCTAATAGTCACAAGTTTAACTTTTACCACTAACGACACTTTACCCTTCTTTTAGTATTAACGTGGTTTAATTACCAACCCGTTTTTGGGGTGTTACAGCTAGCTCGGCTCGAATGTTTTTCGCAAGAAAATATAAAGAGAAGGATTCTAAAATTAGATCACGTGTTTTGTAAGATTTTTATTTATTGAGTAGTATATATATATACATATATATATGGTGGTAGTTGGCCATAAGTCCATTTTTCCTACAAAGTGCAAAAAGTCATAAAACACCATAATGTCAATTATATAAACACATAAAAAACCCACAAATAATAAAGTGAAGATTACTAAAATGTCATATTTTTATTGGGCTACACTATAAATTATTTTCAAAACTTATTCCAAGTATTAAAATTACTCATTACATGACCCATAACTAAAACTTAAGTGATATGTCTACCGATAGATTTCTAATCCTAAAATTATTAACTTGTAATGTAGAGTGGTTATTCCCAACTTCTCGTTTTGAATTTTAGACTTATTGTACTCTATTTGAAACTTTTTAATGTGATCTTTGCTTTATGGTTGCTATTTATGTTACATTTTGATAGTTTTTTACATGTTTTAGAAGAACTGAATCAAATCGAATTTATTCGAGTTCGATTCGAATATTTAATCAAATACAAATTAGGTTTTTTATTCGAATACGAATTCAAATCGAATTGGGTAGGTTTTAATCGAATTCGAATTCAAGGGAAAATAAAAATCATTTCGAAAATTCGAATTGAATAATTCGAAAATTCGATATTCTATTCGATGAACACCCCTACATCCACCCCCACCCAAAAACCTAACACCCCCCCCCCTAAAAAAACCTATAAAAACCTAAAAAACACACAAAATTATTTTTTTAATATTTTTTTTATCGTCCTAAAAAAAGAATTTAATTTTTTTATGACGAAAAGTAGCGATTTTTTTATAAAAAAAAATTTGTGTGTTTTTTAGGCTTTTTAGATATTTTTGATTGTGTCACATTTGTTCTCGCGGTTTCCGCAATAAAAGATGGTTCCTAACGGATTCTTCCCCATATATATAGTTTCTTTGGGCTAGCTTGGGTTAAAATGTTTTCCGCAAAAAAAAATATGAAGAGAGTGGCTCTAAAATTAGATCACGTGTCTTATAGGATTTTATTTATTGAGTAGTATATAAATTATAGAGTAAACTTCCGTTTTACTTCCCGTGGTTTGGTCGTTTTAATGGTTTTGCCCCAAACCTTTAAAAATAGTCATTTTGCTCCAATAGTTTGCTATGTTTACTCTATTTTGCTCCCCGCCTCTAACTCCATCCAAATTGATTACTAACTGAAAGGATATTTTAGTAATTTTATAAATGCAATTATTAATTTATTAAAATCAATTTTGTATTTTCACACATACATATAAGAGGAATTATCTCTCTCTCTCTCTCTTTATTCCTTTTCTCTCCCCCTTCTCTCTACCTGATTCCACTGCCACCCTCCCCCAACCACCACAACCTGCCGACCTCCACCCATGATCACAATCACCTGCCGACCTCCACCCAATGCCATCAAAACGCCACTGCCAACAACATAAAAACATGACTTAAATGTCGCTTCATCTATAACAACTCAAAATCACCATCACCTGCCGACTGCCCATGCAACGCCGTTGAAGCCGCCAAACCCACCAAACCCGAAGAATCGCCGACGGAACAACACCGTTCAAGCCCATCGTTCAAGCCGCCGCATCTCCGTCAACAATCGCCGACAACCACCATCCCCACGACCTCAACACCGTCAACAAGCATCACCACCACCACCGCCACTCCACCCCACATCGAGTACCGACCACCGCTAATGATCCACACAGTTACATCATCGTCTGCAGCCATAACCCCCAAATTTTTATCAAACCCTAGTCATGGATCTGATCGTAATTATCAATCTTTGATCTCTGAACTCACCGATGGCGTCCGACCACCACCGTCCCCACCGTCTCTCTCCTCTCCTTCATCATCTCTTTCACTTTCTCTCTCTTCAGAAATACCCTAAATTCCAAATCCATCTTCACAATCCATCAGTCCATCACCAAACACCAGCAGCGAATATTATTCGCCAAATCAATCCTCCTCGCGATCGTCTTCCTCATCCGGTTCCAAGCCCTCCGTTACTGCGGCACCGCCGCCATGATCCTCGCCGAAACCTCAGGCCACCTCGTCGCCGAAAGTATACGACTGTTGTGCTATTTGTTCCTGTTGCGGTTAGTATGTTGGTGTTTGAGGCGGAGGGGGATAGTGTTTCCATTGGTGGGCTTGGATGGCCGTAGGTGAATATGGTGGTTTTTGGGGTGCTTTTGAGTGAGAGTTATGTGGGTTCCGGTGACCGGTGAGGTGGTTGGGTGGTGACTGGTGGTGGGTGGGTGGTGATCGGTGGTGGGTTGTGATGGAGAAGAGAGAGAGATATGCAAAGAGAAGAAAGTGTGTAGTGACTGTAATGTGTGTGTATATATGATATAAATATCTATACAAGTAAATTACCAAAATATCCTTACTTTTATGTGGCAAGTTACCAAAATACCCTTTCAGTTACAATCAATTTGGATGGAGTTAGAGGCGATGAGCAAAATGGAAAAAACATAGTAAAAGATTGGAACAAAATGACGATTTTTAAAGGATTGGGGCAAAACCGTTAAAACCATCAAATCACAGGGAGCAAAACAGAAGTTTACTCTAAATTATAAATAATATATAAATGGTTATATGTGTATCGTATGGATAGCACGTGACAAAAAAACTTTATTTATTTATGAACCAAATACAACTTACTGGGTAAACTGGAACCATTTTTTCCCTTTTATAGAATAGTAAACTGGAACCATTTTTTCCCTTTTATAGAATAACAAAACTCAACATACTAAGTGGCCTTTGTTGGCGGTAAATAGGCCTACGTTGGATTAATGAAATTGCATCCCACGGGCCGAACAAAATAATCAGGATGTGTATTAATTTAATTGGCCCAAGTAAAAAGTATGCTAATTTTAGTTTTGCAATTAGCAATTTAGCATATTCAAGTTAAAAGAAACATAATTCTTCGCAATTAGTATTTACTTTAAATCAATGTTTTAAAAGCCCGGTTTTTAATCGTAGTCGGGTTAGGCTTAGAAACAGTTTAACCGGTTGTACTGGACAATTTAACTCAAAAAATCATCCAAAACTACATGATTTCATAAACAAAATCAACTTTTTCAACAAAGTCTTATTAAATATCAAAAATCAACTTTTTCAACAAAGTCTTATTAAATAAAAGTCCACAATAGATTTATAGCATTGGAGTGTTAAATGCATAAGGTCACGAGCATGTAAAAGATGAAATTTACTATTATCGCTATTTTAAACTCAAAATTTTAACATGTGATTAAACCGGTAGGCCGGTATGGACCGGTATTACCGAATATACCGGGGATTCGAAGACTATATTGGAACCTTGTTTATACCGGGTTCAACTATACCGAGACAACAAATGGTTGCCGGTTCAACTGGTATTATCGGCCAGTTCGAACCAATATTTAAAACATTGCTTTAAATAGAAGTTAAGTTTTGTTTATTTCTTGAAAATAATTGCATATATTTCTAAGAACATTTTCTAAGAACATACAATACTTGTAACTTTGTTTTAGAATATTTGTAAGTTTTGTATAACTTTTAAAAAAATATACACTTTTATAAACTTTATAAAATATGTAAAAAATGTATTTAAGTGTAAAGATGGATTGTTTGAAAAGAAAATGTTGCTAAAAGATAATTGTTTAAAGTTTATATCGTTTATTTATCATGACATGATGACATCTATCGTTGATTTGTAAGGTGACTATACATGTTTTTTTAGTTTAAAAAACGTCAATGCATCGCAGGTGGTTAAAACGGCCGACTATACATGTTTTTTTAGTTAAAACGGTTCAGTCGGTTATGTTATTGGTATGTTGGGATATCTTGGATCAATTCTCGTGCAAAGAAGGTGCATATATCTGAGGAACAATGGCAAAAATTTTAATAGATTAAGCTGATTTTTTTTTTCATTTGGTGGAGGTTTGTATGTCTGTTTCCTTTTTGTTGTATTTCTAGCCATTGGCTAGGGTTTGTGTTTTAAGAATCATTGCCTTAAAAAAAAAAGAAAATCGCTTTTAAAAACATTTTTTGACTGACGTTTTCTTTGCAGTTTGCACACAATATGAGAATATGTTTTATACGAATTACCACCACTTTCTTCGTTAATAAATGCTGGATAATTTTTTTTAATTGTTTAAAGTTTATATCGTTTATTTATTATAATTACACAATGACAGCTAGCTAGCTGTTTTTTTAGAAAAGCTTCTAGTCTTAATATGCTTCTATTAACTAATTATCTATTATCTATAAGGCTATTTGGCAACTTCTGAATAGTCAAGTGTTAAACTAGTAAAAGGTCTAAACCATTAAGTGTTGAACCAGTAAGAGTCTGAACCATTAAGAGTCAGTATAATGCTTAACCGTTCAGAGGCAAATGTCTGAATCATTCAGACATCTGCTCGCGAAACAAACAGTCTGAACCATTAAGTGTTGAACTATAGTTTTAGTACAAAGAGTTTATTTCACAAAAGATGCCTTTACGATATCATTTAGAAAAGCCTAAATAGGCATGAGGTTTATATAAAGTAAAGTTCAGGTACAAATAAACTTAACATACAAAACATACAAACTGAAGGAAAACACAAAAAAACATAGTGGCATTTTCGTAATATTTGGTCATAGGGTAATTATCAAAATTACTCTACTGGATCATTTGTAGAGTGATTTTGGTCTTGTAGAGTAATTTTGTAAAATGTTCTTGTAGAGTAATTTTGATCTTGTAGAGTAATTTTGTAAAATATTCTTATAGAGTAATTTTGATAAAAAAAAAAACCTACCCCGCCCCCGATCCCCAAAAACCTAAAAAAACCTAACCCCTCCAAAAAAAAAACCTAACCCCCCACACCCCTAAAAACCTAAAAAAACCTAACCCCCTCCCAAAACTAAAAGCTAAAACTAAACCATAAAGCTAAACCTCATAACTAAATGCTAACAAAATTACTCTACAGAGTCATTTTACACATTTACTCTACAAGAACAATTTACAAAATTACTTTTACAAAAGATCAAAATTACTCTACAAGAACATTTTACAAAATTACTCTACAAGACCAAAATTACTTACAAATGATCCTGTAGAGTAATTTTGAAGACCAAATCTTTACGAAAATGCCATCCCGTTTTTTGGCTTTTCCTTCAATTTTTACGTTTTGTATGTTAATTTTATTTGTATTTGATCTTTAGTAATGGAAAGCATTAAACTGGGAATAAAATAACAATCTCATATAATTCTTGACAGTAAAATAAGGAGAGGAAATATTGTATTTCTATACACCCCCTCAAGATGGAGCTTGTAGATTTCGCATGCCCATATTGACGAGTAAAGGTTCAAGTTGACGTGAGCCCAACGGTTTAGTGAAGAGGTCGGCTATTTGCATCTTAGTGTCAATGCGGAAAGGTTCAATTTCTTGAGATTCAACACGTTCTTTGACAAAGTGACAATCCATTTCCACATGCTTCATTCTTTCATGGAAAACCGGGTTGTTGGCGATGTGTCGAGCCGCCTGGTTGTCACAATAAAGTGGTGTAGGTCCAAACTGTTCAGTCTTAAGACCCTTTAGGAGCCATCACATCCATAAGATCTAACTAGTGGTTGTTGCCATGGCTCGGTGTTCTGCTTCAGCCGAAGAACGGGAAACGACTGATTGTTTCTTGGACTTCCAAGAGATGGGAGCTCCCCCCCAAGAGTAGAAGTATCCAGTTCTTGATCTTCTTGTGAAAGGACAACCTAACCAATCGGCATCACAATATCTGACCAAGTTTGTTCTTCCGTCTTTAGGAAAGAAAATTCCCTGTCATGCTATTGCGTTTAGGTACCGTAGTACTCGCATGACGGCATCTAAGTGACTTTTGCGTGGATCGGACACAAACTGGGTTTGGAAACTTACCGAATACGCCAGGTCCGGTCTCGTGGCTTGGAGGTAAAGCAACCTCCCCACCAACCGTCTATACATGTTTGCATCCACGCGAGCATCTTCATTGTCTTCTTCGAGTTTTAGGTTTGTTCCATGGGGAACGTGCATGGCTTGCATCCTAGCATCCCACTATCCTCCAAAATGTCTAGAGTGTACTTCCGTTGGCTAAGAACTAACCCGTCTTTTGTGCGAGCAGCTTTGATTCCCATAAAGTACTTAAGGGGGCCAAGGTCCTTGATGTTAAACCTTGCATCTAGGTAACCTTTTGTCTCTTGTATTTTCTCTTGGTCGTTTCCCACTATGATGACGTCATCGACGTATATGAGAGCACCAACGAACACCTTCCCTTTCTTATAAGTAAAAAGGGAGTGGTCTGCGAGGGATTGTTTGAACCCAAGTTCGAGTAAAACTGACGTAAATTTTTGATACCAGTTTCTCGAGGCTTGTTTCAACCCGTATAATGACTTTCGTAGCCTACACACTTTTCTTTCTCCCTCTTTTTCATATTAAAAGTTTTCACTTGCAAAGTTTGTTTCATATTAAAATTTTCAAGTTCACACAAAGCTTTTTAACGGCCATCACTAACCATGATGAAATTCGAGGGATGCCATGCAAAGGGAAATAAAAGCTCTTGAAGAAAACAGCACTTGGACCATTTTTGGTACAGAGAGTTTATTTCACAAAGATGCCTTTACGATATCATTTAGAAAAGCCTAAATGGGCATGAGGTTTACATAATAATGGAACGCATTAAACTGGGAATAAAATAACAATCCCATATAATTCGTGATGTACAGTAAAATAAGGAGAGGAAATATTGTATTTATATATGAACTAATAAGAGCTCTGAACTATTAATAACTTCATTAATAACTAAATAAATAACCCATATATCGTTATCTTACATAATTTAAACTCTCAACCTCTTGAATTAATGATGAATGTACTTTACCACTAGATGTCCCTTGGGACGAATACTCGTATATTTAATAATAGAAATGATTCTGAAAATTCTAGTGAATAATTTATATCAAATAAAATTACAATAATAAATTTTATGGACGTGAAACTAAATTTCCGTTAGCCCAGGAAATAGAAATAGATTTATTCGTTACTCATCATTCATCATGTGTTATTAGCTATACACATTTTGTTGAAAATGTCTATGGGTGTATTACATTCTCATTGCAATTGAAAGTGCAAGATAAAATAGTATTTAAGTGAAAAAGATATTGTTGTTAAAAATCTACTTACAATATTATTGTGCCATTTTAATTTTCAACGTGCTACCAACTCTATTTTTGGAGTTACTTTGAGAAATAAAAGGGGACCTTGTTTACTTTTTAAGTTTCGTTATTCTTAGTCTAAGCTTATTGATCTTCCGAGTTATATTAGAGTTATACTTAAATTTGAGACAAAATATAGAAATACCGAGAGTTGATGTAATGACAAGCAGGTCTTCAATCTGGATGACACAACGTAACAATTGTTAGTCTCGTCACATGGAGAGGAGATTTAATTCATGATCTGACTCCAACGTAATAATAAGTATCTTGCGGGTGAGAGAGAATAATGTTGGATATTTTAGTGTAATTTGAGATTGCGTGTGATGTTCAAATAAGAGTGCAAGCTTATTTGAATGTCATCGGGACTAACGGGTGATCCAAGGGGGCAGCGCCCCCTTGGCGGGAGTCTGGGGGCAGCACTCCTGGGAGCAGGGTCCAAGGGGCGGCAGCCCCTGGCGGGGTCCAAGGGCAGAGCCCCTGGCTGGGGTCGAATTTCGGGCTAAAGTCCTTTATCAAAAATCCTTTATAAAAAATGCATCAGAAATTGAATTTCGGGCTAAATATGCACTTTTGGAAACTTAAGGGACTAAAGGTGGTTTGTGCTAAATAAAAACTGCCTGCAGTTTGTGAAAACTGCATATACGCTCCCAATGAAAACTGCCAAAATAATCGAAATTTGATTATTGACTCTCAATAAAAAATTGTCATACAAAAATCTAGAATTTTTCTGATTTATCCGATCAAAGATTGGTAGCCACTCCTATTGTTTGATCTGATAGTGATTACACGACTTCGGATTTATCCAAGCAATTTCGAATTATTCCCAACAAATAATACATTCAATGCAAGTGGTGAATGTTATTGTTAAACGAGCCTACTTATTTCGTCTTGTGGTCAAGATATTTTTGTAGTGGACCATTTATAGGGAGGAAACGGAACATCAATGTCGTGTCCTTATCCCTAGCTATGTCGATGGCTCTTGACCTATGAGATCTCTTTTATCAAGTGCGATCACGCATTCAATGCATCGTAGGAAACGTCACATCATAGTAAATGGTTTTGTAGTTTTGCTCGAAACCATTGGTAGATCTTGAACTTAAAATCAGAGGGGGGGGGGGGGGTCTCAAAATTCAATATTTTACAATACAAAAAAAATTCTTGGGAATTTTCAGTAAACTTAACACTACAGATTGAAAAAACTGGGGTGGCAGGGGGTCGGGCACTCCCTGGCCCTAAGGAAGCTCCGCCAATGCTCGGAATATTCTTTTACTCGGTTATTGTGATGTTGTGGTATGAAGGGCATACTACCAGGGTTTGTATGAGCCATTGTGTAACACCCTCAAAATTCTAAATTTTTATTATTATGTTATTGTGATAAGTAACGTAAAGTGACGTTATTTGTTAGTAAAATAGGTAGGTGATGACTTATAACAAAACCGAACTTTAGGGACTAAAATGAAACATGAATGAAAGTTGTGAGTATTTAAAGTTGGAAAAAATAAATCATACACTTAGAAAGTGTGTGTGTACCGAGATTGAGAGAAAAGGGAGAGAAACACTCTCTAAACCTGCATACACAAATTCAGTGAATCTAGAAGTGAAATCAAAGGGGTATTCTTGCATGATTGAATATTTAGATCAATATCATCTAAACCTAAGGTATGTTACAATTTCATTTTTTGTGGGTTTTCTGGTTTAGGTAAATGCATGAAATAAGAATGTCTAGTGATTTAGTAACCATAAAAATATATATTGATGTTATATGGAGGCTTAGGGTTATCATTCTTGTTGATTTTGTGAAGTATTTGACTAAATGAGATGTTTGGATCATTATCCATGTATGTGATGAAGTGGATTTTTGACATAAGAGTTGAACTCATGAGATATGTTGATCAAATTAAGTATTAGCTTATGATAAACTGAAATTACAAGTGTAATTTGATTGTTATTGAATGTATAAACTTGTTGAAATAAAAAGGTAAGAGGTGTTACACTCTAACCCATTATCATATAATATATTAGAAAAATGCGGATAATTCGGTCTCATATTTTTTAAAACAATAACGCACAAGTTTGGGTTAACGGATAACCCAGACAAACCAACTTAACGGGCTATTACACAAATAAGTTATCGTCGAAAATAATAAGATTTTAATACATAAAACTTTGTCACGCATATTCATTTGAACTTTCCCAAAATAATGCTCCCGCGGAAATGGCGGTTTCGAAGTGTTCGGTTCTTCGCGTGCTTGGTCGTCCTTTTGTCCGGTTCCCACCTTAGAAATACCTATCATAAACACTAAAAAAATAGTGTTTAAATTAAACGGTCAACACGAGTTAAAACGACGAAGAAATAAACGTTTGTGGAAACAGGGGTCCGTCGCGTCACGCGACGGAGCACACTTGTCCCTACGCATGGTGCATAGAGGACCTGTTTCCAGCTCTGGCAGTTTTTACCCCTGCACGAAAATCTTGCCTAATTTTCACCATTTTGCAACGAACTTGACCCAACCTCAAGTTTATCATGTTTAGGATTTCCCCCCATAAATATAGGTTCAAACTCATGACCCAAACCCGGATCCTTTAGCTTTTAAATCATTCATTTGGTTTGTAGTTATTTACACAACCGACACATTAGGAGGCATTTCGCATCCTGAATCATGCCTCCTGCTTTCTTATCAATATTTTCATTATTTCTTACCAACCACTACTTCGAATTATGGTTGGTTACACTAGGAAAATCTTAACTTCTCATTATTATCTTCCGATATAGCATTTTACGTTAAAAGACCCGTTAAGAGGCTTTAAGCCAAATAACTTTGCGCCTCCCACTTTTATGTTACCAGAAGGATCAACCCAAATATTACTCATTTTTAATCTATCCTTAAGGGTAGTTTGCATGTTTATTAACCGGGGCATTTTCATCAAATTTAGTCTTTTTTTTTACAATCGGGGAACTTTTAAAGCTTATTTTAAAACTAGCGGGCACTTTTAACTCGTTAACCCATCTAGATTTATTATGCCCTTAGAATGTAAAAGTTTTCCAATAGTCTAACGTTTTAAAACTCATTTAGTCATATTTTCGTATCATGACATGCCTTTGGCTCTAATGGTCGTTTTACCCAAATACTAGACATATATCACTTGATGTGATCTAGTGTCCACCCTTGATTCAAGATCACCATTTGACCCACTTGACCATTTGTCCTTTTTTACCATTCTTGGTTCTTTCTTTTGGCATCTAAATCAATGTTTTTAATGTTTATCACCTAAACTCATTTTTACTTCTTTAACCCGTTTTGGTTCGCGTCATTAAGTGTTTATCACAAAAACTTGTTTTTTCTTGTTTGACCTGTTTTGGTTCGCGTCAGTAAATGTTTACTACCAAAAACTTATTTTTACTTCTTTGATCCGTTTCGGTTCGCGTAAGGAAATAATTATCACCAAAAACTCATTTTTACTTGTTTGGCTCGTTTTGGTTCGTGTTTCACCAAAACTCATTATTTTCTTGTGTTTGACCCATTTTGGTTCACGTTAGCAAGTGTTAACTACCAAAAACTTATTTTTACTTGTTTGACTCGTTTTTGTTCGCGTCAGCAAGTGTTTATCACCAAAAACTCATTTTTGACCTGTTTTGGTTCACGTCATCAAGTGTTTATCACTAAAAACTCATTTTTACTTGTTTGACCTGTTTTGGTTCGCATTAGTAAGTGTTTACTACTAAAAACTCGTTTTTTTGTGCTTACACCATAAAGTATCCTTTTCAAAACTCATTGTTTACTATCAATATACGGTTTCATCCCATTTTATTCGTTCGACCTACATCAGTTCACTATTATTTCAAAGGTTCATTCGATTCTTTGATCATCTTGTTCTTAACCGATTACATAAGTAGAGGTTCTATTTAAGAGGTGTAAGCTTTACTTACCTTGCGTTCGTTCATGCTTTGTCGCGCTTGACCCATTACATTACAAGCTTCCAGTTAGCTTGTCAAGAGTCAAACGACAATATAATATCCATAAGATGGTTAGATTAGTCATCACTACCATGACTATCACCCTTATGGACCTTTATACCATATTTCACATTCGATTCTATTATAGGCCAAAAGTCAAAGTGCCAAATGACATATATATGCACTTACAAGATCAATAAAACTCATTTAGGCACTTTATCAAACATTTGGTGGACATCATATTCAAGTCACCATTTTAACTAAATTCCTCAACCAAATCATCGCATTTCTTTCTATTCAACAAGTTCATACAATTATTAACATCATGTTAACATAGTTTTTAGTCATCGTATGCTAATTCATCACACACTCTAAAATTTTGGGTTTTCATCTTTTATGAGAAAACCCATTTCATCATACAATTGAACATTTATCCTAACATCCAAACTATTCAAGTTTCTCACATAACTATTAAACATGATGATCAAATCACTATCATAACATCAATTTCATCATGACATCAAAACTTACTTCATGACGTATATGAACATTTACTCGAATCTCTAATTTATTCAAGTATCTTACACATACAAGCAAGTATGATAATCATGAACATCATAACAGTACCAATTTCATCATATCGTAAAAACCCACTTTAAGACATGTATGAGTATATTCTTAAATCTCCAAATAGTTTATGAATTTCACATATTCTAGCAAGTATGATGACTGTGAACATCTATACAAACCAACAATAATATTGAACTCAAGGTTATCACCTTCAAATTCCTCCACCAATGAAATTCATCAAACCAAATTATACAGCATACATCTTGATTGCTAAGCTTAGATGATCATGAGTTTAAGATCATGTATCTATTCCATGATGAATCCTTCTTCAAGTTTGACATTTTTTGGAGATTTTGGAAGAAGTCATTCCCCCTTTCTATATATACACGACCTACACACACACACACACACCATGTATGTGTTTTATTTTCTTAAACTTTTATATTTTTAACTTTCAAGGATATGCACTATTAGTCCCTCCATGTTTTATTGTTCATAACCCAATTAATCTTTATTAATGAACAACTATGTTAACTAGGTTACATATTTCATGTCAATTGTCAAGTGAAAATGATAATTCAATTTACTAAGCTTGGGAATGTTACAATCCGACTTAGATTTTATAGCCGGGCCTTTTATAAACATTATTTCTAAAAAAACATTCATCAATTCCTTAGGTTTATTTATTTAGATCCTAATGTTTACGGGTCAATTTTACCATTGACGGTATTTTACTCGCTCATCACCGATTAATTTGGTTTATTTACCAAATTCGTTTTTGGGATGTTACAAAAGGTTGGCAAATTAAGCTAATAGAACAGCTTGAAAGCAATGCCACTATGTGTTTGATAAAATGCCTAAGTGAAAACTTGATATGTTACTTAGATTGAAACTTGGTGAAAGTCCTATGAATGATTTCTAGTGAATCATTCGTTAGAGGAGACAAAAATGATATGTATCTTAATGATCGATTTGGCTTAAATAAATAGGCAACTCAAGTGAGGCTTCCGGAACCCAAAGCTAGGAAGGAAGCTCATTCAAAAGGAAAGCTTTAAGGTATGCAACAACATTGTTGCTTTTATTTATTTGTAAATTTATTGATGATGATGCTAAATTGCCTAAGAAATTGAGTAAAAGACCTTTTGGGTCAAGTGTTTTAAATAAACCGTATCAATGGCATGTAAAACGGAAGTATAACATAACCCACGCGGTCATACAAGTAGAGGTGTTGCATAATGGTAATAAACGTGGTCATGGACCATAGTGGGAATTGATAAAAGGATGTTTGTCACTCGTGGTTGATGAAAACCATGAACACTTTACCAATGGGTCGTTTGTGGTCTATAGGGCCACACACTAAGTAACAGACATGTAAAAACCAATGTATAAACAACTGATGATTGTCGTCAGTGTCATGCAAAAACCAAATAAACTAGTAGCTAGAGTAAGTTAGATATCGAACCAGAGGAGATTGTGGAAAGTGTTATAATGAAAGGTATTAATTAACTACTACTGAAATGAAAAATCTGTTTGATTGATTGTTATGATTATCTAACTGAATGAATTGAAAACGAAGTTTTTATCAAATGGAGAAACAATGGTTCCTCCGGAATTCAGATTCTCAGTTAAATTCAACTATGTGTCTAACTTAACACTCACATAGACATAAATGTTAAACCTAATTCATCAATTGTGATAATTGCAGACTAAGTCCTCCGGTTAATACGTTAACGGGAGGTTATCAAACAAATACCAATTGCATTTACCAACCCTAGTCCCATGTCAAATAAATCCCAACTACTAGAACTCTCAGGAACTGAATGATTGAAGAGTTAAATAAAAGCAATCGTTTACAATCGACAATTCAAGTTCACTGGCAAAAAACATCGAATGCTTAGATTGTCGGATTAAACAAAGTTATAAACACATAATTAAACTAACATACAAAAACCCTCCATTCGGAGGAAACCACACGAGTTTTAGCCGCTCATCTTGCAAACAAGATCAACAAAAGTCTGATTTGATGATGAAGTCATGATTGCTTGGATGATTTGATGAGAATCGTGATGGATTGTGGTGAAAAGCCTTGATCTCTCGAGCTTGGAAGTGCCTTGGTCGTTCTTGGAAGTCAAGATAATGATAACATACTTTTGAAACCCTAATATATCTCAACAGGCCAAAAATCATGTTTTTTCGGAACCGGGGCGTAACTGACGGTTGACGTCAGTACGTCAGAATTTCTGTTCAGTTGCTAGAACCAACCGTAACTGACGGTCAGTGGCCGTCAGTTACGGTTTACACCTTCTGCTCATTCCTTCGTCAAACCTACCTAACCGTAACTGACGGTTGGGTAACCGTCACAACGGTCGCGGCATCTTTTATAACATACACTTTGCAAACCATTTTCAACTAATGACCAATCCCCCTGGACTTTATTCTATTGCATTCCTTGCAATTCTAATCTAACCCTCGAACCAAACACACTTCGAATCCATACTTTGACCTGTAAGATCCAGTATAATGCTTTTGTTCAGCTTTAACCATCATAAATACACCGAATTACATGCTTTACCTCACAACACAAACTTCTCGTAGTTATCTCATTCTAAGCATGTAAATACATAAAACACACATAATACTCACAAATTAATCACTTTAAGGCTCAGGTTTCACCCTCTCCATCAACAACCCACGGGGTCGTAGAAGCCAAGGTATTATCCCTGGATACCAACCATAATTTCGATTGTGGTTGGGAATAATGAGGAAACTTGATAAGCAATGTAATAGACTTGAGCTAAATCGATTAAAGTCTCATAATGGGTTGTTTGGATAAAATGTCAAATTGGAAGATGATATTGGAATGTTAAGGTTTTGCCTAAAGTAACCATCCATAATTGAGGTTGTGGTTGGAAGGAATTATGAAAACCTTGATAAGAACATAGGAGGCATGAACTAGAATGCATAATGCCTCTTAACCTGTCGGTTTGGGTAATAGCCACCAAACCGAATGAAGGAAGTGAAAAACTAAAGAATCCGGGTCCAGGTAGTGGATCTGGACTTATAAATATAGGATAAAGTCCTAAAAAATGTAACTCTCGTTTCTTTTTATCAAACATTTCATGTTATAATTTAATGCAAAAAATAGGTCCAAACTTTTTTTATTTAAATCATGATATGTTGGGATTGAACCCAATGAAAGGAACATATGATACAAAGCCAAATAACACTATCCGAGCTTTGGTTAAACTATCAGAGGTTACAACCTCTGATGTACATACACTGATTTCCCTAAAGACTGCTCATCCTATCATCTGCCTTCGCAAAGCTTCAAAGGTCTGCAAGAGTTCAAGGGTCAGAGGATAGAGATGAAAGTTCAGTCATTAGCTTAGTTAAATCAATGTAAGAGTACTAAGCACTGATAGTTAGTATTAGCAGTGTTTTCAGTTAGTTACAATTGGTTTCCTGTCACTATCAACCCTGACGTCATCAAAGATGCTCAGTGGTTAGATAGTTAGTATAAATAGGTAACGTCTATAACAGTTTAAACTTGTCTATTAAAAGATCAACGTTCGCATATCATCTTCTCTGCATTTTCTTATTACCAAACTGTAATTGCAAAGGCTGAGGGGGAGTTTGTGAATCACATGCAAGTTAATCAACTTGAAAGCATGATGATGATGAAAACAAACGACCATTGCTTGTAGTAAAAGTTTTCCATCTTATTCCGCTGCAAATCTCTTTTAATTCAATCATTTTCCATTTTTGAAACAAAAACTACAAGTAATTCAAACTCAGATCCTAACAATTGGTATCAGAGCTTGATTCATCAAATTCGATCTAACAATCGATTTGGTTCGAACAGATCAGCTCTCTTGCTAATCAGTTTGGTTGTTTTAGCTTGATATTCAGAGTTTTATTACGTTCAAAGTTTTTAAAACAAAATCTGTAAAAATCAATTGAAAATGTCTCAAAACACAAAGGATGACAAGTCTGGATCCTTGTTCAAACCGCCGATGCTCAAAAGAAATGAATATTTCATTTGGCAACGATGGATGGGTCACATCCTTGCTCAGCAAAACACCGGTTGCTGGAGATCTGTTGCTTATGGACCTCACGTTCCAATGGTTCCAAGCACAGAGGATCCAACTAAACAAGTGCCAAAAAATCCTGAAAACTTTTTGGAGCAGGATTTCCAGAAATTTGAATTGGATGCTAAGGAATTTAGCATAGTTGCTTCGGTCTTACCCAATGAAATTTATGCTGGTCTATTCCATTGCAATAGTGCAAAGGAGTTATGGGATGCACTTAAAGAGCAATTCGGTGGGACTGAGGAAGTGATAAAAAGTAATAGAGAAGTTCTAAATCAGCAGTATGAAATGTTTTGTCACTTGAAGGAGAGTCTCTAACACAACATTTCGAATGTTACAGCTGTTTCATCAGTGAACTTAGACTGGTTAACGTGGCTCTATCTAATTCGACTGTCAATAGTCGTTTCCTTAGATCGTTACCAGATAAGTGGGAGACTGTAGCTTATGTAACGAGAAAGTCTGTTGGGTTTAAAGAAATGTCGTTGACACAACTTCATGGGATACTCCTCACCTATGAGAGAGAGTTAAACCAGAAAAAGAATTTGCAAGATTCTGGCAAAATGACTGATGATTACTCATTGGGTAATACAACTCTTTTTGGCCAAGAAGAGGGATCTGGCAGCAGTATGGATCAAAGTTATGATCACTATATAGATATTACATCTGGTGGGAACTCTGGATCTGAAACATATGCACCCAACTATGCTTTTACTGCTAGTGGGGAAAGCCAAACCTCTGACAATCTATCCTTTGAGCTGAATGACGTGCAACACTTTGAACCTTCTGATCTTAAAGAAATGGATATTTTGCACCAACTGGCCTTATTGAGTGTTAGGGAGTAAATTCTATAAGAGAACTGGTAGAAAATTCCCAGGTTTGCATAAGGGGTTGAAGGTTGGGCTGGATAAATCAAAAGTCAAGTGTTATAAGTGTAATAGGCTAGGACACTTTTCCAGAGAAGGCAGGTCTCAAAAATTTGGACCAATAGTGACTCATCCTGGCCCTAGACCTCAGCACACACAAAACACTGCTCATTATTCCTAATATGCCCCTGCTCAACATGTTCAAAACACTGCTCACTTTGCACATCCTGCTACCACTGTTCCAGTGCATTATGTTCAATCCACTGCTCCACAAATTCAATATGTTCAGGCACCATCACATCCTCAAGTGCTTGTACAACAAGCACCCATTGTTACACAACCTGCTCAAACCACTGCTAGTCCAGCAGAGGTTGGTCAACAAAGCTTTTTCACACAAAGTTATGTTGACTGGAGCAGCTTGCCTGAGGATTTGACTGATGAAAACTTTGCTTTAATGGCCAAAAATGATGTTGAACAAGAATTTTGTTTAATGGCCTTAGAGACAATTGCTAAAGGTGTTGAATATGTGGAGATAGTGTCAAAAACTGATGAAGTTCAAGTTTGTGATGAAACAGTGGTTTCAAGTGAAGAAAAAGAAAATACTGCTAATAAGGAAAAGAACTCTCCTACTGACCCATGGAATGTTGATGTGTATGAAGATGAGTGTGATTGTGCTCTCATGGCTGCTACAAAGGTATCACCTCAGATCCTTAAAGATCTATGTTCTGACAAATGCATCATTGCTTTTGCAAACATCAAGAAGGTGAATGAAAACCCGAGAAACAAAATTTTAGAAGAGGAACTTAATTTTGAAAAACTGATTAAAAAGTTAAAATCAAAGTTAAGTGAAAAAGATTCTGAAATGAGTAGCCTGAGACATGAATCAAGCATAACCAAGGACCAACTCCAAACTATGGTAGAAAAATACCAAGTTTGTAAAAAGGAGTTAGAAGAAACCCAAATCACTTGTGAAAAATGGGTTGGGTCCTGTAAAGGTTATGAGATTATGCTTGATGCTCAGATCAAGAGCAACATTAAGTTTGGTGTACGTTTTAGAACCTATGACCAAATTGAGAAAAAATACTGCTGAAATTGATTCTGAGTTGGTTGAAGTAGTCCCCAAAAATTTGGTTGGCGAAGAGATAAAAATCACAGATAAAGCTGGAAACAAAATTGTTTTGGAAAAACCAGAGGTTTCAACAAAAGATAAAGAAATTGAAAAATATCAGTTTAAACCAACCTGGTCAGATGAATGTGATATCTTAGAAAACTTTAAGCTAATGGACTTCGTAACCACTGATGGTATTAAAGCCCTAAAAGCACTGGTGATCCCTATCAAAGATGTACAATCTGATAGGAAAAGAAGAGTAAAGATTAAAAACTTGTTTTGTGAATTTTGTGAGAAAAGAAATCATGTGGCTGCAGATTGTTTTCTTTTAAAAGCCTATGACATTAACAAAACTTGTGTTATCAAAAGCTCTTCAAAATGCACCATCTGCAACAAAACAAATCACTCAACTCAACAGTGTGCCTATCTCAAAAACTATGAACAAAAGGTAAAAGAGATCAAGGCAAAAGCACTAGAAAGAGAAAGTTTAAGTTCTGCTGGAAATAAATCTAAGCATAGTTTTGAACCAATTGAAACATCTGTTACAAAAACCTTAAACAAAACCTCTATTCAACGAGAGGTGCAAGTGACAGATGCCCCATCATCAAACTCATTTCCAAGAGGGTATGGCCAACCTGCTTATAAAAAGGTTCCTCATGCTTATGAAGGTTACAAAAAGCCTTCAAAGCAAAGAGTAAACATGCACTCTTATGGATACAATCATCTGATAGGAAATGGCCAAGAGCAGATGTTACAAGAAAATTTCAAAACCACTGACCATTGTCCTAGACTTGAGGCTGGACCATCTGTGACCCCATCCAAAGCCATTTTGGCTTTGGAGACCAATCTTAACTGATCTATTTACTTGATGTGCAGGGACCCTCTACTTGCCTTGATAGCTTATGGTATGTAGATAGTGGAGGTTCCAGGCACATGACAGGATGTAGAGCCCTTCTCAAGGACTTCACGGCTCATGGGGGGGGTGATATATCTTTTGGTAATAACTCAAAGGGAAAGGTTTAGGGTCTGGGTCGGTTCTAGCTGGTAAACTCAAGTTTGAAAATGTGAATTTAATTGACAATATGAAATTTAACCTGCTGAGTGTCTCACAAATGAGTGACAGAGGATATGGATCCTTCTCCACTAAGAAAACTTGTCAAATTGTGGGACCAGAGGTTGTTAAAAAGATTTATCAAATCATTGCTGAGAGCAAAGCACAAATCACTGCACACAGAAGTGGGAATGTGTATGTGGTAGATATGCTAAAAGATAATCCTATGTCTGGAACATGCTTATTCTCAATTGCTTCTAGCAAAGAGACTGAGTTATGGCATAGAAGACTTGGACACACAAATCTAAAAACTATCACCACACTCTCAATACAAAGTCTTGTAAGAGGTTTGCCTCACAAGCAATTTTCCTGTGATGAACATTGTGTTTCCTGTTTAAAAGGCAAACAACATAAAAGTTCTTTCAAATCAATTAAAGAGTCCACAACAAGCCAGTGTTTACAACTACTACACATGGACTTGTTTGGCCCAGTACAAATCATGAGCTTAAAACACAAAAGGTATTGCCTAGTGATAGTTGATGATTTCTCTAGGTTTACATGGACCTTCTTTCTCCACTCTAAGGATGAAACTGCAGGCATTTTGCAAAACTTTGTCAAACAAGTAGAAAAGCAATTTGATCTTCCAGTAAAAATCTTTAGGAGTGACAATGGAACAGAGTTTAAAAATAGGGAGTTGGATGCTTTTTGTGAGTCAAAAGGAAATATAGCATTCCAAGAACTCCAGAGCAAAATGGGGTGGTTGAAAGGAAAAATAGAACTTTAATTGAATCAGCAAGGACTATGCTAGCAGATTCTGGTTTACCTTTGTCTTTCTGGGCAGAGGCTGTAAACACTGTTTGCTATGTTCAAAACAGAGTTTTGATTAACCCCAGGCATCAAAAGACTGCCTATGAGATTTTGTATAAAATCAAACCTCTGATTTCCTATTTTAATGTTTTTGGCTGTCCATGCTTCATTTTGAACTTAAAAGATTCTATATCTAAGTTTGCAGCCAAAGTTGATTGTGGTTATTTTCTGGGATACTCAACCACTGCTAAAGCCTACAGAGTTTTCAACTCTAGGACAAAGTATGTTGAAGAAACTTTGAATGTCAAGTTCAATGAACTTTCATCACTGAAAATCCCAGCAAATCCTACAGAGCTTTTTAATTTAGATAAATTCACATTTGCTGATGTTTCTATCATGCTAGACAATGCAGGTACACCACAACCATCTGAAGAAGATCAAGATCAAGGATATGATTGTGTGCTTCCACAAACAAAAGTCTATTCTTACAACAGAGGATCAGGTGCTACAAGATCTTGTGTAAACTCTGCCATTTCTGAGTCAACACTTGTTGATCCTCAAACCTCTGTCAGTTCACAAAATCAAACATCTGTTGATAAAAGTCCTACTTTTGGTCACCAAAATCATCAGAATGTTACCTCTATACCCCCAATACCTCGACCTCCATTCTCATTAGTGGCTGATACTTCAAATTCACCAGCAGAGGTTAGCTCAGATGATACACATTTGCAGCCATCACCTCAAAATGCTTTGTTCCATACCAAGGTGATCTGATTTATCTCAAAAGCCATCCAGCAGATCAAGTTATTGGCAACATCAAATCTGGGGTGCTCATACGAAGCCAATCCCAAAATATTTGTCTTTTTGCTGGTTTTCTATCACTCATACAGCCAGTCAAGTACCAAGAGGCACTGAAAGACAATAATTGGGTAGAAGCCATGCAAGAAGAACTCCTTCAGTTCAAAAGACAACAAGTTTGGGAGCTTGTGCCACTCCAAAAGATGTAAGTCCAATTGGAACAAAGTGGGTCTTCAAAAACAAAACTGATGAAAGGGGTATTGTTGTCAAAAACAAAGCAAGGCTCGTGGTTCAAGGCTACAGGCAGGAAGAAGGTATAGACTATGATGAGACCTTTGCTCCTGTAGCAAGGTTGGAAGCTATTCGCCTGTTCTTAGCTTTTGCTGCTAACCACAACATAAAGGTGTTTCAAATGGATATAAAGAGTGCATTTTTGTATGTAAAAATCAAAGAAGAGGTGTTTGTCTGTCAACCTCCGGGTTTTGAAGATGCATTCCATCCTGATCATGTCTACAAGCGCAACAAAGCATTTTATGGCTTGAAACAAGCACCAAGAGCCTGGTATGAAACTCTATCCACTTTTCTCTTATCCATAGGGTTTACTAGAGGTAAAATAGATAAAACACTATTTTTAAAATAGAAAGGAAAAAAATTGATGCTTGTCCAAATTTATGTGCATGAAATCATTTTTGGATCCACAAGCACTGCTATGTGTGAAGAGTTTCGAAAACTCATGGCAGCAGAGTTTGAGATGAGTGCAATGGGTGAGCTCCAATGTTTTCTTGGTCTCCAAGTTAAACAATTGCACAATGGTACATTTATCCATCAAAAAAAGTATGTGAAAGATCTGCTTAAAAAGTTTGATATGGATGATTGTAAACCATTTAGCACACCCATGGCAACCTCTAAGCTAGTCACCATTGATGGTAAAGATGACTTTGTTGATCAAACTCTTTATAGAAGCATGATTAGGTCTTTATTGTACCTAACTGCATCAAGGCCAGACATCATGTTTGCAACATCTGTGCCAGATCACAGGCATTACCTAGAAAGTCTGATCTTATTGCTGTAAAAAGGATATTCAGATACATAAAAGGTGCTCCCACACTTGGTATCTGGTATCCAGCTAATGGGAATATTGAGCTTTCAGGTTTTCAGATAGTGACTTTGCTGGGTGCAAAACTACAAGGAAGTCCACATCAGGAGGATGTCAATTCCTAGGTGATTGTCTAGTCTCTTGGCAAAGCAAAAAGCAGGTTGCAGTCTCAACATCCACTGCTGAGGCAGAGTATATTGCTGCTGCTAGCTACACTGCTCAACTCTTGTGGCTTCAAACCAGTTGTTGGATTTTGGTGTAAATGCACTAAAGACTCCACTCAAATTGGACAGTCAAGCTGCTGAAAACATAATTAAAAATCCAGTTTCTCATTCAACTACAAAGCATATTGACATCAGACATCACTTTGTGAGAGGTTGCTATGAAAAATGTTTGATTTCTTTGCATCATGTCCATACTTCAGATCAATGGGCAGATGTTTTAACCAAGGCATTGGATACATCTACCTTTGAAAAATTGATCTCAAGAATTGGAATGCTAAACATGATTTAAAAATAAGATTTCTTGTAAATTCATGCGTACATAGCATCAAGATGTTTTCAGAAAATCAAAAACTCATCCTTAAAAATAGTTAAAATTGTATTTTTCAATAAATCTTTAAAAGTCTGATCATAACATCTGATTGCTTAAAACCTCTGATTGGCTTCAAAATCTTATCCACTGTAAAAGTGTATCCCCTGACTTCCATTTTTACCACTTTTTCAAAACACTGATAGCTATCCACTGATAGTGTTAAAAATCAGTATTGTCCAATCCCCTGTCCTAAAACAGTGGTTTGCCACCTCAACGGTTACTTTTCTCATCAGAGGTTACACGTGGACAGATGTTAGCCATCAGATCTTGCAAACAGATGCCACGTCATGTTCACTTTTTCAAAACCCTATAAAAACCCTGTTTTATCCTTCATCAGTGTTTACCCTAAACTGTGTCGATTACAAAAATCTCAAAACTGTTTTTCTCTCTAACACCATGGCTCCCAAATCAAAATCTTCAAAGAAATCCACACAAGAACTTCCACCCTTCACTCTCATAATCAAAACTCCACATAATTATATCACCATACTTGAAGAAACCGACGCCAATACTCGCTATCTTCCAATGATTCGAATTTTGCAAAAGTCGAAATTCAAGCACACGTTAACAGTCAAAGCCCCAATTCACATTGATTCTCTTAGAGAATTTTGGAAAAATGCAAAGGTTCACTAATCTGCTGCTGGTGTTCCTTACACAATAATCTCAAGAGTAGGGGGAGTGTTGATGCAAATTAGCCCCCAATCGATCTCTCAAGTTTTCAACTTAAATGACATACAACACCCTATGTCATTTCCTCAAAATGAGATCCAAGCAGAGTTTTTGGAAAGAGGTTATGTAGGCCGGATGAAAGGTATGACAATTTTTAAACCTAACTTTCCTGCTGAGATGAGATTTTTCTTTCACACAATTCTTACTTGTCTCTCAGCAAAAACCACTGGTTTCAATGAAATCCCATTGCACATGCAATATCTGGGGTATGCAATTTTAACTGACACATATTTAAACTACTCACAGATATTGTTTAATGATCTTGTGAATAATTTTAAATATATTGAAAAAACAAAGCTTTTTTGGTGCATCCATGTTTCCTGAGTGTTTATTTACAGGATCAAATTAAAGGTCCTGAAAGTAAACAAGGCGTTGTGATTAACCCAGGCCGTCTTAATCATGAAACTTTCACCAGAATAACTAACCAAGATAAAGTTGAGAAAACACAAGTAGAGGAGGTTGAGCAAGTTTTACCTGAACAAAATGTTCAAACTCAACCTCTTGCTACTGAGCCCACTGCTCTTAGTGATCAGGGCACCACAACCGCTGCTCTGAAGCCCACACCAAAAATCTCCAAAAAGAAAACAAAAACAATTTCCAAAAATCCCACCAAACCCAAAAAGGGTCCTCTGGAAGATGAGATCCCAGAGGTTAACCCAGTGACAACACCAAAGTCACAAACCACTGCTGCTACTTCTTCACAGCAGATGGTTCAAAGATCTCCTACCGGCTTAGAAACTCCTCCTTTTTCCTCACAAAAGGAAAAGGTTGTCGACACAGGGACACCAAATTATGAAGCTCTAGATCCACTTGGCTCTATCTTTCATAGCCCCTCTCCCAGGGTAATGTCGCTTTCTACACAACCACCTTCACCAATGACTTCACTTCCACTCACAATTGTACCATTGCTGAATGCAATTGAATTAGTTCAGACACAAACCAACACTTCTCTCAACAACCTATTACTGAGAATATACTTCAGCAAGAGGCTGGGTCTGCTTCTTTATTCATTGCTAGCCCATCAGCAAATGAAGAGGCTACATCCCTTGGGTTACATGTAACCCTTGGTGATAGTTCAACACAAGCAGCCACTACAATTGCTGAACTCCCAAGTTATCAGTTTGACAGTGGTTTCATTACTAAGACTTGGTTGAAGTCAACCACTGTTGAGGTAACAACTGTTACCTCTGTTGTGGGAAGTCCTCAGTACCAAGACAAAGGGGCATCTATGTTTGAAGCTGGTCCTAAAGCCACTACTCATGATGACATAGATATAACTACCACAACTGGTAGGAGTTCAGATGATCCTATTAAATTAGGTGATGAGCTAAAATATCAGGATTTGACGGAGAGAGTGACAAGGATAGAAAGTTCTGTTGATGAAATCGAAAGTTTACTGAAGCAGATGATAGCTACCAAAAGTCAACCCTCTGTTCTATCCACTGCTGATCTCAAAGAAGCTCTTAACCCTCTGTTTCAACATCAACAACATTATTTGGATCTACAACACAAGCATCATATGAATGATGTTAGAACATGTTTGAATCAAGGTATCAAGACACTGCAGCAGACATTAAAGCCATCAAAGCACATCTACTCACAACCACTGGCCATGCACCTCCAACGGTTATATTTGTTACAACAGATGAAGCCAAAAAGGGGGAGAAACCTTTGGGTCCAAAGAAGTTAACAATAGATGATGATAAGGCCAGACCTCCCATAAATATTCCAAGGCCTGATGGTTCAAAGAAAATTGATTTAACTGATGGAATTGTGGCCAAGGCAAGGGCCAGTCACAAGAAGACAGTGATTGAGGAGAGTAGAGTGTTGCTTGAGAAAAAGATTGAACATCAAAAAGAAAAAGGAGAGGTTGGTACTTCATCAAAAAGGATACCTGCTAGAAAAGCTAGGCAACCAACATCCACACCTCCTAAACTGATTAGCAAGAGAGCTGATCTGTTCGAACCAAATCGATTGTTAGATCGAATTTGATGAATCAAGCTCTGATACCAATTGTTAGGATCTAAGTTTGAATTACTTGTAGTTTTTGTTTCGGAAATGGAAAATGATTGAATTAAAAGAGATTTGCAGCGGAATAAGATGGAAAACTTTTACTACAAGCAATGGTCGTTTGTTTTCATCATCATCATGCTTTCAAGTTGATTAACTTGCATGTGATCCCCCTCAGCCTTTGCAACTACAGTTTGGTAATAAGAAAATGCAGAGAAGATGATATGCGAAAGTTGATCTTTTAATAGACAAGTTTAAACTGCTACAGAAGTTACCTATTTATACTAACTATCTAACACTGAGCATCTTTGATGACGTCAGGGTTGATAGTGACAGGAAACCAATTGTAACTAACTGAAAACACTGCTAATACTAACTATCAGTGCTTAGCACTGTTACATTGATTTAACTAAGCTAATGACTAAACTCTGATCTCTATCCTCTGACCCTTGTAACTCTGGCAGACCTTTGAAGCTTTGTGAAGGCATATGATAGGATGAGCAGTCTTTAGGGAAAGCAGTGTATGTACATCAGAGGTTGTAACCTCTGATAGTTAAACCAAAGCTCGGATAGTGTTATTTGGCTTTGTATCATCTGTTCCTTTCATTGGGTTCAATCCCAACAATCTCCCCCTGGAACAGATGATGCCAAAAACACTTTATTCTTGGTTTTTATTCCTCAGAAGGAATTCTCTTATTTGACATTTGAATTGAAGTTCAAAGTTAAGAGATTCCATGTCATTAACATCCTTCTCTAGCTCTAAACATAGTAGTTCTTGGAAGTCTTCTGCTGCAAGCTCATAAGCAGCTTCCATGGATAGTTTAGTGGCTGCACCATCAGACTTGAGCAGTGTCAATTCATGGGTGTCTTTGTCGACCTTCCATTTTAGAATTTTCGGGTCTGATGGTTTTCTTGAAGGAGCTTTATTGCTGAGGTTTGAGCAGGAGCTTTTTGTGATAGATCTTTGGCTAGCTTGGCACTTCTATCATCTATTGGATAATCAATCATGTTCTGTATGCCTTCTTTGATAAATGTATCCTCAAACTCTTTATTAGTCTTTTCAGACATACCCTCTTGCCTTTTTCTGTGTAACAGGGCAAGTGTGGAATGGGCAGATGTTGAGCTGGACTTTTTGGAAAGTTGAGCTCTGAGAATAGCATCTTCTTTTGAATAATCAGGCTTAGGAGGCATGGATGGATCCTTTTTCCTTCTTTCTTCCAAACTTTTGTAGGTGTCTATAACCTTTCCTCACCCCATCTCATCACTTGGTTTCTGGAACCATAATAATTCCGAATCAGTTCTTGCTTCATTGTTTTCAACTTCAAAGCACTTTCAGTCATATCTTTCTTGTATAAATCCTAGGTGGGAGGAGTTGGCTTTTTGAGAGGGTCTTTCAACATTTCTTGCATTCTGTTGATTGCTTCTCTTAGCTCATCTATGCTCCAGTCCCTGAACTGTGCCCTTGTTGCCTTATACATCTTCTTTTCCATGATATACTCAATGAGTTCACTTTTGAGCAGCTTATCTTCCCTTACCGACAACTGGTTGCTCAGATCTTTGACAAAGTTTTGTAAAATGGTGACTTTACTCAGTTGAAAGGACATGACAATCTGTATTTCTCTATCATCTTTACCAGCTGATTCTCTTTTGGCAATATCCTCTGCTTGCTTCCGTTTCATTTCCAGGTAATCATCAACATTTGTAGCTCTTGGATAGCCATCAAGGGATAGGATTGTTCTTTTGTCAGGGTCATCCTCTGAAAAGAAACTTAGGATCTATTCCCTAACTGCTGGTAAATAGAGAGGATACAACTTTGATGCAGGAGTGACTTTAAGAGTTGAAGATGTTGTAAGCACTGATGTGGAGGTCACTAGTGTTGATGATATTGGAAGAGGTGAAGAGATCTTATCATCATTGATCACTTTTGTGATTTTTCTCCTTTTGAACCTTAGAGTGGGTGATGGTGGTGTGGATAATGGTTGAGTTGATGTGGGAAATGTGATCATGGTAGTGGATAGAGTTGCATTTTTGCAACCTTTGCTGTATCAACAGATGTTGACACAACAGGTGCTGTAACATCTGCTTGTGTGGATGTGGGTTTTGATTTGGAAGATGTGATAGGTTTTTGAGAGGCAGAGGTTTTAATGGTTGGATTGGTTGCAGGCTTAGTTTTGGGAGGTGTGGATGTTGGTTGCCTAGCTTTTCTAGCAGGTATCCTTTTTGATGAAGTACCAACCTCTCCTTTTTCTTTTTGCTGTTCAATCTTTTTCTCAACCAACACTCTGCTCTCCTCAATCAATATCTTCTTGTGACTGGCCCTTACCTTGGCCATAATTTCATCAGTTAAATCAATCTTCTTTTAACCAGCAGGCCTTGGAATATTTATGGTAGGTCTGGCTTTATCATCATCTATTGTTAACTTCTTTGGACCCAAATGTTTCTCCCCTTTTGGTTTCATCTATTGTAACAAATATAACCGTTGGAGGTGCATGGCCAGTGGTTGTGAGTAGATGTGCTTTGATGGCTTTAATGTCTGCAGCAGTGTCTTGATACCTTGATTCAAACATGTTTCTAACATCATTCATATGATGCTTGTGTTGTAGATCCAAATAATATTGTTGATGTTGAAACAGAGGGTTAAGAGCTTCTTTGAGATCAGCAGTGGATAGGACAGAGGGTTGACTTTTGCTAGCTATATCTATGTCATCATGAGCATTGGTTTTAGGACCAACTTCAAACATAGATGCCCCTTTGTCTTGGTACTGGGGACTTCCCACAACAGAGGTAACAGTTGTTGCCTCAACAGTGGTTGCCTTCAACCAAGTCTTAGTAATGAAACCACTGTCTAACTGATAACTTGGGAGTTCATCAATTGTAGTGGCTGCTTGTGTTGAACTATCACCAAGGGTTATATGTAACCCAAGGGATGTAGCCTCTTCATTTGCTGATGGGCTAGTAATGAATAAAGAATCAGACCCAGCCTCTTGATGAAGTATATTCTCAGTAAGAGGTTGTTGAGAAGTGCTGGTTCGTGTCTGAACTAATTCAATTGCATTTAGCAATGGTACAATTGCGGGTGGAAGTGAAGGTATTGGTGAAAGTGGCTGTGTAGAAAGCGACATTGCCCTGGGAGCGGGGTTATGGAAGATAGAGCCAAGTGGATCTAGAGCTTCATAATTTGGTGTCCCTGTGTCTACAACCTTTTCCTTTTGTAAGGAAGAAGTAGGAGTTTCAAAGCCGGTAGGAGATCTTTGAACCATCTACTATGAAGAAGTAGCAGCAGTGGTTTGTGACTTTGGTGCTCTCACTGGGTCAACCTCTGGGATCTCATCTTCCAGAGGACCCTTTTTGGGTTTGGTGGGCTTTTTGGTGGGTTTGGTTTTCTTTTTGGAGATTTTTTGTGTGGGCTTCAGAGCAGCGGTTGTGGTGCCCTGATCACCAAGAGCAGTGGGCTCAGTAGCAAGAGGTTGAGTTTGAACATTTAGTTCAGGTAAAACTTGCTCAACCTCCTCTACTTGTGTTTTCTCAACTTTATCCTGGTTAGTTATTCTGGTGAAAGTTTCATGATTAAGGCGGCCTGGGTTAATCACAGCGCCTTGTATACTTTCAGGACCTTTAATTTGATCCTGTAAATAAACACTCAGGAAACGTGGATGCATCAAAAAAGCTTTTCTTTTTTCAATATTTTTAAAATTATTCACATCAAAAAGTTTCATGATGAAGGGTGGAAGTTTTTGTGTGATTTCTTCGACGATTTTGATTTAGGAGCCATGGTGTTAGAGAGAAAAAACTGTTTTGAGATTTTTGTAATCGACACATTTTAGGGTAAACACTAATGAAGGATAAAACAGGGTTTTTATAGGGTTTTGAAAAAGTGAACATGACGTGGCATCTGTTTGCAAGATCTGATGGCTAACATCTGTCCACGTGTAACCTCTAATGAGAAAAATAACCGTTGAGGTGGCAAACCACTGTTTTAGGACAGGGGATTGGACAATACGGATTTTTAACACTATCAGTGGATAGCTATCAGTGTTTTGAAAAAGTGGTAAAAATGGAAGTCAAAGGATACACTTTTACAGTTGATAAGATTTTGAAGCATATCAGAGGTTTTGAACAATCAGATGTTATGATCAGACTTTTAAAGATTTGTTGAAAAATTCAATTTTAACTATTTTTAAGGATGAATTTTTTATTTTCTAAAAACATTTTGATGCTAGTACACATGAATTTACAAGAAACCTTGTTTTTAATCCATGTTTAGCATTCCAATTCTTGAGATCAATTTTTCAAAGGTAGATGTATCCAATGCCTTGGTTAAAACATCTGCCTATTGATCTGAAGTATGGACATGATGCAAAGAAATCAAACCTTTTTCATAGCAATCTCTCACAAAGTGATGTCTGATGTCAATGTGCTTTGTAGTTGAATGAGAAACTGGATTTTTAATAATGTTTTCAGCAGCTTGACTGTCCAATTTGAGTGGAGTCTTTAGTACAGTTACACCAAAATCCAGCAACTGGTTTTGAAGCCACAAGAGTTGAGCAGTGTAGCTAGCAGCAGCAATATACTCTGCCTCAGCAGTGGATGTTGAAACTGCAACCTGCTTTTTGCTTTGCCAAGACACTAGACAATCACCTAGGAATTGACATCCTCCTGATGTGGACTTCCTTGTAGTTTTGCACCCAGCAAAGTCACTATCTGAAAAACCCGAAAGCTCAATATTCTCATTAGCTGGATACCAGATACCAAGTGTGGGAGCACCTTTTATGTATCTGAATATCCTTTTTACAGCAATAAGATCAGACTTTCTAGGTAATGCTTGTGATCTGGCACAAACACATATTGCAAACATGATGTCCGGCCTTGATGCAGTTAGGTACAATAAAGACACAATCATGCTTCTATAAAGAGTTTGATCAACAAGGTCATCTTTACCATCAATGGTGACTAGCTTGGAGGTTGCCATGGGTGTCCTACGTGGTTTACAATCATCCATATCAAACTTTTTAAGCAGTTCTTTCACATACTTGTTTTGATGGATAAATGTACCATTGTGCAATTGTTTAACTTGGAGACCAAGAAAACATTGGAGCTCACCCATTGCACTCATCTCAAACTCTGCTGACATGAGTTTTCGAAACTCTTCACACATAGCAGTGCTTGTGGATCCAAAAATGGTGTCATCCACATAAATTTGGACAAGCATCAAATCTTTTCCTTTCCATTTAAAAATAGGTTTTTATCTATTTTACCTCTAGTAAACCCTATGGATAAGAGAAAAGTGGATAGAGTTTCATACCAGGATCTTGGTGCTTGTTTCAAGCCATACAATGCTTTGTTGAGGTTGTAGACATGATCAGGATGGAATGCATCTTCAAAACCTGGAGGTTGACAGACATACACCTCTTCTTTGATTTTTCCATACAAAAATGCACTCTTTATATCCATTTGAAACACCTTTATGTTGTGGTTAGCAGCAAAAGCTAAGAATAGGCGAATAGCTTCCAACCTTGCTACAGGAGCAAAGGTCTCATCATAGTCTATACCTTCTTTCTGTCTGTAGCCTTGAACCACAAACCTTGCTTTGTTTTTGACAACAATACCCATTTCATCAGTTTTGTTTTTGAAGACCCACTTTGTGCCAATTGGACTTACATCTTTTGGCAGTGGAACAAGCTCCCAAACTTGTTATCTTTTGAACTGAAGGAGTTCTTCTTGCATGGCTTCTACCCAGCTGTTGTCTTTCAGTGCCTCTTGGTACTTGACTGGCTGTATGAGTGATAGAAAACCGGCAAAAAGACAAATATATTAGGATTGGCTCCGTGTGAGCACCCCAGATTTGATGTTGCCAATAACTTGATCTGCTAGATGTCTTTTGAGATAAATCAGATCACCTTGGTATGGAACAATAGCATTTTGATGTGATGGCTACAAATGTGTATCATCTGAGCTAACCTCTGCTGGTGAATTTGAAGTATCAGCCACTGATGAGAATGGAGGTGGAGGTATTGGGGTTATAGAGGTAACACTTTGATGATTTTGGTGACCAACAGTAGGACTTTTATCAATAGATGTTTGATTTTGTGAACTGACAGAGGTTTGAGGATCAACCACTGTTGACTCAGAAATGGCAGAGTTTACACAAGAGCTTGTAGTACCTGATCCTCTGTTGGAAGAATAGACTTTTGTTTGGAAGCACACAGTCATATCCTTGATCTTGATCTTCTTCAGATGGTTGTGGTGTACCTGCATTGTCTAGCTTGATAGCAACATCAGCAAATGTGAATTAATCTAAATCAAAAAGCTCTGCAGGATTTGCTGGGATTTTCAGTGATGAAAGTTCATTGAACTTGACATTCAAAGTTTCTTCTTCACACTTTGTGCTAGAGTTGAAAACGATGTAGGCTTAGCAGTGGTTGAGTATCCCAGAAAATAACCACAGTCAACTTTGGCTGCAAACTTAGATATAGAATCTTTTAAGTTCAAAATGAAGCATGGACAACCAAACACTTTAAAATAAGAAATCAGAGGTTTGATTTTATACAAAATCTCATAAGCAGTCTTTTGATGCCTGGGGTTAATCAAAACTCTGTTTTGAACATAGCAAGCAGTGTTTACAGCCTCTGCCCAGAAAGACAAATGTAAACCAGAATCTGCTAGCATTGTCCTTGCTGATTCAATTAAAGTTCTAATTTTCCTTTCAACCACCCCATTTTGCTCTGGAGTTCTTGGAATGCTATATTGTCTAACAATTCCTTTTGACTCACAAAAAGCATCCAACTCCCTATTTTTAAACTCTGTTCCATTGTCACTCCAAAAGATTTTTACTGGAAGATTAAATTGCTTTTCTACTTGTTTGACAAAGTTTTGCAAAATTCCTACAATTTCATCCTTAGAGTGGAGAAAGAAGGTCCATGTAAACCTAGAGAAATCATCAACTATCACTAGGCAATACCTTTTGTGTTTTAAGCTCATGATTTGCACTAGGCCAAACAAGTCCATGTGTAGCAGTTGTAAACACTGGCTTGTTTTGGACTCTTCAATTGATTTGAAAGAACTTTTATGTTGTTTGCCTTTTAAACAGGAATCACAATGTTCATCACAGGAAAATTGCTTGTGAGGCAAACCTCTTACAAGACTTTGTTTTGAGAGTGTGGTTATAGTTTTTAGATTTGTGTGTCCAAGTCTTCTATGCCATAACTCAGTCTCTTTGCTAGAGGCAACTGAGAATAAGCATGTTCCAGACATAGGATTATCTTTTAGCATATCTACCACATACACATTCCCACTTCTGTGTGCGAGTTGTGCTTTGCTTTCAGCAATGATTTGATAAATCTTTTTAATATCTCTGGTCCCACAATTTGACCATTGCTTTCTCATTTTTAACATACCCTGTTGGATAATCAATCATGTTCTGTATGCCTTCTTTGATAAATGTATCCTCAAACTCTTTATCAGTCTTTTCACACATACCCTCTTGCCTTTTTTCTGTGTAACAGGGCAAGTGTGGAATGGGCAGATGTTGAGCTGGACTTTTTGTAGAGTTGAGCTCTGAGGATAGCATCTTCTTTTGAATAGTCAGGCTTAGGAGGCATGGATGGATCCTTTTTCCTCCTCTCTTGCAAACTTTTGTAAGTGTCTATCACCCTGACCTCACCCCATCTCATCACTTGGTTCTTTGAACCATAATGATTCTGAATCAGTTCTTTCTTCATTCTCTTTAACTTCAAGGCACTTTCAGTCATATCTTTCTTGTATAAATCCCAGTTGGGAGGAGTTGGCTTTTTGAGAGGGTCTTTCAACATTTCTTGCATTCTGTTGATTTCTTCTCTTAGCTCATCTATGCTCCAGTCCCCGAACTTTGCCCTTGTTGCCTTATACATCTTCTTTTCCATGATATACTCAATGAGTTCACTTTTGAGCAGCTTATCTTCCCTTACCGACAGCTGGTTGCTCAGATCTTTGACAAAGTTTTGTAAAATGGTGACTTTACTCAGTTGAAAGGACATGACAATCTGTATTTCTCTATCATCTTTATCAGCTGATTCTCATTTGGCAATATCCTCTGCTTGCTTCCGTTTCACTTCCAGGTAATCATCAGCATTTGCAGGTCTTGGATAGCCATCAAGGGATACGATCATTCTTTTGTCAGGGTCATCCTCTGAAAACTTAGGATCTCTTCCCTGACTGCTGGTAAATCAAGAGGATACAACTTTGATGCAGGAGTGACTTTAAGAGTTGAAGATGTTGTATGCACTGATGTGGAGGTCATTGGTGTTGATGATATTGGAAGAGGTGAAGAGATCTCATCATCATTGATCACTTTTGTGATTTTTCTACTTTTGAACCTTAGAGTGGGTGATGTTGGTTGTGGGATTTTTGGTGGTGTGGATAATGGTTGCGTTGATGTGGGAAATGTGATCATGGTAGTGGATAGAGTTGCATTTGTTGCAACCTCTACTTATCAACAGATGTTGACACAACATGTGCTGTAACATCTGCTTGTGTGGATGTGGGTTGTGATTTGGAAGATGTGATAGGTTTTTGAGAGGCAGAGGTTTTAATGGTTGGATTGGTTGCAGGCTTAGTTTTAGGAGGTGTGGATGTTGGTTGCCTAGATTTTCTAGCAGGTATCCTTTTTGATGAAATACCAACCTCTCCTTTTCTTTTTGTTGTTCAATCTTTTTCTCAACCAACACTCTGCTCTCCTCAATCACTGTCTTCTTGTGACTGGCCCTTGCCTTGGCCACAATTTCATCAGTTAAATCAATCTTCTTTGAACCATCAGGCCTTGGAATATTTATGGTAGGTCTGGCCTTATCATCATCAATTGTTAACTTCTTTGGACCCAAAGATTTCTCCCCCTTTTTGGCTTCATCTGTTGTAACAAATATAACTGTTGGAGGTGCATGGCCAGTGATTGTGAGTAGATGTGCTTTGATGGCTTTAATGTCTACTGCAGTGTCTTGATACCTTGATTCAAACATGTTTCTAACATCATTCATATTCATATGATGCTTGTGTTGTAGATCCAAATAATGTTGTTGATGTTGAAACAGAGGGTTAAGAGCTTCTTTGAGATCAGCAGTGGATAGAACAGAGGGTTGACTTTTGGTAGCTATCATCTGCTTTAGTAAACTTTTGATTTCATCAACAGAACTTTCTATCCTTGTCACTCTCTCCGTCAAATCCTGATCTTTTAGCTCATCACCCAATTTAATAGGATCATCTGAACTCCTACCAGTGGTGGTAGTTATATCTATGTCATCATGAGCAGTGGTTTAGGGACCATCTTCAAATATAGATGCCCCTTTGTCTTGGTACTAGGGACTTCCCACAACAGAGGTAACAATTGTTGCCTCAACAGTGGTTGCCTTCACCCAAGTCTTTGTAATGAAACCACTGTCCAACTGAGAACTTGGGAGTTCAACAATTGTAGTGGCTGCTTGTATTGAACTATCACCAAGGGTTACATGTAACCCAAGGGATGTAGCCTCTTCATTTGCTGATGGGCTAGCAATGAATAAAGAATCAGACCCAGCCTCTTGATGAAGTATATTTTCAGTAAGAGGTTGTTGAGAAGTGCTGGTTCGTGTCTAAACTAATTCAATTGCATTCAGTAATGGTATAATTGTGGGTGGAAGTGAAGGTATTAGTGAAAGTGGCTGTGTAGAAAGCGACATTGCCTTGGGAGAGGGGTTGTGGAAGCTAGAGCCAAGTGGATCTAGAGCTTCATAATTTGGTGTCCCTGTATCTACAACCTTTTCCTTTTGTGAGGAAGAAGGAGGAGTTTCAAAACCGGTAGGAGATCTTTGAACCATCTGCTATGAAGAAGTAGCAGCAGTGGTTTGTGACTTTGGTGCTGTCACTGGGTTAACCTCTGGGATCTCATCTTCCAGAGGACCCTTTTTGGGTTTGGTGGGCTTTTTGGTGGGTTTGGTTTTCTTTTTGGAGATTTTTTGTGTGGGCTTCAGAGCAGCGGTTGTGGTGCCCTGATCACCAAGAGCAGTGGGCTCAGTAGCAAGAGGTTGAGTTTGAACATTTAGTTCAGGTAAAACTTGCTCAACCTTCTCTACTTGTGTTTTCTCAACTTTATCTTGGTTAGTTATTCTGGTGAAAGTTTCATGATTAAGGCGGCCTGGGTTAATCACAGCGCCTTGTTTACTTTCAGGACCTTTAATTTGATCCTGTAATAAACACTCAGGAAACGTGGATGCATCAAAAAAGCTTTTCTTTTTTCAATATTTTAAAATTATTCACATCAAAAAGTTTCATGATGAAGGGTGGAAGTTCTTGTGTGGATTTCTTCGACGAATTTGATTTGGGAGCCATGGTGTTAGAGAGAAAAACTGTTTTGAGATTTTTGTAATCGACACAGTTTAGGGTAAACACTGATGAAGGATAAAACAGGGTTTTTATAGGGTTTTGAAAAAGTGAACATGACGTGGCATCTGTTTGCAAGATCTGATGGCTAACATCTGTCCATGTGTAACCTCTGATGAGAAAAATAACCGTTGAGGTGGCAAACCACTGTTTTAGGACAGGGGATTGGACAATACGGATTTTTAACACTATCAGTGGATAGCTATCAGTGTTTTGAAAAAGTGGTTAAAATGGAAGTCAGAGGATACACTTTTACATTGGATAAGATTTTGAAGCCTATCAGAGGTTTTGAACAATCAGATGTTATGATCAGACTTTTAAAAATTTATTGAAAAATTCAATTTTAACTATTTTTAAGGATGAATTTTTGATTTTCTGAAAACATTTTGATGCTAGTACACATGAATTTACAAGAAACCTTGTTTTTAATCCATGTTTAGCATTCCAATTCTTGAGATCAATTTTTCAAAGGTAGATGTATCCAATGCCTTGGTTAAAACATCTGCCCATTGATCTGAAGTATGGACATGATGCAAAGAAATCAAACCTTTTTCATAGCAATATCTCACAAAGTGATGTCTGATATCAATGTGCTTTGTAGTTGAATGAGAAACTAGATTTTTAATAATGTTTTCAGCAGTTTGACTGTCCAATTTGAGTGGAGTCTTTAGTACAGTTACACCAAAATCCAGCAACTGGTTTTGAAGCCACAAGAGTTGAGCAGTGCAGCTAGCAGCAGCAATATACTCTGCCTCAGCAGTGGATGTTGAAACTGCAACCTGCTTTTTGCTTTGCCAAGACACTAGACAATCACCTAGGAATTGACATCCTCCTGATGTCGACTTCCTTGTAGTTTTGCACTCAGCAAAGTCACTATCTGAAAACCTGAAAGCTTAATATTCCCATTAGCTGGATACCAGATACCAAGTGTGGGAGCACCTTTTATGTATCTGAATATCCTTTTTACAGCAATAAGATCAGACTTTCTAGGTAATGCCTGTGATCTGGCACAAACACATGTTGCAAACATGATGTCTGTCCTTGATGAAGTTAGGTATAATAAAGACCTAATCATGCTTCTATAAAGAGTTTAATCAACAACGTCATCTTTACCATCAATGGTGACTAGCTTGGAGGTTGCCATGGGTGTGCTACATGGTTTACAATCATCCATATCAAACTTTTTAAGCAGTTCTTTCACATACTTTTTTTTATGGATAAATGTACCATTGTGCAATTGTTTAACTTGGAGACCAAGAAAACATTGGAGCTCACCCATTGCACTCATCTCAAACTCTGCTGCCATGAGTTTTCGAAAACTCTTCACACATAGCAGTGCTTGTGGATCCAAAAATGAGTGTCATCCACATAAATTTGGACAAGCATCAAATCATTTCCTTTCCATTTTAAAAATTTAGGTTTTATCTATTTTACCTCTAGTAAACCCTATGGATAAGAGAAAAGTAGATAGAGTTTCATACCAGGCTCTTGGTGCTTGTTTCAAGCCATACAATGCTTTGTTGAGGTTGTAGACATGATCAAGATGGAATGCATCTTCAAAACCTGGAGGTTGACAGACATACACCTCTTCTTTGATTTTTCCATACAAAATGCATTCTTTATATCCATTTGAAACACCTTTATGTTGTTGTTAGCAGCAAAAGCTAAGAACAGGAGAATAGCTTCCAACCTTGCTACAGGAGCAAAGGTCTCATCATAGTCTATACCTTTTTTCCTGTCTGTAGCCTTAACCACGAGCCTTGCTTTGTTTTTGACAACAATACCCCTTTCATCATTTTGTTTTTGAAGACCCACTTTGTGCCAATTGGACTTACATCTTTTGGCAGTGGAACAAGCTCCCAAACTTGTTGTCTTTTGAACTGAAGGAGTTCTTCTTGCATGGCTTCTACCCATACTGTTGTCTTTCAGTGCCTCTTGGTATTGACTGGCTGTATGAGTGATAGAAAACCAGCAAAAAGACAATATTTTGGGATTGGCTCCGTGTGAGACACCCCAATTTGATGTTGCCAATAACTTAATCTGCTGGATGTCTTTTGAGATAAATCAGATCACCTTGGTATGGAACAATAGCAATTTGAGGTGATGGCTCAAATGTGTATCATCTGAGCTAACCTCTGCTGGTGAATTTGAAGTATCAGCCACTGATGAGAATGGAGGTGGAGGTATTGGGGGTATAGGGTAACATTTTGATGATTTTGGTGACCAAAAGTAGGACTTTTATCAACAGATGTTTGATTTTGTGAACTGACAGAGGTTTGAGGATCAACCACTGTTGACTCAGAAATGGCAGAGTTTACACAAGAGCTTGTAGCACCTGATCCTCTGTTGGAAGAATAGACTTTTGTTTGTGGAAGCACACAGTCATATCCTTGATCTTGATCTTCTTCAGATGGTTGTGGTGTACCTGCATTGTCTAGCTTGATAGAAACATCAGCAAATGTGAATTGATCTAAATCAAAAAGCTCTGCAGGATTTGCTGGGATTTTCAGTGATGAAAGTTCATTGAACTTGACATTCAAATTTTCTTCTTCACACTTTGTCCTAGAGTTGAAAACGTTGTAGGCTTTAGAGTGGTTGAGTATCCCAGAAAATAACCACAATCAACTTTGGCTGCAAACTTAGATATAGAATCTTTTAAGTTCAAAATGAATCATGGACAGCCAAAAACTTTAAAATAGAAATCAGAGGTTTGATTTTATACAAAATCTCATAGGCAGTCTTTTGATGCCTGGTTTAATCAAAACTCTGTTTTGAACATAGCAAGCAGTGTTTACAGCCTCTGCCCAGAAAGACAAAGGTAAACCAGAATCTGCTAGCATAGTCCTTGCTGATTCAATTAAAGTTCTATTTTTCCTTTCAACCACCCCATTTTGCTCTGGAGTTCTTGGAATGCTATATTTCCTTTTGATTCACAAAAAGCATCCAACTCCCTATTTTTAAACTCTGTTCATTGTCACTCCTAAAGATTTTTACTGGAAGATCAAATTGCTTTTCTACTTGTTTGACAAAGTTTTGCAAAATGCTGCAGTTTCATCCTTAGAGTGGAGAAAGAAGGTCCATGTAAACCTAGAGAAATCATCAACTATCACTAGGCAATACCTTTTGTGTTTTAAGCTCATGATTTGCACTGGGCCAAACAAGTCCATGTGTAGCAGTTGTAAACACTGGCTTGTTTTCTACTCTTCAATTGATTTGAAAGAACTTTTATGTTGTTTGCCTTTTAAACAATAAAAATGTTCATCACAAGAAAATTGCTTGTGAGGAAACCTCTTACAAGACTTTGTTTTGAAGAGTGTGGTGATAGTTTTTAGATTTGTGTGTCCAAGTCTTCTATGCCATAACTCAGTCTCTTTGCAAGAAGCAACTGAGAATAAGCATGTTCCAGACATAGGATTATTTTTAGCATATCTACCACTACACATTCCCACTTCTTGTGCAGTGAGTTGTACTTTGCTCTCAGCAATGATTTGATCAATCTTTTTAACAACCTCTTGTCCCACAATTTGACAAGTTTTCTTAGTGAAGAAGGATCCATATCCTCTGTCACTCATTTGTGAGACACTCAGCAGATTAAATTTCAGATTGTCAATTAAAAACACATTTTCAAACTTGAGTTTACCAGCCAGAACCGACCCAGACCCTAAAACCTTTCCCTTTGAGTTATTACCAAAAGATATATCACCCCCCATGAGCCTTGAAGTCCTTGAGAAGGGCTCTACATCCTGTCATGTGCCTGGAACCTCCATTATCTACATACATAAGCTATCAAAGCAAGTAGAGGGTCCCTTTGTAGCAGCCATGAGAGCACAATCACACTCATCTTCACACACAACAACATTCCAATGGTCAGTAGGAGAGTTCTTTTCCTTATCGGCAGATCTTCTTTTTCTTCAATTGAAACCACTGTTTCTTCACAAACTTGAACTTCATCAGTTTTTTACACTATCTCCACTGATTCAACACCTTCAGCAATTGTCTCTAAGGCCATTAAATAAAATTCTTGTTCAACATCATTTTTGGCCATTAAAGCAAAGTTTTCATCAGTCAAATCCTCAGGCAAGCTGCTCCAGTCAACAACTTTGTGTGAAAAAGCTTTGTTGACCAACCTCTGCTGGACTAGCAATGGTTTGAGCAGGTTGTGTAACAATGGGTGCTTGTTGTACAAGCACTTGAGGATGATGGTGCCTGAACATATTGAATTTGTGGAGTAGTGGATTGAACATAATGCACTGGAACAGTGGTAGCAGGATGTGCAAAGTGAGCAATGTTTTGAACATGTTGGGCAGGGGCATATTGGGAATAATGAGCAGTGTTTTGTGTGTGCTGAGGTCTAGGGCCAGGATGAGTCACTATTGGTCCAGAACTTTGAGACCTGCATTCTCTGGCAAAGTGTCCTAGCCTATTACACTTATAACGCTTGACTTTTGATTTATCCAGCCCAACCTTCAACCCCCCATGCAAACCTGGGAATTTTCTATCAGTTCTCTTATAGAATTTACTCGCCCTAACACTCAATAAGGCCAGTTAGTGCAAAATATCCATTTCTTCAAGATCAGAAGGTTCAAAGTGTTGCAAGTCATTCAGCTCAAATGATAGATTGTCAGAGGTTTGGCTTTCCCCACTAGCAGTAAAAGCATAGTTGGGTGCATATGTTTCAGATCCAAAGTTCCCACCAGATGTAATATCTATGTAGTGACCATAACTTTGGTCCTTACTGCTGCCAGATCCCTCTTCTTGCCAAAAAGAGCTGTATTACCCAATGAGTAATCATCAGTCATTTTGCCAGAATCTTGCAACTTCTTTTTCTGGTTTAACTCTCTCTCATAGGTGAGGAGTATCCCATGAAGTTGTGTCAACGACATTTCTTTAAACCTAACAGACTTTCTCGTTACATAAGCTACAGTCTCCCACTTATCTGGTAACGATCTAAGGAAACGACTATTGACAGTCGAATTAGATAGAACCACGTTAACCAGTCTAAGTTCACTGATGAGACAGTTGTAACGTTCGAACTGTTGTGTTAGAGACTCTCCTTTCAAGTGACAAAACGTTTCATACTGCTGATTTAGAACTTCTCTATTACTTTCTATCACTTCCTCAGTCTCACCGAATTGCTCTTTAAGTGCATCCATAACTCCTTTGCACTATTGCAATGGAGTAGACCAGCATAAATTTCATTGGATAAGGCGGAAGCAACTATGCTAAATGCCTTAGCATCCAATTCAATTTTCTGGAAATCCTGCTCCGAAAAGTTTTCAGGATTTTTTGGCACTTGTTTAGTTGGATCCTCTGTGCTTGGAACCATTGGAACGTGAGGTCCATAAGCAACAGATCTCCAGCAACGGTGTTTTGCTGAGCAAGGATGTGACCCATTCGTCGTTGCCAAATGAAATATTCATTTCTTTTGAGCATCGGTGGTTTGAACAAGGATCCAGAATTGGCATCCTGTGTGTTTTGAGACATTTTCTGTTGATTTTTACAGATATTGTTTTAAAACTTTGAACGTAATAAAACTCTGAATATCCAGCTAAAACAACCAAACTGATTAGCAAGAGAGCTGATCTGTTCGAACCAAATCGATTGTTAGATCGAATTTGATGAATCCAGCTCTGATACCAATTGATGGTAAAGATGACCTTGTTAATGAAACTTTTTACAGAAACCTTTCAAAAAATTCCCAACTAATAGTAAAATTATCAACTAATCAGAATGCTTTCTTATTAGACCATGGTATTTGATTCGGCAAATACATCATTATTGTATACTCTTTCATATATATGGCGCAACCGAATTCTTTTCTTTTATCGAAATACCAAAAAATCACCCAAATACTAAGAAATTCCCCCTTAACAGTGATATATATTGTAAGTGTTATATGTTGTATATGTAAATCCTAGATGTGAAATATTGGAATATTTCTATGAAAAGGTAAAAAAAACAGACTAGACGTAAATCAATAGAAATAAGAAGAGCCGATCATATTGAAAACTGAATCCTAAATAGAGTTCAGGTTCGAATTCCATAGATAATATAGATGGGATTGTCTATAATGATAGACAAATGAAAGATTTTCTCAAGATTCTTATTCATCTATTTGATATTTTGAAAATGGGTTGGTTGAACTTGAAAATTCACTCATTGAAATTGAATAAGTAAACAATTAAATTGGATTCGGTTGGATGGTACTAATAAAATCATGTGCTAACTCCCATTTCTTATTGAATTAACCGATCAACTTGTCATCGGACATTTATTTTGAATGCGAGAATTTTCACAAAATTAGATATTTTTACTTTATTATAATATTATGAGAATGAATCTACTACTTCTAGTTCTGGGTTGCCACGCTTGACAAAAAGAACCTGGGGTGTATCGCCCAAATCATTGGTCCGGTACTAGATGTAGCCTTTCCGCCAGGAAAAATGCCTAATATTTATAACGCTTTGGTAGTTAAGGGTCGAGATACTGTTGGTCAACCAATTAATGTAACTTGTGAGGTACAACAATTATTAGGAAACAATAGAGTTAGAGCCGTAGCTATGAGTGCTACAGATGGTCTAACGAGAGGAATGGACGTAATTGATACGGGAGCTAAGTGTTCCAGTCGGTGGAGCGACTCTTGGACAGATGTTTGTGTGGATGTGGGAGAAACCTTTGGGTCCAAAGAAGTTAACAATAGATGATGATAAGGCCAAACCTACCATAAATATTCCAAGGCCTGATGGTTCAAAGAAGATTGATTTAATGATGAAATTATGCCCAAGGCAAGGGCCAGTCACAAGAAGACAGTGATTGAGGAGAGCAAAGTGTTGGTTGAGAAAAAGATTGAACAACAAAAAGAAAAAGGAGAGGTTGGTACTTCATCAAAAAGGATACCTGCTAGAAAAGCTAGGCAACCAACATCCACACCTCCTAAAACTAAGCCTGCAACCAATCCAACCATTAAAACCTCTGCCTCTCAAAAACCTATCACATCTTCCAAATTATAACCCACATCCACACAAGCAGATGTTACAGCACCTGTTGTGTCAACACCTGTTGATACAGCAGAGGTTGCAACAAATGCAACTCTATCCACTACCATGATCACATTTCCCACATCAATCAACCATTATCCACACCACCAAAAACCTCACAACCACCATCACCCTCTCTAAGGTTCAAAAGGAGAAAAATCACAAAAGTGATCAATCATGATAAGATCTCTGCACCTCTTCCAATATCATCAACATAAGTGACCTCCACATCAGTGCTTACAACATCTTCAACCTTTAAAGTCACTCATGCATCAAAGTTGTATCCTCTTGATTTACCAGCAGTCAGGGAAGAGATCCTAAGTTTCTTTTTAGAGGATGACCCTGACAAAAGAACAATTCTATCCCTTGATGGCTATCCAAGACCATCAAATGTTGATGCTTACCTGGAACTGAAAAGGAAGCAAGCAGAGGATATTGCCAAAAGAGAATCAGCTGGTAAAGATGATAGAGAAATACAGATTGTCATGTCCTTTCAACTGAGCAAAGTCACCATTTTACAAAACTTTGTCAAGAACCTGAGCAACCAGATTTCAGAAAGGAAATATAAGCTGGTCAAAAGTGAGCTCATTGAGTACATCATGGAAAACAAGAAGTATAGGGCAACAAGGCCACAGTTCAAGGATTGGAGCTTGGCTGAGCTAAGAGAAGAAATCAGTAGAATACAAGAAATGCAAAAAGTCCTCTTAAAAGGCCAACTCATCCCAACTGGATTTATACAAGAAAGATGTGTCTGAAAGAGACTTGAAGTTGAAAAGAATGAAGAATGAACTAATTCAAAATCACTATGGTTCAAAGAACCAAGTGATGAGATGGGGTAAGGTCAGGGTGATAGACACTTACAAAAGTTTGGAAGAGAGGAGGAAAAAGGATCCATCCATGCCTCCTAAGCCTGATTATTCAAAAGAAGATGCTATCCTCAGAGCTCAACTCTCCAAAAAGTCCAGCTCAACATCTGCCCATTCCACACTTGCCCTGTTACACAGAAAAAGGCAAGAGGGTATGTCTGAAAAGACTTATAAAGAGTTTGAGGATACATTTATCAAAGAAGGCATACAGAACATGATTGATTATCCAACAGATGATAGAAGTGCCAAGCTAGCCAAAGATCTATCACAAAAAGCTCTTGCTCAAACCTCAGCAATAAAAGCACTTTCAAGAAAACCTTCAGACCCAAAAATTCTAAAATGTAAAGTCGACAAAGACATCCATGAATTGACACTGCTCAAGTCTGATGGTGCAGCCACTAAACTATCCATGGAAGCTGCTTATGAGCTTGCAGTAGAAGACTTCCAAGAACTACTATGTTTAGAGCTGGAGAAGGATGCTGATGACATGGAATCTCTTAACTTTAAAATTCAATTCAAAGGTCAAATAAGAGAATTCCTTCTGAGGAATAAAGACCAAGAATAAAGTGTTTTGGCATCATCTGTTCCAGGGGGAGATTGTTGGGATTGAACCCAATGAAAGGAACAGATGATACAAAGCCAAATAACACTATCCGAGCTTTGGTTAAACTATCAGAGGTTACAACCTCTGATGTACATACACTGCTTTCCCTAAAGACTGCTCATCCTATCATCTGCCTTCACAAAGCTTTAAAGGTCTGCCAGAGTTACAAGGGTCAGAGGATAGAGATGAGAGTTTAGTCATTAGCTTAGTTAAATCAGTGTAACAGTGCTAAGCACTGATAGTTAGTATTAGCAGTGTTTTCAGTTAGTTACAATTGGTTTCCTGTCACTATCAACCCTGGCGTCATCAAAGATGCTCAGTGGTTAGATAGTTAGTATAAATAGGTAACTTCTGTAACAGTTTAAACTTGTCTATTAAAATATCAACTTTCGCATATCATCTTCTCTGCATTTTCTTATTACCAAACTGTAATTGCAAAGGCTGAGGGGGAGTTTGTGAATCACATGCAAGTTAATCAACTTGAAAGCATGATGATGATGAAAACAAACGACCATTGCTTGTAGTAAAAGTTTTCCATCTTATTCCGCTGCAAATCTCTTTTAATTCAATCATTTTCCATTTTTGAAACAAAAACTATAAGTAATTCAAACTTAGATCTAACATGATATGTATGGTTTCTTTATTTGAAAACATCACTATACCTTTATACAAAGGCTCTTTTGTACAATGGGTTTAAGTTCTAAAACCAATAGTAAATAAAACAACCCTGGCATCTTCATATGTATTGCTATGAACTTTAAAAAATTAATGTTTTGTAGTATTAGAGTACTTGATTGATCATCAACCTACGTCCAATATGAGATTAACAACACACATATATGGACAACCTCTCATTCATTAGATAGGTACTTCTCTATCTTTTGTCGGATTCTACATGCATGCATATACCATGTATGCTCTTTGTTCCCTTCACCGTACCCATACCCATATCATAGAATACACCATATTAGTATAAACTAAGCGAGCAATCACCTTTAAACAACAATGACAACCCTTTTAATTTCTAGAACTGTAAACATTATAATTGTTTTAAAAGCATTAAATAACTAAATTAACCTTACCACTTTTTCATCATCATTATAGAATACATAGTATAGTTCGATTACTCTCGTTTCATCTTTATACTTCATAATATTAAACATAAGCCAATACAATTAGTAACAACTAAAACGCGTAGCAACTTCCTCAAATGCTCAAAAACAGGAGTGTATACACAACCGAATGTGGGTGGGCGTATTCGCAACCTTGTACAAGCATATTTCCAGCCCTGAACAGGTGTGTTTCAATCCCAGTGCGATTGTATCTCTCAGTTGAAAAACAACCCATGTACAACAAAATTCCCAGCCATGTACTGACATTTTTCACTACTATATAGGGTTGTATTTCTCAGTTGTATAATAGTCCTTGTATAGTGATAAAAATGTTGCTTTTATTCCAGCAAATTCAAGTTCAAAAATTGTTACTATAAACCCGCAAAGTTCATGAAACAATTTCACATTTTGATTGCTAATAACTACAACAAATTATAATAACTTAACAATTTAAAATATTTCAAGAACATTATAACCATCATACATCAGCTTTAAACCAATTAAATTACGATGTATATTCATAGAGCTAAGGTTTTCATACTTATCTCCCATTTCTTTACCTTTCGATATACATGTTGTTCCATGGTAGTCACTTGTAACCATCAACTAACAATTTAATTCATGTTAGTCCATATCAATTCCATTAAATTTTGCCTTATGGAGAATACTTACAAAATTTTCATTGATTACTACAATCATGTTCCACATTGTTTTCTGATACTTTCACATTGCTAGTCACACACTAAATCAACAAAATCATTTTTTTACATACATGATCTAAAGATTTGAAGTGTGAAATACTCACCATCGTCTGTAAGCTTGATCGCGTATTGAATCCCTCCCTTGACTCATTGACTTCCTGAATTCAAAACTCAAAATATATAAAAGTCAGGTTCATGCCATTACTTCTCATTGTATAAATGCTTTCAACCCCTTAAACTTTCATCTTATCTTGACCATGATTACTCTACTTAATATCTCATTTACCAATAACGAACAAAAATTTTCAAAGTTTTAACCCTTTATTATTACTATATTACATAATAACCGATTTTGTGTTGCGTTACACCCGCAACTCACTCATTTAAGTTTCCTTTTTAGGGAGTTGAGAATCAGTTCACTTAACACCAAGACGTTTCAACCAAAATTTGTAAAAACCTCTTCATTTTGACATTTCATCGAACACCTGGTATGCATGTAAAGCTTTGTTCATATAATACCTAGTATGGTCTCTAATACTCAAATAATCCAATTTCTTTGATAATATAATAACTAATGATTCTACTTTCAACATCTTACTATAAATTGTGTATAAACATCATTATTTGTTAGGGTTTCAAGTTTTTACTCATAGAACTAAAGACCCCAGTTCATACATGAACTCAAATATCAACAATAATAATTTAGGGATTTTTGAAAATATTCAAACAAGTAGTAAACTTTCATTTACATGCACACACATTTCCAGAAATCATACTTTGATTCCTCATGCATTCTGAAATCATCATAGAAATTTCGAGTTATAAGTTTAGAAACACTTGCTCAACTATATTCTTAACATGGATGAAGAAATTAAACCTTTTCGATAATGTTTTCTTGCTCCATCAATTGCACACACTCAACCAATGAATTAATAAACTCATGTATCAAGATATCTAGAATTGCTACACACATGTGGACTGTTAATATCATGCGTGATTTGGCAAGTTTAGTCCTCTAAATTTTAAAAGTTTCATTCTTCTCACAAATCTTTTAGTTTCTATAACTCATACTACATCCAATATGTAACTTTAGAGATTAACTAGTAACTTATATTCATTAAGTTTTAGATTCTTAAAAGAAATTACTCCTCTATATTACACATTTAATTCAATGCATTTATATAACCTTCACAAATTTAATATATATAAATAAGATATAAAAAAAATATAAACTTATGCGAACTTGAGATGTTACAAAAAGGGTAAATTTGAAGTTCGGTTAAGTTAGGTGAAACTTGGTAGAAACGTTGCAAAATTTTGGTTAAGTGTAAAAGTTGCCAAGCTACCAAAAGTTTCTGGAAAAGTGGCTCCCACTGCCACGTGGGGGAGAGAGCTTGCTCCTCCGTGACGTGCGGAGGAGCCCAGTCAACATTTTGGTCAAAACTTGTTCCCTCATGCCACGTGAAGGGACTGGGTTGTCCCTCCGCAACGTGCGGGGGCACCCTGTTTCAAAAAAAATATTTTTGCTTTTTGGTTTGAGTGGTTACGTTCAAATAACTTAATTATTAATCGTTTGAATTTAAAAAGTTAACTTGTATATTAATCCACGGATGAAGATCAAGTCACGTGAAGAACCGAACACTCCTGAAATGCTTGTGGCTTCCGATTTTGTTAATGTGTTTTGAAAGGCAAGAATGTAGTCTTATATTTTAAACCAATTAGTTGCTACTTTTTGTTAGCTTATTTACTTTAAAAGATATAAATCTTTTGTTGAAACCATTTATATTGAAGGTGAAATCTATAATCTATAAATTATAATAAATCAAAACAATCTTATGCCACATGGCATAAATTTAAGTCTATTATTTGCCATGTGGCAATCCCTTACTACACATTTCTTTGGTTTAGGAGTTTTGCTTTAATTCCTTCTTCAGTTTAATGACTTTCCTAATTTTGCATATATTTCGATTGTTGTCACACCCCAACCGATGGCGGAAACATCGGGTAGTGGCACTAGGCGAATCAGATTGATCAAGAGATTCCATAACGATTATTTAAAAAACATTAATTCAACATTCAACATCCCATACTATCAAACTCATAAAATCTTCAAACAACCATTACATATCAAACAATCTCTTAAACATAACATCCGATTCGATCTTCCCTAGATTTGATTACATGATTTCCTAAGCAAAAAACCTAACTAAGCATCCATAGCTAAAGTCCTCAACCTGCCACATATATTAAAATAAAACGTCAATACAATTAAATAAAGGTGAGATACAGGTTTGCGTACATAATAGATATAAAAGCGTTTAGCATACACCGCATGACATACGTAATAGATGTGAATGATGTAACTACTTAATTCAAGCAAACCAACAAACCGCGATTGATCGAGGCATGCGAACAAGTGTCCACATCCTAAAAGAGAAAATAATGAGAAATGTAAAATCGAGCCTTAACAACCCCGGGCCTCCGGGTGGCGGGTCAACCTCTAGTATACTATCACGTTAAGGGTGGCATACGAGCAATCAAGCAATACATATAATTCAGTAGATTTCACGTATAATCATGTAACAGCAGGTTGCGAATAAGCATTTGAGATTCGTGTGATGTGTTTTGATATAGGAACATATGTGACACCCAAAAGTGTGTTTAAGCGTAAAATGGGTTCAAGTATACTCACTGTGGGTGCGTTTTAGGAGAGACGAGGGATCTGAGATGAGTCGGGGAGTTCGCCGGATCAGCCTGTAAGCTAACAGAAGTGCATCAGTCTTCCGAAATGCTAAAACGGTTAAGTTTGGATTGGGAGAGGACAAGTTCGGGTGAACTTGCATGTTTCCATACAAGTTCGGGCGAACTTGTGAAAACCTGTTGAGTTATTAGGCAAGTTCGGGCGAACTTGTTAATTCAAGAATTTACAGTCGGCGAATTGTAGGGTTGCTAACTGAGGAAGACAAGTTCGGGCGAACTTGTCTAATTCTCTTGAGATTTGGATAGAGTTCAGGGCGAACTTGTGCCATTTTGCAGATTTGACGTGGGAGACCAAGTTCGGGTGAACTTAGTCACCAATCTGGTGACAAGTTCGAGCGAACTTAGTGTATTCTGAGCGAACTTGATGGTTTTGGCATCCAAATCGTGCGTTTTTTCGTCGTTTGCTGAGGAAATCGAGTGTCCATCCCTCCAACCTTAAGCCACTGAGTAAAACTTAGGCTGGAGAGGTCTTTTGGAGCGAGTTTAGCCATTTTACAGAAACTCGGGCTAATCCGGGCAAACTTGAAGGTTCCTACGGGTTAGTCCAGCTTGTGTAAAGTGACGATTTCCTCCTTGTGCTTCCGGATCTGAGATCTTGCTTGACAACGCCTCGCTCCACTCAAAAGTGAACGAAACATACGTCATTAGTCCGAATATTGTGTAAAATCAATGATTTAAAAGGTTTTACTCAGATCTAGTATAGATCTGAGTGAAAAACATAAGTTTTTTGCAGAAAAGGATGAAGATTTTCGTAACAGAATAGATTGATGAAAACAAAGCAGAGCTTGTGCAAAACGTTGTAATCGTTGTTGACGTTGTTAGTTGAACGGGTTGAATCTACTTAGAAAACAAAAGGTTTCGGGTTTGGGAAGCTCCGCGCGAACTTGCAGCAAGTTCAAATGAGAGAATGGAGTTGAGTATTTATAGGTGGAGTGAGAAATGAGAGAGCAGACATCAAGTTGGGTGAACTTGTAGCAAGTTCGGGCAAACTTGTTACAAGTTCGAGGGAACTTGTATGTGCTTCTGAGTTTTGGAACAAGTCCGGGCGGACTTGTGTCTGTTGATGGGTCTTGTGGACAAGGCAAGTTCGGGCGAACTTGTGATGCACAAGTTCGGCCGAACTTGACCTAGTGGCCAAGTTTTGTTCGATTATTTTTGCGTTACGAGTTCGTTTGGCGATTCGGTTCGTATTAGATGGATATATTAAGCGTTATAATTAATGCAATAGTGCGATTTAGCGATTCGAGCGTGCGAATGTTTTCGATAGCATCTATAACCATAATATAACAAGTAACACACATAAACATAATTCCACATAATTAACTGCGGGAAAGGATCGAAACAGAATTTATTGGGCTAACCATGAAGAACCTCGACTGTGGGAAGTATGTATTGGAGTTTAACTCTATGTCGAGATTGGTGCCATATTTGATCACTCCCGAATCCAAACGCATCTCACGTTTTATTGGCGGATTAGAGTCGGAGATTAGGGTGATGTCAGGGCATCTAGGCCGTGATGTTTAGGTCTACTGTGGACCTTTCTATGGTCTTGACTCAGGATTTGAAAGACACAGAGGTCTCATAGGTCTGAAGGTGGCGAGAAAAGGAAAAAATATTATGACAGGTTTCACCGCTTTAACAAGAACAGGAAGTTCGAGTCAAACAAAACCATCAAAGGTCTTGATAATAGGCCTAAATGAAGAAAGTGCAACAAGCGACACTTTCATGCGTGCGGGACGAGTTTCAGACAAAGCCTTTTGGGATCTGTAAGAGGCATGGCACAAGGCCCTGGAATGTAAGGATTTGAAGGAGGCCACCTGTTTTAATTGTGGCGAGAAAGGACATATCAAAGGATGACACTGCTAAGGACGATGGGGCGAAGAAAGGAAAAAGGAAACATTTTTGAAATGGGGACAAGAAACGAACTATACAAGAGAAATCAAGTGAAACAAATGGTGAACCTTCCAAAAGTTCTAAGAAGCGTAAGGCTTCAAAGAATTATATGATTGCCACAACAATTCCACTAAACTCAGTACCCTTTGAGGGATTTTATCATGGAAAGCAACCTCGGTGTAATCGTTGCAACTATCACCACCCAACAAATTCCCTATGCGGCCAGTGTACAATATGTGGTCTTTTTGGACATCTAGCTGCGACCTGTCGTATCCAAAACCAAGCAGCCCCTACTCAATCTCGTCCTCGCTACCTAGCTGGAGCATGTTTTAATTGTGGTGATCCAAATCATTTCAAGCGAAACTGCCCTAGACTTGCTAATGTGACTTAGCTCATGGACGAGTATTCAATGTTAATGAGGTTCATCATTGATGATCAAGCACTCATGATCATTTGAACCTTTACGTTTTCTTTTTTTCATCCAAAAACAATGAACATATTCCAATATTATTTGAAATGACAATATAAATTTCAAGAAGTTTTTCTTCATTCTTGTTATTCGTATTCCATTTACAAATTCAAATGTGATTACACTGAGTGTAATTTACAACTACAAACTTCGAGGATTTCGTTCTTTAGGAACTAAATCTCGCAATTTAGCATATTGTGATTGCACATTAATGCATTCATACAAGTTCTGCACGACAATTTCTACGAACACTATGTGATATCGCCACTACTTTTGCTTTCATGACATTCCATACATGGTTTGTTATCCTAATATGTATAGCACATGATTACAAATACCTTTTCGCTTAGTATGTTGACCTGGCATACATAGCACATGGTTGCAAAATATTGTCATGACATACTTACATTGTTTGTGACAATCCATGCTTAGTATATGATGCATACTACCAGTTTGGTTAGTGTGAAACATACATTAACATTTATACCAGAAAGAAATACTTGCTACAAATATTGGTTGGATCCAAAATAAGTATTGTTATCATTACTAGTATGAAATATGTTTGATTCAATAGATCTTGTGATTATGACAATGCATATTTGATTTAGATGTTACTTCGACCTTAATATCTGTTTCCCTTTACTTAACAAGAGGAGCTATGTGGACCATGTGATGAAACGCGTAATTATGGGTGCACACTTAATTACGAGATCGACACATGAGAATCATAGTAAGCCTGTTAAGATGGTGGCATAAAATCTAGAGTGATTAGGTAACGGGAAGGGTATGACGTAATAAGACCACGGTGGATACGATGCTAGGTACTTCCTATATATAAGTGTTCTTATTGTGTCAATCTTCGGAACGTTACCAGAGTTACTTGAGGGTTTTATGTTATCTTGGACCATTATGTGATTGTGTGATTATTTGTTATCTGTTTATTGAATGCAATGGACGAGATGAGTACATTCATTAACTCTATTCGAGCCGACCGGGAGTATATTATGGTATTAAAGGTGATGACCTTGATGCCATAGGTATGTTGACCCGTCTCCTATGCATGAGATCTCATGGTACATGGGATGTACCCTTTGTGGGACGTTAGAAACCGTGTACGTATGGCCAGGCTTGAATGTACACCCCTTTGTTTGCTATGGATTTACACCAAGTGCCTTAGTATAACATAGTGCATACAAAACAATTTTTACACACTCATGAAACAATTTTTATACATTCGATGACACTTTAAAGATTCATGAGTTCTAAAAGGTTTAAATACCTTAAGATACCCTGAATATCATAGCTTACACTTTGAATTCCCCCCAAAATTTCCATCACCAAACAATGCTCCGCATTTTTGGAATCTAACACTCTGCTCATATTTCAATCATTTCAAATACACTCTATGGTCTCCTTCGAATAAATTTCAGGACGAAATTTCCTAAAGTAGGGGAGACTGTAACCTTGTGCAAAATTTCGAGCTTTCAAAAACATTTTCTTTGAAAGGCATTTCGATAACCGATACATAAACGTAACCCGTTTAACACAACATACACACTGGAACAAGGACCACGAGCTAAACATACCCTAAATATCCTTTATGTAACTTAGAAATAAGTTCTGAAAGGTTTTGGTATGTCAAAATCAAGCCTATTCGATCACATGGACTATTTAGACAAACTACGAAAGTCTGCCGATTCTCGTAGCGGCGCACACTCCGGAACAAGGACATAAGCTACACATACCCTAAATACCCTTTACATAACTTAGATATAAGTTTTAGAGCTTAGGAATGTCAAAAACACCTTTATGCAACTTTAGGGGCTATTTTGCAAATTCTGCGAAACTATGCCAATTTGCGTATTTCGCTATCCAGAACATGTATGGACATCCAAAACTTTTTGTAATCATTAAAAATTTTGTATTTTAATGATTAGAATGCAAAAATATCGCTCGTCACGCATTTACGGTCATTTGCGCGTCCGTTACGACTTTCGTCGTAATTAACCGAAAACCACAACCGTATGACCAAACGAACCGACACCTGAAATATATTTGGACATATTTCAAGATCCCTATGCTTTATCTTCCTTTTAAAGCTTAAAAATGGGGTTAACGGGTGTTAAAAGTGTCAAAACGCGTCGGAAAACAAGTTTTAGGCTGAGGGACCTGTTCTGCCAATTCTAAACTTTGGAATCTCAGGCGCCACGCGAGAGAATCACTCAGACCTCCCGTGACGCGCGAGGGATGCTAGTTTTCGCAATTACCTGGCAGCTTCTTGTTCATCTGACTTGACACCTATAACTCGTTTTTGCCACACTTTCTCTGGTCTTGACACCTCACTAAACACTTGGAAACATCCTAGAACATGTCCCAACACTTGGCATGATCTTAAAGCTCTCCAACAACTATAAATACCCTTGATCTTCAACCAAATTCCTTGCTCATTTCCATCTTTCTTTTCTCTAAACTCTAAGTGGAGTTGCTACCTTATTAGAAGGCCTCCCATCTGAGTTTTTCTAGTAATCTTGGCTTCCTTGAGTGCAAGTAAGTGCTCTAACTAAGCCTTGTTCATTCTTTTAGCTTATTTTGTGTTTGACTTTTGGTTTTGACCATTAATTGGTCAAGTCAAAGTCCAATTGGACTTTGCAACGTGATCGTAATCACGATGGTTATGATCCTTAGCGATGTGCCTACTGATTACCACGTTTACTAGTCGAAGTGACAAGTCAAAGTTTCGGTCAATAATGCGCAAATGCGCATTATACGATGTCACTATTTTCGGGTATTAAAACCCTTCTTGATACACAAATCAGTTTTATAAACTTAGTTAGACATGTTTAACATGTCTAGCTCGTCACTTTTAGTTTAATACTTGTTTAGGGTCGTAAGTCGAGCGGTCTTGACTACCGCTTTGACTTTCGAATCCGACTCGTTTGGTCACCCTTAGGATCCGACCAAGCCCATTATTATGACCATAGTATTATAGGGAATAACCCTCTGAGGTTATACCTTAAGGTCATACCGTTTGGTTAGTCAAATGACAAGTCGAATATGTATTCCTTATAATGCCGAAAATACCCTTTTTGCACTTAAATTAGTTTTGAACATATAAGAGCATTGTTTTGACATCTAAAACTGATTATACAACTTATATAAACTAATTTTGGCATATTAGACATATCATAGGACATATTTAACCACCCGAACCCATAGTTACGTTTAAGACCCGTTAAAGTGGCGTAAACCACTTTAGCAAGCCATAGCGAGTCAAAACTCTTTGAAATGCTTCCAATTCAGAATGTTTGATATTATAAACCATAATATACAAGATCCAAATCTTGTGGTTTGTATTATTATAACCTCATTTATCAACTCTTATTTTCAAGTTCGACACTAACTATTATATCTCCTTTGAATCTTGATCTTTAATTGTTTTCATTTGAACAAGATCTATAGCAATCCCAGGCAAGTACTTACTCCCCTCTTTTACATTTTTCAAATGTTTTTGGGGTGATTCATATGTGTAATCTATTTTTCACAATGTATGGCAATTATGTGTTTACTAAGTGCATTTTTGTGTAATATTCATTTTATGCAAGACATGAAAATTGGGGACAAAACAAATCCTTATAGTATCTTTCTATCTTTATGGATTGATTCTTGTAGGATATTTTAAGTACAGTCTTAAATCTTCTATCCTTATAGTAAGATTTCTAAGAAGTACTTTACAAGACAATGGTTATGGTTTATGTGTAGAATTGTTGGTGATTTAGATAACGAAACTAGAGTAATATAATTAGAACATGGTGGATACGCCTCTGGTACTTCCTATATATAAGTGTGCTTATTGTATTACCCTTCGTAGCCTTATCCGAATAACCATTAGGATTATGATTTTGTGATACAATGTGAAAGACAAGTGACTAAACTAAATCCTTAAAGTATCTATCTATCTTCATAGTTAGATTCTTGTAGGATGTTTAAAGTACTAATTGGTAGTCCTTTAATGGATTTATGTACTTTAATGCGTATTTACAAGACAATGTGACTAAACTATATCCCTAACGTATCTATCTATCTTTATAGTTAGATACCCATGGGATGTTTAAAGTACTAATTGGTAGTCCTTTAATGGATTTTGTGTACTTTAATGCGTATTTGACAAGACAAGTGACTAAACTATATCCCTAACGCATCTATCTATCTATATAGTTAGATACCCATGGGATGTTTAAAGTACTAATTGGTAGTCCTTTAATGGATTCTGTGTACTTTAATACGTATATGACAAGACAATGTGACAAGACGATGATTATGTTGTTATTGTGATTAGTTGTGATCTAGATAACGAAACGAGTGTAATACTATAAGAACATGGTGGATACGTTGCTAGTACTTCCTATATATAAGTGTTCTTATTGTATTACTCTTGTAGCGTTATCCAAATCACATTAGGATTTTTGTTGATTGATTTAAAGTACAATATTCAAATCCTTGTAGAACTCTTTCATATTTTTATATGTTTGATTCTTAGAAGGATAACCAAAGTATTATTTTAAATCATTGATTTAGGTTTCTAATAATACTCACGCAAGTTATGACAAATTTTCAATATTGTTGTTATTAATCCTTGATTGGATTTCTAATAACACACTCACAAGTTTTATGATCAAATTCAAGGCGATTACAATGAACAAAGTACAATTTTCAATGACATAAAAATTCCTTAGTATCAATCATGTTGCCATATACAAAACTATTTTGTCACGAGTTTCATAATCAAGTTAATGTATTGCAATACTAAATCTTTTTGCCATTCCTTGGCTTTAAAGAGTCCATTTTCAATAGACGACTCCTGTAGTTGTCGAGGTATTGCAACCCTAAAATTTTGCCATTAACTTGGCTAACAAAACTTTGTACTCACCAACATTGTTTGTTGATGTCTCGTTTTCACATATGTTTCAGGTTCCGATTATTCAAGTTTGCTGTACATAGAAATGCTTCCGGACTTTAGACTTCTTTAATCAAAAGACAACTTCATGTTTTCTTTGTATTGTAAAACGATGTTAATAACAATGAAACAATTTAGTATCAGTTGTGGCTGAGCAATTTGTAACGTGACTCCTCGATATTTCCGTCGCGTGTTGTTGTTTTACGCGATCGGGGTGTTACATCAGGGGCTGATAAATCATTTGTAGATCATAAGTTTAGTGCCTTATTAAACTTGCCCATGATAACTCTAGACATAACATACGATGTAGAACTTGCTGATGGAATGATAGAAACCGCTTCTACAATTCTTAATGGATGTTTTATTTCCATTAAGGATCACCCTATTCCTGTTTTGCTATTGCCAATGAAGTTGGCAGGTTTCGATGTAGTTCTTGGTATGGACTGGTTGTCTAGTAACCATGCCCATATAGCCTGTAACAAGAAGCTCTTCGAAATCAAAACTTCGACCGGTGAATTGCTGCCTATCCAAGGTGATGTACGTTATGGTTTGTCCGAAAAGGATGTGTTACTTAAAACTTCGAATTTGCTGACGTGTTTCCTGAAGACTTGTCTGGTCTACCTCCAGATAGGCAAGTAGAATTTAGAATTGATATCATACCTGGTGCAGCTCCAGTTGCTAGAGCCCCGTATAGACTTGCACCTACAGAAATGAAAGAGTTAAAGACACAACTTGAGGAATTGCTGGAAAAAGGATTCATTCAACCAAGCTCTTCACCTTGGGGAGCTCCAATACTGTTTGTGAAAAAGAAGGATGGTTCAATGCGAATGTGCATTGACTACCGCGAGCTGAATAAGTTAACAATTAAGATCGCTACCCATTGCCCAGAATTGATGATTTATTTGACCAGCTTCAGGGAGCAAGCTACTTCTCGAAGATTGATTTGAGGTCAGGTTATCATCAACTTAAAGTTCGTACTGAAGACGTTCCAAAGACGGCGTTTAGAACAAGATATGGTCATTACGAGTTCTTAGTGATGCCTTTTGGGCTCACTAATGCACCTGCAGCTTTTAAGTGATGAATAGAGTCTGCAAGCCTTATCTGGATAAGTTTGTCATCGTATTCATAGATGACATACTTATATACTCTCGTAGTCATGTGGACCACGAGAAACATCTGAGGTGTATTTTGGAGTTGTTGAGACAAGAGAAACTTTATGCAAAGTTTTCTAAGTGTGAGCGTGTAAATTCGTCGATGAATAGGGCAAGTCGTCAATGAATTTGGTCCGATTTCCGACTTGATTCGTCGGTTAGAAATTCTCCGGCGTTTATAGCTTGTGTCGCGGACTCAGGCGTCGGTTATAACCGATGTAGTGATTAAGTTTTACGTTATAACTGAAGATATCGTAAATTCTTGGCGAGTTAGTCGGGATTTCCGACGACTGAAATTTGGGCGCCGGTTTTGAATTCGAGAAATATAATATGTATTAATTGTTTCTAATAATTAACAAGAAATACAAGTGGCGCAGTGGTTGAGTGTGTGTGTGTTAAGTCTGTTGTTGACCCGGCTGACTGACCCGGGTTCGAAACCCGGCAGAACCATTTTATTTTTATTTCATTATTTTTAACAATTTTTCAAAAACAAATTATATATTCCAATATAATAATTAATTATGTATCGTTTAAAATTAATTTGGGCATTAAATACGCCACGAAATTTTAAACTGATTGTTCGGTTAATAAATGGAGCGGGTTTGGTAAAATCCGTTTTTTGACGGATGTTACAGTATCCCCTGCTTTTTAGAAATTTCGTCCCGAAATTTAAGTAGTGATATATTTGACTAAAAGAATGATGGTGTTTAGTTTGACAGTTACATACTTAGAAAAGTAAGGGTTTAAGTTTTTGTTTGAGGCGGTAACGTCCCTTGTAAGGGTTAAGTACCTATTACAGGAATCGCTTTTCGTTGCCTACTGTAAAAGTATTGATAAGCAGAGTTGATTCGCTAAATATGATATCATGCATAAGAGTTTGGATATGTTTGGAAAGATATGGTTATATCCTAAGGCAAAACTTCTAATACTACAACCTACATGGAACTTCTCATAACCATCTAACAATACCTCTGATCCTTTGACAAGAATACTTATATATAGGAAGTACCAGCGGCGTATCCACCATATTCTTGTCAAATTTTCATTGGTTTTATCAGTAAGTTATGATTGGTCGTATGATGTAACTCTAGAACATAAATAACACAACAACCAATATTTGAATCCACATTCTGATAGCATATAGGTTTGAATGGTGACAGTTCCTCTCTCGTTTGTTATGATAGAGAGGTTAGTTTATGTAGAAATAGAACACAATCAAATTTCTTTAAATGGCGAGATGATATGAATGTAACACAAATTTCAACCAAGGCAATACTAAATCCTACATGGAACTTCTCATAACCGCCTGATAATGCCTCTGATCCTTTGGCAAGAATACTTATATATAGGAAGTACCAGCGGCGTATCCACCATATTCTTGTCAAATTTTCGTTGGTTTTATCCGCAAGTTATGATTAGTTACCAAGAAACTATTAAATCCTACATAGAACTTCTCATAACCGTCTGACAATGTCTCTGATCCTTTGACAAGAATACTTATATATAGGAAGTACCAGCGGCGTATCCACCATATTCTCGTCAAATTTTCATTGGTTTTATCAGTGAATTATGATTAGTCCTATGTGACTCTACAACCAATACAACAAACACAAAATACTGAAAATGAAAAAAATGTCTGTGCGATCAAGGCTCAATCAAACGGAGCCGATCGTATTGCATGTACTGAAAATGAAATGTCTGTGCGATCAAGGCTCAATCAAGCGGAGCCGATCGTATTGCATGTACTGAAAATAATAAATTTAATCTAAACAATAATCACACAAACAGCCTATACATGGAACCTCTCATAACCGCCTGATAATGCCTCCGATCCTTTGACAAGAATACTTATATATAGGAAGTACCAGCGGCGTATCCACCATATTCTTGTCAAATTTTCATTGACTTTATCCACAAGTTATGATTAGTTCTATGTGACTCTACAACAAACACAACAACCACAAGATACTGATAATGAAAATGTCTGTGCGATCAAGGCTCAATCAAACGGAGCCGATCGTATTGCATGTACTGAAAATGAAAATGTCTGTGCGATCAAGGCTCAATCAAACGGAGCCGATCGTATTGCATGTACTGAAAATAATAAATTTAATCTAAACAATAATCACACCAACAGCCTATACATGGAACCTCTCATAACCGCCTGATAATGCCTCCGATCCTTTGACAAGAATACTTATATATAGGAAGTACCAGCGGCGTATCCACCATATTCTCGTCAAATTCTCATTGACTTTATCCGCAAGTTATGATTAGTTCTATGCGACTCTGCAACAAACACAACAACCACAAGATACTGATAATGAAAATGTCTGTGCAATCAAGGCTCAATCAAACGGAGCCGATCGTATTGCATGTACTGAAAATGAAAAATGTCTGTGCGATCAAGGCTCAATCAAACGGAGCCGATCGTATGTGGGCACGCCGGGTTCACGCTCATAATGAAATGTGGAACATGCTCAACGCTCATAATGTAATGGGGAGCGGCGGCCTATGAAATTGCATGTACTGAAAATAATAAACAATAATTACTCAAACAGTTTACACATGGAACCTCTCATAACCGCCAGATAATGCTTCTGATCCTTTGACAAGAATACTTATATATAGGAAGTACCAGCGGCGTATCCACCATATTCTTGTCAAATTCCCATTGGCTTTATCCTTAAGTTATGATTGGTTCTATGTGATAAAGAAAAACATAAAACTAAACGATTGGAGTTGAGTCTTGATTTCCGGTGAAGAGGACTAGTTGGGTATCTTCGTTTGGGCCGTCATTATCTTCGACAGGATTGGCGTTGATGTTGAAGACTCTTCCTCTTGCTAGTGGCCTAGCGGTTGGGTTTTCTTGGTCTACTTGGTTAACTGGGTTTGATTGGGCTTGAGCGTTTATGATGTTAACCAATCGAGGGCACGTGTTTCTAAAGTGGGTAGGGTCGCCACAATTGAAACAAGCTCGAACATATGGGAACATGGGGTATTGGGGTTGTTGATAGGTTTGGATCATGTTTTGAGTAGGGGGAGAGATTTGGTTTTGAAAGGTGCGGCAAACCTTGCTCAAATGACCATAGCATCCACAAGTTGCACATAGTCGACAAGGTAAGGTAAGGGGATGGTGATAAAAACAGTTGTTACATCGAGGGTGAGGTCCAAGATATGGTTTCTTATTTGGGTAAGTTGAGTTGGGTGCCACTTGAGTGATTGTGATAGCTTGGATGGGTATGGCGTGTGAAATTTGTTAATTTCGTTGGATAGCAGCGAAAAGTTGCCCGTCTCTTTTTCTCTTAGAATTGGGTTGAGAAGGGGATTCGGTTTGGGTGTAGTCGGAGGTTTCAGTCGATGCTTTATCCTTCTTCTTCTCCTCCTTGAAGTCTTTGTTCCGGATTCGGTTTTCGGTGAGTTCTGTAGCTAACTCCATTGCTGCTTCCAAAGTTGTAGGCGTGGTACTTATTACAGAGTCTTGAATCTTTGACGGAAGACCTCGAATGTAGTGCTCGATCAACCGGAAGAGGGGAGTGAACATGTTGGGAACCATTTGATGTAACTCGAGGAATCTTTTGTTGTACGTGGTGTGGTCTCCTTCCTTTTGCTTCAACAAATAAAATTCATCTTCTAATTTCTTGATTTTGCTCCTTGGGCAAAATCGTCTGGTCATGATTTCCTTCAATTCATTCCAAGTTAAAGTCATAACATCTTCAACACCTCATTTGACCATCTCTGTATTCCACCAAGTAAGTGATATCCCATATAATCGACCGGTAGCATATCGCACTTTGCGATCATCGAGGCAATCGCAATTTAGAAAAGTGTTCTCCATCTCTTCAAACCAATGGAGGAGAGCGGTGACGCCTTCAGTCCCTTTGTATTTTGGAGGGTCGCATGATTTGAAATGCTTGTAGGTGCATTTAGTGGTATTTGGGGGAGAGTTGATAACGTTTTGATTTTCTTGATTGACAGGATTAGCGATAAGTGCTTGTTGGACTTGGATTACAATGTTGGGTATTACGGCAGCCATTTGTTGAGCGATTAGGGCAGCCATGCGCTCGCGGGCTTTTCCTGCTCTCATCTTCCTACGGGCGTGGTTAGAAGACATCTACAAGGAATACGCATCACGAGTATGAGTTGGATGTTTTTGGGTTCATGGGCCGCATTTAGGAATGAACATTCATAAAATAATTATAGAAAAATAAACCTACTACATCCATAGGATGTCTTGAGCTTTGCTCGCCATTAGGCCCTACATGCCGCCATACTTCACCTTCGTAATCATGTGGGCCCCCATGAATACCGGGTTTTTCATATGGTTCGCATGTGTTAGCCTGGTTGCGTACACTAAAACCCGGAGAAAATCGAGAAATATGTATACAACGTATGGTATTCGGAATGTGTCCAGGTGTAGACACGGTGACACCTCAAAGTGGGTTAGTTCGAACGACGTTTGGTGTGGCATGCTTTGGCCTAATAGGTCCTTCGTACTCTCATCGTTAGTCCCCAGGTAGGCAAACTGGTCCGTTATATTGGATTTATACGAATGCCAACCTAGACAGGACGTTCCGACTACCGGTACTTGTACCCTTCCAGTTACTACATGCCCGTCGCAGAACTTACTTTGATGAGATTTGAAAATTGCAACAAAATCTTTGAATAATGAGAGTATGAAAATGAATTGAATATATGAACATTGATATATGTATAATGAATATGTATATAAGTATGTAAGTTTGACTGTAAGTATAAACAAATATGAAACAAATAAATATCATAAGTTTGTATGTAACCACCTAATCAATTAAAAATTTAGGCAGACTATAGTATAGGCTCTAAGGGTCTAATAACCTATCCTATATCCCTATAGTCATGGTTCTGATACCAATCTGTCACACCCCGACCCGCAGCAGAAAAGGTGATCGGGACATGATTGGGTTATCATCAAAGCTCATGACATTTATTTTAACGTTTCATATTCATTAATACAATTTAATGGAAATTTACAATCATAATTACATCATGACCTAAACATCAATCTAAGCTTCTTTGTTTTCTTCTAAGGCATTTCCTATGTTTTCCTTGCTTCATCCTGTTCACATGTATCATGTGTAAAAAGGGTTTTTGGATCAACAAAAAGTTGGCGAGTGAATCCTATGGAAAACATTTGAACAAGTTTATTTAATTGATTATGAAATAAAGTGCACAACCACACATGAGTAAAAATAGATGTAAACTTATTCACCAATCAATTTAATATTAAACAATACACACATGAACAAAAATGGATCGTTTAGAGGCACGCGTTGCTCAACTCGTCTCTCACGAGGAACTGATGGGCCTAATGAATGAATTGCATAAACTTGACAATATGAAATACATACTACAAACAATATAAACTCAATAATACGCACATGAACAATAATGGATTTGTTTTGAGGCACGCGTTGCTCAACTCGTCTCTCACGAGGAACTAATGGGCTTAATGAATGACTTTCATATAAGTTGACAAAATGAAATACATAACCACAACAATATAAACAATCTAAGTTTAGATCACAATATGGTATGGCACAAGTTTAAATAAACGAGTTAATTATTTTGTGACACATGACACACCCCAAAACGTGTAATTAAAAAGGGGAGTTGTAAGATTCACTCACAGTGGGTGCGTTCGGTTGATGATGTTGAATGCACGCGAAGTGGTTTTAACCACGAGTGAAATTAACCTAGATAATAACATAATAGTTTGGTAAATAATGGGATTTTATTAATCCATTTTAGTAGGATTGTTGGGTGTATTTTTGTGAGTTTAAGGCTATTTTCTAACCTTAAAAATGTTATTTTTAATTAAAATAAATAAATAAAAATAATAAAAAAAGTTGACTTTTTTGACCGGTGACCGTTGACCCTTGACTGTTGACTTTGACCGGTTCGTATGTGTAACATCCGTCAAAAACGGATTTTACCAAACCCGCTCCGTTTATTAACCGAACAGTCAGTTAAAAATTTTGTTGCGAATTAAATGCCTAAAATAATTTTAAACGATACATAATCAATTATTATACGGGAATATATAATTAGTTTTTGAAAAACTGTCAAAAATAAGAAAATAAAAATACTTTGGTTCTGCCGGGTTTCGAACCCAGGTCAGTACCGGTCAGCAAAGTCTTAGCACTCAACACATAAACCACTGCGCCACTGATGTTCTCTGTTAATTATTAAGATCATTAAATTCATATCATGACTTTCCGAATTCAAAACCGGCGCCCAAATGCAGTCGTCGGAAATCCCGGCGATCTCGCCAATAATTTAACGAATCCTTCCGTTATAACGTAAACTTTAAACCTATATCGGTTATAACTAACGTCTGAGTCCGCGACACCATCTATAACCGCCGGAGAAATTCAAACCAACGAATCAAATTGAAAATCAGACCAAGTTCATCGATAACCTGCACTATAAATACCCCATCGAACCTCTGCAAACATTTTCGCTCAAACCGCACCCTTTCTCGGCGAAAACTCACTCGCCGGAAATCACCTGCAACTCGCCGGAAAACCGGGTTCCTCATTTCTGAGCCTTACTGAACCCCCTAAGCTTATACCGAAGTCACCCACATACTTTGTAAGCTTTCTGAAGACTCTCTGCTGCAAGACACTCGTCGCCGGAAGTGATTGCTGTCGCCGGAGTTACGCCGGAAAAACAGAGGAAGCCAGTCGGTATACCTCACGCCTAATTTCCTTTCTTTTTACTTATATCTCATCTGTAATTAACCTAAAAACGCTAAAGAATCCTGATTAAAACTTCGAACCAGATCGTCATCGTTCCTGGTTAAAATCTAACGAAGAAGACGATGTTGCAGTAACATATAAGTATAATTTAAATCGAGAAATAACTCGGGTTAGACACACAGTCCAGCGGTGGACTGTGTGCACATTAAACACAAAGGTCTCGAGTTCGAATCCTGTTTCCACACACGCTGCCTTAATAAAAATGATTTTTTAGTTAACCGAACCGGAGTCACACTGTTATATGTTAAGTATATTAATAACCGGAAAAATAACCAAGTTAGACACACAGTCCAGTGGTGGACTGTGTGTATGTTTAATCAAAGCGCACGAGTTCGAGTCCGGTCTTCTGCATCGACCCGGACAATTATTTACCTTTTTAAATAAGTCAGAAATAAAAATAATTAGTTTGTGTTTAAGTATAATAAAAATCAGTTAAGTTAACAAGTTGGACACACAGTCCAGCGGTGGACTGTGTGTTTGCATAAGCCACAGGTCCCGGGTTCGAGACCTGTGGAGCGCACCGAGTCTTGGATTAAAAATCGTTTTTAGAAAATAAAGGATTTTCTGTTTAAACTAATTAGTATATAAATATAATTAAAAACAGAAATAGTTCGGGTTAGACACGTAGCTCAGTTGGTAGAGCTACGTGCACGCGTACGGGAGGTCTCGGGTTCGAGCCTCACTCAGCGCACAATTACACGATTCGAACCGGTCAAAGTCAACGGTCAACGGTCAAAGTCAACGGTCAACTGTAGCAAAAAAATCAATTTTTTTTATTATTTTTATTTATTTATTTTAATTAAAAATCAATTAAAAATACTTAAAAATAACATTTTTAAGGTTAGAAAATAGCCTTAAACTCACAAAAATACACCCAACAATCCTACTAAAATAGATTAATAAAATCTGTTTACTTACCGAACCATAATGATATTTATCTAGGTTAATTTCACTCGTGGTTAAAACCACTTCGCGTGCATTCAACATCATCAACCGAACGCACCCACTGTGAGTGAATCTTACAACTCCCCCTTTTTAATTACACGATTTGGGGTGTGTCATGTGTCACAAATTAATTAACTCGTTTATTTAAACTTGTGCCATACCATATCGTGATCTAAACTTAGATTGTTTATATTGTTGTGATTACTTATTTCATTTTGTCAAATTATATGAAATTCATTCATTAAGCCCATCAGTTCCTCGCGGGAGACGAGTTGAACAACGCGTGCCTCAAAACCAATCCATTATTGTTCATGTGTGTATCATTGAGTTTATATTGTTTGTAGTTGTGTCATTCATATTATCATGTTTATGCAATTCATTCATTAGGCCCATCAGTTCCTCGTGAGAGACGAGTAGAGCAACGCGTGCCTCTAAATGTTCCATTATTGTTCATGTGTGCTTTATTTAATATCTAATGATTGTTGAATAAGTTTACATCTATTTTTACTCATGTTTGGTTGTGCACTTATTTCATAATCAATTTAATAAACTTGTTCAAATGTTTTCCATAGGATTCACTCGCCAACTTTATGTTGATCCAAAAAATCTTTTTTACACATGATACAGGTGAACAGGTTGAAGCAAGGAAAACATAGGAAATGCCTTAGAAGAGAATAAAGAAGCTTAGATTGATAGTTAGAACATGTTGTAATATTTATTGTAAATTTCCATTAAATTGTATTAAATGAATATGAAACGCATAATAAATGTCATGAGCTTTGATGATAACCCAATCATGCCCCAATCACCTTTTCCGCTGCGGGTCGGGGGTTGACAGTATGCGTGTATGTGTGCGCTGAGTGAGGCTCGAACCCGAGACCTCCCGTACGCGTGCACGTAGCTCTACCAACTGAGCTACGTGTCTAACCCGAAATATTTCTGTTTTTAATTATATTTATATATTAATTAGATTAATCCGAAAATCAACTTATTTCTAAAAAGATTTTAATCAGTGACTCGGTGCGCTCCACAGGTCTCGAACCCGAGACCTGTGGGTTGAGTTAACACACAGTCCACCGCTGGACTGTGTGTCTAACTTGTTAAATAATCCGATTTATATTATACTTATGAACAAATTTCATTATTTCATTTCTGCCTTATTTTAAAAAGTTAGATAATTGTCTGAATCGGTGCAGTAGACCGGACTCGAACTTGTGACGTGTGTTTAAACATTCACACAGTCCACCGCTGGACTGTGTGTCTATCTTGGTTATTATTCCGGTTATTATTAAACTTAACATGTACAGCGGTGACTCCGGTTCGGTTAACAAAAAAAGACATTTTTATTAAGGCAAGCATGCGTGGGACAAGATTCGAACTCGAGACATTTACGTGTTTAATGTGCACAGAGTCCACCGCTGGACTGTGTGTCTAACCAGAGTTATATCTTGATTTATAATAAACTTATATGTTACCGAAACTTCGTCTTCTTCGTCAGTCTTAAACAGAAACGATGACTGACTGGTTCGAAGTGTTAATCATGTTCGTTAGTGTCTGGTGGTTAATTACATGTGAGATATATAAAAAGAATGAAAGATTTAAGCGTAAAGTATACCGACTTGACTCCTCTGTTTCTCCGGCGAAACTCCGGTGACAGCAAAAGATTCCGGCGTCGTGTGTCTTGGCGCAGAGAGTCTTCAGCAAGCTTGAAAAGGATGTGGGTGACTTCGGTATAAGCTCAGAGGGTTCAGTAAGGCTAAGAAGTGAAGGGTTCGGTTTTCCGGCGATGTGTAGAAATTTTCCGGCGAGTGGAATTACGTCGGGTAAAGGTGCGGTTTTGAGCGAAAAAGCTTGCAGAGGTTCGAGGAGGTATTTATAGGGCAAGTCGTCGATGAATTTGGTCCGATTTCCGACTTGATTCATCGGTTAGAAATTCTCCGGCGGTTATAGCTTGTGTCGCGGACTCAGGCGTCGGTTATAACCGATGTAGTGATTAAGTTTTACGTTATAACTGAAGATATCGTAAATTCTTGGCGAGTTAGTCGGGATTTCCGACGACTGAAATTTGGGCGCCGGTCTTGAATTCGAGAAATATAATATGTATTAATTGTTTCTAATAATTAACAAGAAATACAAGTGGCGCAGTGGTTGAGTGTGTGTGTGTTAAGTCTGTTGTTGACCCGGCTGACTGACCCGGGTTCGAAACCCGGCAGAACCATTTTATTTTTATTTCATTATTTTTAACAATTTTTCAAAAACAAATTATATTTTCCAATATAATAATTACTTATGTATCGTTTAAAATTAATTTGGGCATTAAATACGCTACGAAATTTTAAACTGATTGTTCGGTTAATAAACGGAGCGGGTTTGGTAAAATCTGTTTTTGACGGATGTTACAATATTGATGAATCCTTAGGATTTTCATCACATTTTCATCACCATCTTGCACCAAGTTCATGCTAAGAAGCTTCTGATCAGTTCTGGGCATTCCAAATCATCCTAGCAATCACTTAGACCATTTATAAGTGTTCAATCTCGTGCTAAGTCGATTCTTCATAGTTCTTAGCCTAGAACAAAGTCTCGTCGTAAAAACGGCTTGACTTTGTTCTAAATCCATGTATGCTCCGCCATTGTGCGTAACGAAAGATCCTACGTTCTCATAATGACGGAGGTAATAAACCCTCAAGAGGGCATCTTCAGATTTTGGCCAATTGACGAGTCAACCGAAAAGTCAAATAAAGTCAAACTGAGCCATTTTTATAAAATCATAACTAATAATCTAGATGTTATAAAATATTTTTTGAAGCATTGATAACCTTAAAATAAGTATTAGAACTCGTGTCAACAGATTCGGCTCTTCAAATTTTGGTCTAGGCTCGGTTCGTAATCGAAAGTTTCAAACAGTTGACTTTCGGTTGACTTTCAGTTCTGACCCGTTTTGAGCCATTCTTGATACTAAGTTATGGTCATTTTATTACCATGATTATGTTTAGAATATTGTCCTAAAGTTTCATGACTCGACTCCTAAGAAATCCGAGTTTTACATAAGTTCCATAAAAGTCTTTAAAACCTTGCAAAAAAGGTCCTTTTGTGCAAGATTAAGATTTTAAACACTTATAAACCTATTGCTACTGGTTTATAACTATAAACCAAGTGTATTGATGTCAATAAACTGGTCAAAATCAGATTTTTATAACATAATGCGTTTAATACATAAAGAGGACTAAAATGCCCTTTTCGGTATTTTAGAAAGCTTGAATATGGTTTTAAGATCAATATGACTTATTTGCTGATGTAATATGATAAGTAGGACCATTTGGGATATTCATTCAGATTATGACCTGAATGGAAGGCTACAGTTCGTCAAATGCCGATAAATGACTATTTTACCCCTTTTTATGAAAAATGACTTTAACTACTCTTTTTATAATCAAATCCTCTATTTACTAATATAATAATATATATGGTATGATTTTGGTATATAAAACAGGTTCCAACTTCTGTTTAATTTAAACTACCGACTTAACGACATTTTGGTGATTTTTACGCTTTTACGACACATAGTATGGTTTAAAACCATAACTATGAACCAAGACTTGTTACTTACTGATTTATAAACTTATTTTCATCATAACAACAGTATGTAAAAGTCCCAAACTCAGAATCCCAAATTTGGCTTCAAAGCTATGTGTGAAATGACGAAAATGCCCTTACGGACATAGTTTATTCCAAAACCGTCAAGCACACCTACATTTGATATCCTACTGTTATAACCTTATAAAATTTATATTTTTACTGAATAATTTGGTTCTTGACATCAGATTATTAATTTACATCTTTTACAAACATAAAAATGACCGAAATGCCCTTGTAAGGCATAAGTCGGATTTAAATGTAACTTGGACCTATTTTTACAAATGTTACTGATTTTATAACATATATTAAACATAATTTCTCATGGAACTTATATATGACTCATACGGTTGCCCGGTTTCGCTTATACGCATTCGGTTAAACATACGTGGCTAGTTTACGTATTTTAACCAAAACGGGCTTAACCTTGTCCAATCCTTATCAAAATCCAGAATGTTATTAAGTTACCCATATTATACAAGTATATATATACTTGTCGGGTCTAATTAACATCCTCTTCCGGTCACCGCTTAATCTAGCGTATCGTACCGTATCATATTTTTAGCGTAAGACTAACCGGTTCAAATCTAAGACTTAATTTAGAACCCGTTAGCATTCTAATATTGGTTATTAATTACCATCACTCCAGACTGAACGCCTCCGGTAAATTGCCTTGTACTTGTTTTGGAAATTTCGGCTGAGCTTGGAACATACATACATAACAAGTCAGGTAAATACTCTTAACTTATTTTCCCTATACGGGCTTGGGATACGGGTAGACTACTACCGCTTGGTCGGGTATTGGATAATGTTTTATCCAGTTGTGAGAATTAACTGAAATCTTACATAACCCGGTTTTGATCTGTTTTGACTGAAACTAAAACATTGGGGGTGGGCTTGACCGTGTCTGGGATATCCTTGGCTCACTAAATTGGGTAGTAGCCACGACAATATAGCATGGCGTGTAGGCATACACTGGGAAATTGCTATCCTGCTTTCTTTGTGAAAGTTCAGAGTGGTGTATCAGTCATCATGTCTCGGTTTTTGTACCGGGCCTCATATGTAAAAGCCAGCATGTAAATCTGTATATAAGTACTTTTGTACTGTCCCAAGTTATTTATAAAAAACGTGCCTAGCGCACCTAAAACCGTTTTCAAAAATATTTTCAAAATGAGTCGGTTGAGTGTATTTACTAGTGAAAACTGACGTATTTTCAAAGTTTAAGTTACAGGTACAAGTACGGTAAAGGCTGGGAGCTGCGGGGAAATATATAAGGAGTTGCGACCTTAGAATTGCATGTTAATAGTCTGTTATCATTTTTGTACGTTTTTGCGATCCGCCTGTGGATCTTGTTACAACCTTGTCTGTATATTATTTAAACATTAGACTTATCAGGTTGTAATAGTTTATTTACTCCAGACTTCCGCTGTGTGTAACTTATTTGGTAATGTGATATCAACTGTAGTTCGTACTCTCACGGCTACGTAACAGGATCTCGGTGACATTACATAATACATATGGCTCAGCTAATGTTTGATATTTTTGTAAAATTTTATTTGACTTGTGTAGATGTTCAGAGGTGGTATGTGGTGGCATAAGTCTTTTTGCAGTGCTGATATAGCATGATCAATAGTTAACTCTAAGTGCAGTAAGTTTAGTAAGTTATCGGCTCAATGAAACTGCTCCAAGAGGAAACAAAAGAGGATTAAATGTCAGAGAGAAAATGAAATTGTAACTGACTGGAACTACGACTCTGGATCAACTTAGTTCTGTAAAAGTTAAATTGTGCCATTATTTGTGAAAGCTGATCTTCCAAAGGTATATAGTTAATTGTTATAACATTCTTTTCATTATTGCATGGGAGGTTTAGTAAATGACAGTGTGATGTGAAGTATAGAGAGGTGATAGAAAGTCTGTCTTCAAAGATGTGAAATGAGAATAGTAGTATATCTCAATGTAATAGTTTAGCTATTGTTTTGGGAAGTCATTACTTTATGGGATACAATCATGTTCATTTAAGGTTTACCTTTAAATGCTTAAAAGGTAACTTTATAGTAGCAGGGACTAATGAAGATTAGACTTGATGGAGGCTCTGATAGGTAAGCCTCATATTATGAGCTGTATTCTTGCTCCTCAAAGGCTTATGTAGCACTATTCAGCAGGTTGAGTTCAGATTCAGAGGCTTCTAATTTGGGATTTGATTTGTTAATGGTTCTCTGATTGGATGACAGTGCCGTCCATTCTGCGCTTATAGCAGCTGATCTTAGTACACGTTAGGTGATTTGAACATGTAATCCATTTAATGTGCTCCACAAGATAATTTCGTGTTACGTGAATTGGCACACCCGTCCAACGTGAGGCATTCCCACTATGTAAATTGATCACAATAACAACTACAATAAGAACAAATACTTTATAGGGGTTTTTCCAATGGTCTTTGGGTTATTTATGTAAACTTGAATCCATGCAACAAGATTTATAATTAGGGCTGGGTTCTTTCTTTTCAGGAAATACTTGATTACTAAACTGAAGATGGTTATTCAGGGGTATTAATTAATAATTGGGTTCGGGTACAGGTTCCTCGAGTTCCTTCTTACTCAGTTAAGGTAGCATTGGGTCAAGTATGGTGATAGGGTTTCAGTTAAAAAAAGTAAAAACCGAAGTGCCTTTATATCATCGGGATTATGGTAGGAAAACACTTTCAACTTTTCTATCATAAGATTTTAATTAACAAATAGTTTATTACGGAAAGCTTTATGTCTCCCAATGATTAAAATCCTTGTCGCGATTGTACAACTAGTAGTATCAGTATGACACGAAGTTAATTATTATTAACACTTAAATGTTTGAAAAACATGTCTTTATATATTAACGTTATTTTATTAATATAATTAATTTTCCCTACTTACAGGTAGTGATCAAATTCTATACTATTTTATATTCTCAATCTTACAAATTAATTTCGTGACGTAAAATCTATGATATATGTATTTAAAGTTGACACGTGTATGATAACAACACTATGCCAATGAATCATTTTGTGCGATAGTAATAAATTATGGTTTTGATTTTTTTTAAGTCAAATGTTGGATTAATAAGAGGTATGAAATTGTGTAAGGATGATTATTGTAGTTCGATGTAAAATTACCAAATCACCTTTAAGCCACCTAAACACTCTCTAATCTAATGACATTATGTGTTACATGATACATTTTTTCTTTCTACTTTGGGCACCTTCAATACTAAATGGAGAGTGAATAAAGGTACTAGCTGTTTTGTTCATAGAAAGTCATTAGATTGTATATTTCATTATGCTGATAGACCTCCTGATGGTGGATGTATGTGCTTAAATGTTGCAGTGTTTGGCTGTTTGTATTAATCTTGCTGAAGCTTTAAGAACTAGGTCTCCAATAACAGCGTTTTCATATATTCTTGTACACAGGTATAAAGTTGACCATCAATAAAAAAATTGTAAAAAACATATTTTTACGTCATTTACGACATAAATCTATTAATTAAAATTAATTTTTCCTGCCGTGAAGTTTGCGGGTGATCGAGGTGTAGCTTAGTTGGGGGCCTGGGGGCGCCCGACCCCCCGAACTTTTCGCTTAGTAGTGTTCGGTATATAGTTTTTGTATAGAAATTTTTTAGGTATACATGTTTTCGACCCCCGGTTTTATAATTTTGTAGGTATGATTTTAGGTTCGGTGACTTCCGAACCCCCCCCCCCCCGGTCGGAAATCTCAAGCTTCGCCACTGCGGGTGATAGCTTTATTTGGTTTTTGATATTTAAGGCTTTGATCACCATGATCAAAGTACTCTGTTTAACATTAATTGATGAGTCTTAATAAAAGAAAAACTAAAACCAAATACATGTGATTTCATAAAACATTTTGTATACATGAAAACTGAGACAAAGTTAGGATACTTATGAAACTGAATTAAAAATTTGTGGTGGAGAAGGGAAAGAGGATACATAAGAGGTTCAAAGTGTTAGTTATGTACTTTTATTTATTGTAAATAAATTTTTTCTAACCTGGAAAGTTACTTGGTGATAGCCTAGTTTCATATTTATATATAAGGATCTTACACATTGGTCTAGACTTAGTGATTCAGAGATTAGTTGTGGCCCATACTTATTAGTCCGGACGCTCGATATGGTTCTACCTCGTCACAATTCTATATGTGCATAGGACTTTCATATTAGTATATCTTTTTGTTATTTATGTAATATTTACATAATGTTTGTAAAAAAACTTGTATATTTGTATTTTTACATTACCATAACATGTAAATAATTTAACAAATGCCAACAAAACTATTTCAATGAATATACATTTCTAAGCTGATGCGTCTGTCGATTAGGGAATAATGATGATAAAGAAGGGTTTTTAAATGTAATTTAAAATAATAAAAAATTAAACTTCTTTTGTATTTAAACCTAAAACGTGTTTATTAAAATTTATAATTCTAAAACGTGTATTTTAATGTACATTGGACCAGATCACAATCAATGTTGTTTACATTCATACCAATCGTTTTGTAGTGCTTCTTTTCACATGGAAAAAAAAAGTCAAAGTTGTTTTTTTAGTTGAGATGAGGAAAATGTGAAACAAAAAACAGTCAAAGTTGTGTATTTAGTTGAGATGAGGAAAATGGTTCATATATGGACGGCAGTATAAACAATTGTGGTCAATGAGGTGCTTCTATTGGTCGTAGCCATCAGAACTAAAACTAAAAGGACCCAAACCCATCACATTTTCGGCGTATAACAACCTTTAACTACTCTACGATATGCATTTTCGTCCAACACTTTTACGGTCAAAAATATTATATTATGAATTTACATCGAGAACTAAGACTAAAAGGACCCAATCCACTCGCATTTTGGGCGTAACATTTAACTACGCTACAATGTGCAGTTTTCGTCCAACACTTTTCCGGTCAAGAATATTATATTATGAATTTACATCAAAATAGATAGTAAACGGGCAACAAGTTATGCCGCTGCCACAATGAAAATTAACACTTTTTGGCTTTGAATTTTACACTGGTGACTTGTTTTTGTAACATCTTGCTCCTTATATTAACGTTATTCTGTTTCATCATCATCATACTCAGTAATTATGATCAATATTGTTATGATCAATATTATGTGTGAGTGAGTAACTATTACGATTTAGAATGTTGTGTCTAACTATCACGACACTACGCCTAACTACATTAGAGTGAGTTTAAATTGTATTATGAATTAATTGTGTGATTGTAACTTTTCGTATAAAGCATTAGAACAGTGTATCTAAAACTTTTTTTTAAAATTTGTAAATTATTCGTAAATGTCGGGAGGTCTAGCATACGTTGTCTTATCCAGGTCTGTGCTAGAGAGCCCCCTCGCACAATTGATCCTCAATTTAAACCGCTCAATAAGAGACCCCTATCACCCAGACTCGAACCTGAAACCTGTAGGGGAAACCTCACCCGGGTCTACTATAGGTGTAACTTAAATACTCGTGGCCACCATAGAACGGTAGTGATGGTTGTATCTAAAATTATACTAACTAAGTGAAATATTTGTTAATGACAATAAGCCACATGAGAGAAAGCAAAATCATTTAAGTTGTCGTGTTTCTATGAGGAAATACAGTTTCTATAGTCATCAACGTCACTTTTATTTTCTCAAAGAAGTATAATATTAATCTCCAATCTCCATACAGTAAGACACCTATCCATTATAGTATTATTATTATATTTATGAGACTATTTTTAATTTTAATTTACTTTTATTTAAGATACGATATAAACCTGAGATGTGTGTAAAAAAGCACATAGTTTTTGCGTATCAACATCATCATACTCAGTATATTCCACTAACAGCAAAATTAAGGTAGGGCTTGAGAAAGATAAGATATAGACAGTCTTACATCTACTCCGTAGGAATATAAGGGTTGCTTCCAGTGAGACCCCTGACACGATAGTAGATTTGCATCAAGCCTTGGACATAAGGGCATAAAGCACATAACACTCAACAATTAAGACAAATATCAATTAGCATTTGTGTATGAAACAATTTATTCAGTAGTTTAATAAAAGTCCTTATTGATAGGAGATCATTCTGAAGTTTTTTTCATTATTATTTATTATATTATATTATATATTATAACAGAGTTATGCTTGTGAATAGTGAGGTGGTGCTAAAATGCACCATCTCCTTTTGCTAAATGAGCCGCTCTTTGTTGTTTTTGTCTTTTTGGGTGTTTTTCTTAACTTTCAACAGCACCTATATACTTTAAATAGCCCGTGTTCATTAATTATACTTATTGTCGATGTTGAACTTTTAGAGTTTTCTTTTTTTGTTGCTATACTGAGTGCCGATACTATATCGATACTGTAACAAACTAAATTTATTCCAACTGGATTCCCCCTGCAACGCGCAGGGGAGATTTACTAGTTATCAACACGTAGGAAGTTCAACTCACAATTTTTGTTAAATAACTTGGACTTCATAATTTTTTAAGGCCACACTAATAAATGATTAATGTTTGAATATAATTGTTTGAAGTAATACCAAAACTTATAATTGATAACAACATATAATTTTAAATAATGTGGTAAACCAAAACTCTTATATTAATCTTCTAAAATATTAGATAACTTCACTGTCGAGTCTAAGTTTTAGGATGCATTAACTTATAAAAACTAGTAGCAATAAGAAACTATTACTAAAAATGTTAAAAGGGGGACAAAAACAATGAATTGTAATGAAATTGTACGTTATTTTTTGTATTTTGCACGTCAAAATTTGGATTTGATTGGTGAGTGAACGAGACAGAGGACTAACATTTCAACTCAAGTTTGTTTAAAATTGCCTTAAATATATTGATTGATTAATTAATATTTGTATTATATATAAGATTTGGTATATACATGAGACACATGTTTGCCTAAACATAGATCACCCCAACGTACACCAAAATTTTTGCCTGCATCACATCCCAGGTGATGAACATTTAATCAATGTGAGCCTAATTATTACCATTCTTGATGTATAATATCATTCATCGACGGACCTAAGATTTATTTTATGACTGGGTGAATAGAGGGTAAAAAGTATACTAACTTTTTAATAGGGTGGCTACCTCCAATCTAATGAATAGGTGTGCCGTGGATCCACGTTTACAAGCTTATTTTGTAGTGGACAATCATAAGAGTGTGTTGTGGGGTGAAAGGTGATAAAAAATGTGTCGTCACATAGACGTCTTGTGTATAGGAGTTAGTTTCACCTTTCATCTAGGCATGTTATGGTAATGCGAATGGGAAATGTGATGGAACGAGTAATAAAAAAATTGAAAATAGAAATGATGAGGTGGATATAAATAATTGCTTTATATATTAACTAATAATTAAAAAATATTTATACAAACTCGCCCCTAACACTAATGATAATCTTCACAGCTAGAAAGGCAACGCCCTAAATTACATTAATTTTTTTTAACAAGGGTGGCTACCTCCAACCTAATGAGTAGGTCTGCCCTGGATCCATGTTTACAAGCTTGTTTTGTAGTGGACGATCATAACAAAAATTAAGAAAAAGGAGTTGGTATTTGAACAACAAAAACGTTGTACTAGAGCAACCAAAAGCTGATAAACATGCTTATAAGACTGTTGTGGGTTGAAAGGTGATAAAAAGGTGTCATGACGTAGATGTCTTGTGTACGGAAGTTGGTTTCACCTTTCATCTAGGTATGTTAGGGTAATGTGAAATGTGATAGGGTGAGTAATAAAAAAACGATAATAGAAATGATGCGGTGGAGATAAATAATTGCTTATATATTAAGGTGGTGTTTGTTTTTATAAAAAAGATCCACGCATGCTCTTCTGTCTACGCCGCACAGACCATGCGCATACATTGTCATCTCCAGACTGTTTGTTTTTCCGAAGACGTTTTATTAAAAAACGTCTGCACTAGCTCTTCTTGATGCAGACTTGCCCAACCACTTTTAAGATCTTCTAAGGTTCGCAGAGAGTTAAACACCACCACCACCACCACTGTCCATCACCACCACCACCACCAGTTTACTTTATAAGTCTACATAAGTTAAAAAACAGTCTTTTGCAAACTGCAAACATTTTACCTCTTAAAACACAAATTGCACCTAACTATTATTAAAAATTATTTATACAAACTTACCCCTAACACAAGTGATAATCTCCACAGCTAAAAGAGCAACGCTTCTTTATCGCTCATGAGGGGCAATGTTCAGCAGGGGCAGACCTATGTATTGCGGTGTGCGGGCAAGCGAACCTCTTGAAAGTTTGGTTGATACACCCCAGAAAATAATTCATGAATCCATCACTGATGTTCAGCGCTCACAGTGCTAACACGGCCTAAGAAGTATTTCAAGTCATGTACGAAGCAAGGTGATTAACACACACGACTGATTAACACTCATTATGAGCCCGTTACAAATCATTTAAACGAAGTTCCTTGAAAAAATCATCCTAACTTTATTCATCCACAAAAAAAAACTCTCTTGATTGAGATATAGAACAACATCAAACTTCTTTTAAAAGTTTTTTTATTTTTTTTTAATTTATTTTTGACATTCATTAGAAAAAAAATGATGTCGGATTAGAGTGTGACGCATTGAATTATTGCTCACATATCATATCATAGTCAAATGTCAACACTTTGTTTATACCTTAAATACAACCAATAAAATTCATACACTACGAGTAACTAATAAATGTGAAAAGTACACGAGTAAAAGATGTATTTCCTTAAAACTTGAAGGGGGCAGAATGTAAAATACATCTCATCGTGCACATTATATAATACCCCCTCAGATTCTGTTTCGATTTGCATTTCTCTCACTAAAATTAATGGAACTCTCCTACACCTACATCCTGCTTTTCCTCTTCACCGTCGCCGGTGATCCGGTGTCTGCGAATGCTCCGGCGGCGACCGGCGGAATCCGACCCACGAAGCTTTTTGTGTTCGGAGACTCGTATTCGGATACCGGGAACAACCCGAAGTCGTTGGCGAGCTCGTGGAAGGCTCCGTACGGTGTCACGTTTCCCGGAAAGCCTGCCGGAAGATATTCCGATGGTCGCGTGCTCACCGATTTTCTCGGTATGTTTCGTACAGTTTCAGACTCAGTACCCTGCATGATTATATATTTATATATGTATCTATACATTCTATCACTTCGTTTGAAAACAATCTCCACCTGTCTTTTAAAATATATAATTTTATTATCATAAAAAAAATAAGTGTACTTGTTTGGAAGGAGAATTAAATTCTATTTTAATGGATATTAGTTTATTTTAACGAAAAATTTGGATCAGCAACGTAGTGGCGGACCTAGTGTATAACAACGGGCAACCCCGTTACGGTTTGGCGCTTCGGCGGTAGTGTAAAATTAGTGTAAATTTTGGAAAAATTTGACGTTTTTTCGATTTCGTTACCGCTTTTATAAACGTTACCACTTGGCGGATTTTCTAGATCCGCCACTGCACTAACGGACCACTGGAGTTTCATCGTGTCACTTGCGGAACCACCCGATTATATCCATCTCCACTAGGCAATAATACCTATAGCAGGAGGAAACCAATAAATCTGGGAAAAACCCACTTTTAGAAATCGTACCCAGAACTTAATGGTCGTTAAGCCTTATCCCTAATTTAAAAAAAATGAGATACAACTTTATTAGGGATGAAATCGGGATCATATTGAACCGCTATCGAAACATAGTTAAAACCCAAACTGATTATCATATCATATCATATATGTTTAGTTAGTATTGGTATGGTATGTTATTGTAAACGTCTTTAAGTGGTATTGTACTGCATAGTACATATACTAAAATCTAGCTAAAATCAAAATTGAATACCATATTGTATATGGTATACGTGTTTGACCCGAAATTTCTTATCTCTATATCGTATATGAAATTCGTGTTTGACCAGAAATTTCTTATCTCTATACAAGATACATACATAATTTTTTTTGGAACATTCAAGGAAACGGAATTTACGATAAATTCAGAAAACTTGCCAAGTTACATCAAAACAGAAGGTAGCCGGGCAACAAGCTGCGCCCGCCAATCCTTTCTGAATTGCAAACCCTAACCTTCCAAATACAAACCCTTGCCCCCTTGGGGTTGAACAATTGCTGTAGACGACCCGTTGAACCCTCGTCAAGAAGTGGATAGCTTCTGGCGCTAGGAAGCCAAAAGTATCAAAGGCAAAAGGGACAAAGACATGCTGGTTCTTTGCGCAAGCTTTAGCGTGCTTATCCACTTTCTTTGATTCTGCCTTTCTTGCCGCTTGTCCAGCTACAAACCCGTTTTCCCTTAAACCAACCAAAGGGGAAACCCCCATGAGGTCTACACAAGCATGTTTCCCCCAGCCCAGCCAAAGACGAGCAGATCCGCTGGTCGCAGAGTAGATCTCCCTTCCATAGGGTCCGTGAGGAAATTCACAGGGCCTCTTTCTTAGCCGAAATCCCAGCTCTACTTAAGATGTCCCACAAAGCATCACGCACCCAGTCGTGCCGATATTTGAACTCAGGAAGCTCTTTACAGTGAACTGCATGCTCCCCGTATTTATCCATACAAGCTTTACGACATATCGGGCAAGTTTCATCTTCCGGGTACATAGGGATCATCAACCAGTATTTGAGAATGGCTCTATATTCTACTGCAGACATACATTGTCCCAACCCCTCAATTGGTATAACGGTCAAAAATTCCTAAGCATGGGGACCTTTCAGGCACTCAAACACCGCCTTCTGGCGGGATGACAACTTAAAAGCTTCTCCCAGGCTTTGAACGATTTTGCTAAACAGAGCATTCGCCAAAGTTTTTTGTGGCTTCGAGGGGGCGGTGTCCTTGTTTAGAAAAACCGCCAATATCCAAGTCTGGGAGAGAGACATTTAAGCGTTCAAGCGCCTGCTGATAGTCCGGGTCAAGCCCGACGACCTCACAGTTTCGAAGGATATGATCCTGTAGTTCCCAATACTGAGCTCTAGACGCCACAAAGGCATAAGCCCCAACATCTCGAGCTGAGAAGATGCCCAAACCACCTAGACGCATTGGCAAAGATGCCAGACGCCACTAGAGGTCACCAAAGAAGGGGCCGCCACCCACTACTATGTCTTCTATAGCCTCTCTAAGGCCATCATCAAACCGAGATACCGCATCCTCCATAAAATACGGTTGACAAGTCTGCAACCCAAAAGTAACTTAACGACCCCCATGCACGACCTTAGCAGAAGGAGTTCACATTGGGGATCTCTCAGGCAGGGTAAGAGTTTCATGAGGTCAACCGCCCCCGAGGCTCGCCGCCCTGCCAACTCCTCAATAAAGCTAGGATCCCATCTAACAGCTCCACCAAGGAGCTTAATCCCCTTCTCTGGTCTACCGATCCCTCTCGGGAAAAGCCCATCTTGCACTTTCCGCCCGTCGCATGTCGGCCAAAAAACCTCTGTTTTCTTAATGTTGAGATAAAGCCCTAGAGATGGCCCCTCCTCGTTGATGATGTCTAAGGCCTTAGCAACCTCAGAGGCGTTGCTGATAATCGTCCCATCATCCAAGTACCAAGCATGAAACGGGAGTTTACAGCGGTCCTAAACCCGAGAATAAGGGATGTAAGGCAAGGGCAAAGAGAAGGGGCCCCAAGGGATCTCCTTGTTGAACTCCGGTAGTAGCCCCAATACACCGTTACCAACATACAACCTAGCAGGCTGGGCGTAAAGAAATTGGACCCACGATAGATTGACGGGCAACGCTGATGAACCTCGTGCAGAAAAGCTGTGCGGGTCGACCGTGTTGAAAGCATTGGAGAAATCTACAGTAAGCAATAAGGAACCATCTGCATGAAATGAGTTGAGAAACATTGTTTGCACTGTGAAGCACCACCTCTGTCCCATTTGGCACCACACGTACTGGGTCATTTCTTTCCCGACCTTCTTCATCGCCACCTTTGAAACCAACCTTCGCCAAATACCCCCCACAGCAATAGGTCGAATTCCTTTATCAGGCTTCAATAAGGGGGTGAGGGGGCCGAGGCAACAAACTCAGCAAGCACCTTGGGCAGGATCCCCCAAGCCATAAGTTAACAACTTCAGTAATGCTCGTAAGCAAACCTGAGGAAGTCACGAGCCCTCGCCACCAATAGCATCTACAGGTGTTGGGCCCGTATCCCGTCTCTGCCACATGACGTCCCTTTAGGAAAGGATCGAAACATTTGAGTACACACTCCCCATCAACAACAAGAGTGGGTTGGGCCAAAGGGTTGGAAGGCAAGGACGGGGGCGGCACCACTGGGTGTTTATCAATAAGAGCTTTCAATGTCGAATCACCTAGAGGGACAACTCCACTAGAGCATAGGACCTTAACCGCAGCTGTGAAATGTCCATCCCTGACTTTCCAAAGACATTGCTTAATATTAGGGTTGCTTTCTTTGTCTTCTCTCTCCTGCATTCTCCCCTTGAAGCCCCCGTCTCCCCCACGCTATCCAATAGGGAAGAGACCAAATCATCAAACCCAGACCCATCTTTCAAATTGTAAGCGCGTGTAAGATGTTACTACACTATAGAGATTTCCTGTTCCCTGACCTTCGCTCTTGTCTGGAGGATGGTCTAACCACCCGCAAGGTGCAACGCGGTAGTAAAAACAATTGGACCCAATTGTCAACCGATCCTGGCGACGCTACCACTTTGCGCAAAGCACCTGTTAGAACTTGAGCAAACAACAGCCGGCAACTGGGGGAATGCTTTTAACAGTCTGAATAGGGATGGAGAAAGCACGCTCTAGTAGGTTAACATCACCCCCTAGCCCTGCTGGGTGACGTGGGTTTGTGTCAACCACCACTTGACATGGTTTCCGGATCCCAACAATGAAATCTTCAACATCCCCCGAGATCATGGCAAACGACACGGCCTCATTATCATGCTTGCATCTCCTACTAAGTGCATGCATCACCATGCACTTTCCACATAACCATTTATCCCCTTCCCTAAGAACTTCCGCAACATCCAAAAAAAAGGTCCAAGTCCTTCGAGATAGCCTCCTTCAAAGATAGCTTTCGGTTTTCTGTCTTGAGGTGTGTGCTTTGCATGTGTTCAAGTAGGCGGAAAAAACCCACAGACCCCGGTTTGCCATCTTTACATTCGTGGAAAATTTTGAAAGGGCAGGTCCTTAAACCACTAGCAGAGCCCTGCACAGGGCCTACTGACTTAACGTTCCGACCCCCTTTCGTAGGAGCCATGCGCGTATGTTAATTGCCACCGAAGAAAAAACACACTAACGGTACACCAAACTCGAGATGAGTTGTTGGGGGTAGAAAACCAGTAAAATTCTATACAAGACGAAGAGGGCAGCAACCGCGGGTTGCCCACCCTCTAAATGGTACCCCACATAACCCCTTACCCCATAGGCGGATAGTTAAAGATTATCACAATCGAGTCTGAATTACAGGATCAAATCGCCTTAACCAATTCCCACTTCACAAGAGTGCTAAAGAAACAAGTTTTTTAAAACATTCACTTATTGAGGCATTTGATCAAACACCTGGTGGGTCGACTTTTGCATTTGGCTTTTTTATAGAGGAAGCTGGTCTCATTGAACTATTGAAGTTTATGTATAGCAACAGTCTGACAGTTACAAGTGCTCCTGATGTGTTTGATGTACTAATGGCTGCTGACAAAATTGATGTTCCTTAATCCGACATGTTCAAAATCGAATAAAACTGAAACAATTGGATTATCCTTTCAATTGCAGAAGTGGGGGACGTAATTGGAATTGAGGCTTTGTTATAGAGAATAAGGTTGACAAAATTTTAATTAACTAATTTTGTTATACATTTAGAAGAACCGGTGTTTAGTGTTTGAAATTTTGGCATGTATAACTCTGTTTGGGTATTACTATTTTTGTGTAGCACAAATTGTGTCTTTTCATCTGTCTTGTTTAACTCATGACAAATATAATGATAAATTGTTTCCAATTTGGCACATCTTTATTAAAAGAAATTTTTTTTATAAAAGTGGTTATTATTGAATGAATTTTGCAATAATATCTTTCACATGGCGATATATAGATGCATTATTTGATACTTTTCAAATAATATTTTTATAAATATGGTAAAATGGATTTTGTTGTTTTTCAAAGAATGATGTGATATGATACCCCTTCTAAGTAATTAAACTCCAAGTACATGTAAAGGTGTTAGTAGCTAATATCATTACTTCCCCACTTTATGCTTATGTTTATGTTTTTCCCTTTTCTTTTTCTTTCCCCTTTTCTTTAATTTCAATATATCATCAGTCAATAGTCAATGACCTTTTTACACTTTTAGTTTTGTGTTACATTCAATATATCATCAGTCAAGAGTCAAAGACTTTTTTACACTTTTAGTTTTCTGTGACATGTTTTAGTGTTCTCAAAATCAAAAGTTTAACGCTAAACATAAGAGGTGTAAACGAGTCAAGCTACTCACGATCAGTTCGAAAAAAAACTCGAAAGAAGCCTAGCTTGAGTCTAATAATAGGCTTGTTCAGTAAACTAGTCCAAAACCGAGCTTCACTTATATTATATATATAATTTAAAATGAAAGCTCAGGCTTAGCTCATTTACCTGGTTTACCTCCTACTAATCAGTCTAGTCCAATTCTAAGACATTACATATTTGACTGAAAAAAATTATGATTAAAGATCATCTTTTATCTTTATCTTTTACTCTTTTATGTTATCTCATGTCAATGTGTCATGCATCCAAAGGTATAAACTTTTGATGGTTTACAATTATACCCCTTCAACTTATATTCTAACCACAAATAACACTTGACTTTCTCACATGTGCACATTTTTCTTTCCTTCTCTCAGTAGACAAACTGATATTTTATATATAAATGTATAGTTGTAGGGTCATTTATGCCTTTTCACATAATTTATTTAAACTTGAATGACTAAAATGTAAGAACTTATTCTAACAAGTCATAAAGGCTAAAACTCAAATACCTTTTATATGAATAAAATAGCTATTTATTAAAGAAGAGTACAAGTGTACAATGCATAGAGTACAAGTAATGAATGCATGTGAGGATTAGACTAACTTTACCTTTGTGTGGTGACATTACCCATAAAAAGTAAAAGAGAAAGCACAAAAGCTTGCTTTTGTGAGTATATATAAAAAAGTTTAGTGCCATAATGCCCCTGTGCCAGCCTTAAATTGTCCCTACTGTCTTCCACTATTATAAAAAAATATATTATTATTATTCCAAAAATCTAAAACCCTTTAATATATATTGATAAGAGAACCATAAAGTTTTGAAAATCATTCGAAAAAAAGAAAATATTTTAGCAAGTATTGATTTCGGGTGTAATTTGTAAAATGAGTAAATTACTTTTTTAGTCCTTTTGTTTTAATAGTTTTAACCACTTAAATCTAAAATCAAAAAGTTTAATATCCTGGGTCTTTAGCCAATCATTTTATAACGTTTTAAGTCTAATTTTTTAACAGTTCTACGTTTGATTTGGACTCAAGTGGGTGAAACCACTAAAACACATGGACTCAAAACGTTATAAAATGAGCGGTTGGGGACTCACAACGTTAAACTTTTTTATTTTGTACTCAAGTGGTTAAAACCACTAAAACATAGGGACCGAAAAGTAATTGACTCTTGTGAAATATTAGAATTTCACTGACCACAAAACGAGTATTAACATGTTAGTAAGCTTGACCTCGAGCGGGTACAAACACGACCTGGTTAACACTTTAACCCGAAAGCATTAAGTCATGATTCCAAACCACTCTTACTATGGGTGTGCACAACCATGCAAAGTGTTCTGGCAATCATGAATTCGCTTCGTAAATATCATTTCATGAGGTAGCATTTTCGTAATTAATATGTGACACGTCACATTAGAATTGTTCACTATTCAATACAATATATATGTCCTGATGTGATGTATTTATTGGTGTTTACTAGTATTTTACAGTTCAGTGTTAAATACAATATATGTCTCGATGTGATGTATTTTTTGGTGAATACAATATGTTTTTACTTAATTCAAAAAATTACACCACGTTCATATAATGTATTCACTAGTGAATTACACGTGTTTACGTGTATTTAACCCTGAATACACTATATGCTTACATATCGTGTGGCGAATACACCATGTTTCGCGAATGCTACCACGTAAAAAACCCATATCAAGCAGATCCAACAGCTAAAACATCGAGTAAAATGTCAAAATGGTCCATGAGTTTAGCTACTTTTGTCACTTCAGTCCAAAAATGAAACTTGTTGTATTTGGGTCCCTAAGGTTTCATTTTTGTTGCCATTTTCATCCAATTTGCAAACTGAGTTAAAATTTTCTGTTAACATCTCACCTTTTTGTCGTTTTCCTCATTTAAATGTAGGTTTAGTCGTCATTTTATGCCATAGTATATTTTAAATGAGGAAAACGACAAAAAGAGGGAGAAGTTACCAGAAAATTCTAACCCAGTTTGCCAATTGGATGAAAATGGCAACAAAAATGAAAACTGAGGACCCAGATACAAAAGGTTTATTTTTGGACTGAAGTGGCCTAAACTCAGCGACCATTTTCGCATTTTACTCCAATTTTTTCAACACGGTTCTCAAATATATATCACACTTATTGAATCCTCTAATCTAATTATATGCAATGAATGTGCAGCCAAGTTTATGGGAATCAAGTCACCATTGCCATATCAATGGAGAAAATATGGTCAAAACAGGATGCAACATGGAGTAAACTTTGCATATGGTGGGACCGGGGTGTTTGACACAGGTAATTTGCAGCCAAACATGAGCACCCAGATAGGGTTTCTTCAAGGCCTAGTTAAAGAAAGGGTCTACACAAAAATGGATTTGGGTTCATCTTTGGCTCTTGTTACTATCTCTGGAAATGACTATGGGGCCTACACCTCATCAGGTGGCTCGGAACAGGTAATGTACTACATCCTTTATTGCATATGGTACTATACTTTTTTTTTTTTTTGAGTTAAATGTCATTTTAGTCCCAGTGGTTTGGGTCATTTTGTCAGTTTAGTTCAAAGGTTTAGTTTTTCCTCAATGGGTCTAAAAAGATTTAACGATTGGATTAAACTAGCAAAACAACTTAAACCACATAGACTAAAATGGCATTTAACTTTTTTTTTTTTTTTGAAATAATCAAAGTTTTGGTTTGATATTTTCATTTAAAGGCATAATGTGACTCATACTACAATTTAATTAATGTTGTTTTAGAACTTTTGACTTGACTAACCATACCTAGAGTCGGAAATTGTAATTTGAGGTCTTTTTTTATAAATTTCTTTTATAGTAAAATGCCATTTCGTCTTTAAGGTTTGTCAGTTTTGCGGCTTTAGTCAAAATGTTTGTTTTTCGCATCTGAATCTAAAAGGTTTGAAATCTTGTCATTTTCATCTGACTTATTAACTCTATCCATTTTTCTCCGTTAAGTCAGATGTATTTTCGTCTTTTTTTTTGCTAACTTAAAAAGAAAATTCGGTTTTTCTCACTTTATGTAAAAAGACCATATACCCGTGAAGAAGACCGAATTGTCTCTTAAGTTAACAAAAAAAAAACAAAAATACCTCTTACTTAAAGAAGAAAAATAGATGAAGTTAATGAGCTGGATGAAAATGACAAAATTTCAAACCTTTTGAATCCAGATACGGAAAAACAAATCTTTGAATGAAAGTCGCAAAACTGACCAAACCTTAGGGACGAAAATGACATTTCACTCTATCTTTTAAGAGTTAATTGTCATTTTGGTCCCTGTGGTTTGGGCCATTTTGCCAGTTTAGTCCAAAGGTTTCATTTTTCGCCTGTGGATCTAAAAGGGTTTCACAGTTGCCATTTTAGTCAACTAAGTTAACTTTATCTATTTTTTCTGTTAAATGTAATTATGTTAACTAGAAAGGCAATTCGGCCATATAAAAAATAGGACCGAATTGTCTTTCTCGTTAATAGAAATAATGGATAAAGTTAACCAAGGGGACTAAAATGGCAACGATGAAACCTTGTTGGACTCACAGGCGAAAAATAAAACTTTTTGACTAGCTGACAAAATGACCCAAACCACAGAGACTAAAATGACATTTAACTGTTCTTTTAATCTTCTTTATCTAGGTTTCAGACACTTTAGTCGAAAAATAAAGAAACATGGTTATTAATACGTCAAATATTCCAAATAAGTAATTAGTTTATAGTGTTACGTCTAAAATATTAAATATAAGATAAATGACCGAAGTTTTCCGATAACAGATTCGCACTGTTATGAACAAAATTATTATTGTTCACTTAAGTTTCAAATCTATGATCAAGGTCACTTAATTTGTTGGGTGTATTGCAAGATTTATGTTATTGAAAATAACTGTTTGTGTAGGGTCTGTCTTCATTCATTTCGCAAGTTGTGAATCAAATCGGTATAAACATTAAGCGAATCCATGATATGGGCGTACCGAGGGTGTTGGTGACTACCCTACAGCCGATAGGATGCCTCCCGAGAGAAACAATCTTTTCGTCGTACCAACAATGCAACGAGTCGCAGAATTCAGCATCCAGTTTCCACAACCAGTTGCTGCAGCAGGTTGTGACAGGACTCAACAATAGCACCAGAGGTTCTAGCTTTCTCACACTTGATCTTTTTACCACTTTCAACACTGTGTTGAAAAATAAAGGAGATTTTACAGGTATTATTCAATACTCTTTTACTTGATAGTATTGTTCATTTGTTTTTGGGTTGGGCTTTCAGAATTAGAGATGCACAAATTGGCCTTGGCCCGGCCCAAAATGCCCAACCCTTGTAGGCCCAGTTGATCAAGAAGCCCAGTCCCGGTAAAAGCCCAAATAAGCTTGAATGTCCACTCTTTAGTAGGGTTGTTCATGGTTCGGTTTGAAACCGTAAAACTGCCCAAACCGGTTTGGTTTCACGGTCGACTTTTTTCTTTTACTTTTTGTCGGTCGGTTTCAAAATTTTCAAACCATAACGAATGGCTTGGTTTACGGTTTATTCTAAAAACCGGACTGGACCATGAGATTAATATATATTTTATTCTTTTATATATTTCATATAAATGTATAATTTATATGGTTTGAAGTATTTAAGTTTAATTAAAAACATAATTGGTGACACTAAAGTGGATTAACTAGTCCACTTCTAAAGCTTAGTAAATTTTCTTCTAATGCGTTTTTGGGGTTCAAAAATCACACTTTAACCATCCCTTGCTTTATTTTTATGAAATTACTCTTATACATTCCCATTTAGAATAATCTTACTGATAAAAATGTAACATATTTTCTGTAACACAGTAACATGTTTAGATTATGGATACATAATTTGTTTATTAGACACGTTAATTTATAAAAGAAATTGGAGAGGTCAAATCGTGAAACCAAACCGGAGGGTTTGGTTTTCGGGTTTGGTTTTAATTTTCAACGGTTCGCTTTCGGTTTTTGATTATCAAAAACCGTTATTAACGGTTTGGCTCATGGTTTAATTCAAAAACCATCCAAACCGGACCATGAACACCCCTACTCTTTAGGACTAGATAAGGTGGATTGGTTGAATCATTGACCCCAACACGAACCATTGGTTGATTCATGTCAAAGACATTAACCCTACTTCAGATATATCTAAAATCGTGTAACCATGACATGACCCATTTAACCCATTTAGCTAAACGCGTTAAACAAATTGTAATCAAGTAGTATACGGCTTGGGGTTGTGATAAATAAGTAAGGTTAAACCGAACACGACCCATTTATTAAATGGGACGGATATGATTACTCAAAAGTCAAAACCTTTTGATGTCATGTTCTTGTTGTGTCAACTTAACACACCTAGAGTGAAATAGATAAAATTATTTTTTTTCATGCACTATATGTAAAACATTTCCGTAACTAGAGTTTAGAAATATTGTTTTTTTTTAATTTATTTCATTCTACTTAATTCTGTATTTTTCATTTACTTTTTATTATTTATTTTATTTATTTTATTTTAACATAATTTAATTTGATTTTATTTTGATCTAAACAAATTATTATATATATAATTTATGAATTTTTTAGCTAACGGTAATTTTTGTCCTTTTGTGATTTTTTTCATCTTTCCTTTTTCTTTCTATTTTTTGGTTTTTCTTTTTTAAGGTTCAATCGAACCTGGTGTTGAACGAACGGTCTAATACTGACCGAACAACGTAAGTACCGAATTGATATCAATTTTTATTGTTTTGATCGATGTAAACATATTTCGGTATTTTTTGGTCATACAGTAACTTTTTTGTTTCTCTTTCGGTAAGTGTCGGTACCTTAATGAACCGAACAATTATCAAACGAATTCCTGCCACTAACGTTCTTTTTACTATTGTGTCTATGTTTCCATTAAAAATTGGGTCGCCCCACCACAAAGCTCGGGTGTAACCCACTAGTTTATCTTTAAACAATAAAGTTTAAGAAAATGAAGAGGCCCATATTGAACCAGAGTCTTTTAGAATTGGCTTAAATATCTTTACTAGGTGTGAACCTTTTTGGGCTGGACTTTGTGCACCTCTATTGAGAACATGTGAGTATAATTTGATGAAATTAAGGAATGTTTCATGGCATTTATGTAAATCTTTGGTATCCAGGGAGCATGAAGTTTGATACTCCATTGAGGCCTTGTTGTGAAGCCACAAGCAGTGGTGCTTTCTGTGGAAGTTTGGATGAAAACGGGAACAAGTTATATACGGTTTGTAACCAACCCGAGTCCAGGTTCTTCTGGGACTCGGTGCACCCATCACAAGCTGGATGGCGTGCTGTGTATTTAACTCTTAGGTTTCTTTGAACCGGATTTACTACTAGTGTTCTCTCTCGTTGTTTATTTCTTTCGCCAATTTGTTGTTATTTTATTGTTTGATGTAGCCGCTTGTCTTGTCCCTGTCTCTTGGGACCTTCGGGTGTGGTTTTGTTAAGATGGGTCAGTCTTTTAGGTCTGTAAAATTTGAAATCAAAAGGTTATGTTAGAAATTGCAATAATAATTCTAGTTACACGAATCATTTTATTCAAACGTTTTAAACCGTATTAAATTTCTTTATTTAAAGAGTTTTAGATTATCATTGTTATTGTTATTGTTATGTAGGCTATCGTTATTGTTATCGTTATGGTTACGATAATCATATTCAAATATTTAAATGATGCATTTATGCTATTTTGATTATGTGAGAAATATACATATCCGACACGGATGTTAAATATAGAAATATATACATGATATGACTAGATACGGTCTTGTTTATGATGTCCGTTAACAGTTGTTAACCTTCAGTAGCGGATCCAAATTTTTTTTCCAGAGGGTTTCTTTTGGTAGATATTCACTAAAACTCACTATTTTTATTTCCAAATCATACAAGTTTCCACTGTTTTTCTTCCATTTTTTTTCAAACCGAGAGGATCTTGTGAACTCAAAACCACTGGGTTATCGTGCACCATCATGTACGGCAAGTTGTGTGGGCCGTTTTGAAACAACTTTGTATACGTTATTCGCACACGTTATATTTAACATAACTTTTGAGTAAAGAAATAGGAATTGAGTATTAGATAACCATTGACTTTTGGAGTCCGAAAAAGCATAACTACTCGTGTGACATAATGCCGAAATACAAAAAAACCGAACACTTATAATTCGAAACAATTAATGACCTTCACCTTACGTAGCCTTGACAGACCATCACCACGTGCCATCCCTTGCATTACGTGATCCATCCACCGTCTAATTACGTGCAACGGTTTCTTTTTTAATTAAGTTTCTTAAACTGATTATAATATAATCTTTAAATACGGTTATGCGATAAGTGATGACGGAGAATACAGACACCGATAATCACGTATGATGTAACATACTTTTGAAATTAAAAGAACTATCGTAATGCTATTTGGCATCAATTATACTACGCCTAATTAGCATTATAAGGGTGTGAAAGGGGTTTGATAACGCCCTTTAGAGGGAGGGACGTTTTCAGTATAGCGTCAAGTAAGAAAACAAAAAAAATAGAAAAATGTCCCGTATAATACACAGTGGCGGATCTAGAAAATCCGCACAGAGGTAACGTTTCAATAAAAAGGGGTAACGAAATCAAAAAACGTCAATTTTTTTTCCAAATTTTACACTATCGTTGAAGCGTCACCGGAGCGTCAATGGGCAACAGAGGTTACCCTTCTATCACTCTAGGTCCGCCCCTAATGGTACATTAACCATTACAAATGGTGATGGATGCTAAATATAATTTTCTTATGTTTTCTTATTATTTACTTTTCCTAGTTAAGGATAATCTTTCTTAGGACACATGTAGTCATAAAACCCCCATAAAGCTCTTTGACGGGGGTTATGCGACAAGTGACGAAAAAGTGCAAGAGGGGGCTTTATGGAATGTTATATCACAAGAGGGTATAGTGGTAAGAAATGTTTATAACCCCTTCAATTATACATACATATGCATGTAAATATACGTGTGTGAGTGGGGAGGAAGGGGCATGACGTGATATTTTTCGCAAAGAATCAAAATTTCAACCCCATAGTGCCGGCTGTATTGGTGTTGCCAGGCACTATGGGCGCTATAATACTCTCCGACGCTACATACAGCCCCATTATGGAGGGAATTAAAACAAATAACACGTTACAATATAACATGTACCGTTAGTAAACCAAATAACCTATGCGTGCTTTTCTACCTTCCAAACATAAATGAAAAACCTTTGACTTTCATCAAAGTGACAGAATACTAAATTTGCATCCAAAGTGCCCACCATATAATACTAATTACTTATTTGCATTTACATCTAAATTAATATAAAACAATTGGCCTCCCATCTCCATACCATAAGCCCATAACACAACCCCCCTCTCTAACCTCAAACTCAACCATGTTACTCATCCAAAAATCACCATATCATGTGTTATCAATGCTCATCATCACCCTCGGACTCGCGGCTGCGGGTGGTGACTATGTTCGGCCACCCGCAGGCAGGTCTCTATTCGAATCACTAACCGCTGATCATAGCGAAAAATCTGCCCAACAAGTGCACATTTCGTTAGCCGGGGATGCGAAGATGAGGATATCGTGGATAACGGACGATATGACTCCGTCGATGGTTAGATATGGTAAATCTCCTGGGAACTATGAAGATTGGGCTGTTGGGACTAGTTCTTCTTATAGGTACATTTTGTACAAGTCGGGTCAAATACATGATGTGGTTATCGGTCCGGTGGAGCCGAGTACTACTTATTATTACAAATGTGGATTTGACGAAAGCCCCGAGCTTAGTTTTCGAACTCCTCCGGCTCGGCTTCCGATTGATTTCGCTGTTTCGGGTACTATAATTCTCTCCATTTTAACCAATGAGTTTGACAAAATAGCATTGACCTTTTTCTTTAGAATATCATACGAGTTTTCTTAATTAAGTAACATGTGTTAAACTCTGGTTGATTGGAAAATTTGTCAAACTCATTGGTCACGATGACCATCTTGACGTATGAGTTTGACAAAATAGTCTTGACATTTAAAAAAATATTATTTGACCTTTTTTTAATATTAAGAAATTGTTTAAGCCAACCAGCTTCCACGTAGCACGCCCTGGCACATGAGGAAGACGTTATATAACAAACGCGTAAAAGTTAAAAGTCAACTCATTGATGAAGATGGTCATTTTGATAAAGTTTTCTTAAAACTACTTGTTAGTTATTACATATGAATAATTTTGGATATCAGGAGATCTAGGACAAACGGAATGGACTAAATCAACCCTCCAACACATTGGGGAAAACCGGTTATGATGTATTACTACTCCCTGGAGATCTATCATACGCGGATTTTTACCAACCATCATGGGACTCGTTTGGCCGCCTGGTCGAGCCGTTGGCAAGCCAACGACCATGGATGGTTTCTCAAGGTAACCACGAGGTCGAAAGAATCCCACTAATCCATAGAGAGAGGTTTACCGCATACAATGCAAGATGGCACATGCCTTTTGAAGAGAGTGGTTCCAATTCTAACTTGTTCTATTCATTTGAAGTTGCGGGTGTCCATGTGATTATGCTGGGGTCCTACACAGACTTTGGACCAGGCTCGAACCAATACAAATGGCTCGAGACTGATCTAAAGAATGTGGATAGGAACCGGACACCTTGGTTGTTTGTTCTTGTTCATGCTCCATGGTACAATTCGAATAAGGCCCATCAAGGAGAGAAAGAAAGCACTCATATGCGCGATGCAATGGAAGACTTGCTTTATAATGCTCGTATTGACATAGTGTTTGCGGGTCATGTTCATGCATACGAACGCTTTGTAAGTTAGTTTTATCATCATAAAAACCAACAAATAATTGAATTGCAATTTGGACTATCGAGACGAATGTTAACAATTTCCCTTTTCGGTTTTTTGGTAGACACGCGTGTATAAACAAGATGCCCATAAGTGTGGTCCGGTGCATATCACAATTGGAGATGGAGGCAACCGTGAAGGTCTGGCTACAAGGTACGTAGTTATGGGTTATGCTAAACAGACTCCTTCCCTTGTTATTTTTACTAAACGTACCCCCCCCCCCTCTACTAAACTAGTTACGTCGTTTGCATACCTTATTCACTAGGGGGTACGTTTAGCATAGCACACAAGGGTACGCTTAGCCAATACTATTTACAAAATATATGCTACAAAGTAACAAAAACTATGATTATTAACATATTATTATTCTTTCTACAAAGTGTAAGGTTTGTTAACTTGTCTATATTTAGGTTTAAAGATCCACAACCGAAAATATCAGTGTTCAGGGAGGCGAGTTTTGGGCATGGACATTTGCGGGTGGTGAATGCGAGTCATGCTGAGTGGACATGGCATAGAAATGATAATGCTCAACCAGACTCGACATGGTTCACGAGCCTGGCTTCAGACTCCGCATGTGTAGTCTAGGGTCTAGACCAAGACTATGATTTCGCACGCGAAAGTATGACAAACAAATTACGAGGGGTACATACATTTATAAGTTTTGTGCAAAATGCCTCTAGTCCAAATAAACCGAACAAATTTATATGACTTTTTAGAAGTCATTATTCTAAGCTTTATGGGAAGAATATTTTCTTGAATATTTGAACACACATATATATATATATATATATATATATATATATATATATATATATATATATTAAGCTCAAGGTAAACAAAATAATTGGGCAAATCATTCACAACTCATGAGTCAAGGTGTTATAAGATAAATTATAAGTGAATGAATATGTATTATTCTAAAGTTTTCTACACATGTATTTATAAGAAAGTTGTGATGGTTATTTTTGCTAAAATGATGGATTGTTACGATACGAAAAATCGGGATAGCCATTCGCTGATGACTTTCTGATGCATTGGCAGCCTTATAACCTTCTAAAGTGAAGGTCCCGGCTAAAAATTGCTCTGCCGAAAAACTTGAGGGGTGATGAGCATAGTGGGTGGTGGAGGTGGTCATCGTTCAGGTATGTGTGTGTGGTGGTGGGAGATGTTGAAGATGGATGAAGTGGAGAGGGTGTGGAGCCGGAGCAGGTGATCTTCTGGTTGGATTTGAGGTAACAGGGAAAACGAAAAGTAGAGTAAAGGATATTAGATAGATGACATTGTTAACCGTCATTGTTGGTGAGTTGAAGGTGAAAGTTGTGAAAGTATTGGTACTATTTTGGCAATTTTTAGAAATAATGGTCGTCAAAAGAAATCGGCATAGCCATCTGGGTAAACCTTCTAGTAGCATAGAGACGTTGTGATAGCCAATGAGGTGACACTTCCTCATTGATAAGTCCATTTTGAGTACTTTGGGTTCATTATTGAGTGCTCCTACATCCTAAAATCTTGAAGTGACTGCCTTGGGTCAAACCCGAACCGGGCGGGACGAAATCGAATGTACTTGATATATAAACTTGAGGACCGGACCACTAATGGTTGGGTTGGCCTCGGGTTTAGAGTGTGGGTCTGCATTGGGTCTCGATAGATTTGCTTAACTGGTATGGGTTAATCATACATGATTATAATGGGCCAGTTTCCAAAATTCTAATTGGTTCGGCCTGTTTAGTGCTTACATATTTCTATTTTAATGGCCTGCATCATATTGAATTGAATCATAATTTTCTAACAGCGACATCATTTCGTCCAAATAAATTTCGGACCACACAAAAAGTGACTTCATTGATTCAAACAATCAAACAAATCTTTAAAAACATGATTATATTGGGTTTAGTTATTATACAAATGGATCTTAAGTCTTAACATACAAAATGCTCTTAACATAAGAAATGAAGTAGGGATTTTTTTTTAAATATTTTTTCCCATCTTATTAAACACATATTTTAGTCTCAGAATCCGAAAGAAAAAAATCGTGATTCCAATACTAGTAGGGTAATTATGTAATTTTGTAGTAATTATAACAACGATACAATAATTACTCTACTACTGTAAATTCACGATTTTTTTTATTTTACATTTTCAATTAAACATTATTCTTAAGTAGTAGGGAAAAATTTTAAAAAAAAAGAGAAATCCCTCCTTCACTTCTTAAAGGATATTTTGTATTTGATCTTTACACTACATTTACTTGTTAAGAAGTTCAATTCATTAAAAACAATGAATCATTCGACGTTTGTGTATAATCTTTGTCATAGATGCAAGGGAAAATTACAGATTTCGTTCTTTATGTATTATCACATCTGTTACCCATATGATTTTGCGGTCATCGATTGTAAAGCTAAGGTAGGGTCTGAGGAGGGTAAGATGTAAAGTAAGAATATAGTCGTTGTTTCCAGTGAGACCACCGGCTCAATAGTAGTTTTGCATCATGCCTTATACATAAAACACATAACACTCAGCAATTGAGATAAAGACCGATTAATGCATGTACCTCCTTGTAGGGATGACAATCGAACCCGAACCCGATGGATAAACCTGAAACCCGACACATTTGGGACAGGTTTGGGGTCGGTTAATCGGGTTTGGGAATAGTTTTTTATTTTTTCGCGGCTTTGGGACGGGTTTGGGATTTGGTGATACACCCGCTTACCCGACCTAATTACCTTATAAAGTGTAACCGTTTACCCGATTGTATACCCAATATATTTTCTTCAATATATAAATCCATTTTTATACATATAGGTATTCTATTCCGTATACATTGTGGTTATTTAATATATTTTTATAGTGACAATACTAAATGTAACCGATTAGTAATGTTACTTAATAGATACTCGATGGGTTTTGGGTCGGGTATACCCAACGGGTAAGCTTCTTAAATTAACGGGTTTACCCGAAACCCGCGGGTATACGGAATACCATTTGGGTATTCACCCGCTAGAAACCCAACAAGTTTTGGACGGGTTTGGGATAAGCTTATCTAACCGGGTTTGGGGTTGGGATTACCTAAATCTGTCCCAAACCTGACCCATTGCCATCCCCAACCCCTTATTTTTCGGCTATCAATGCCACCACATGATGCATGATTAACCATCCCCATCTCTTAACGTTATTTTCACGAAATTAGTAAAATAACGTTAAAATTAGTGTACTTTCACTTTTGCCGCCTAATTGCCCACACATATATACATTATATACGCATACATTGTAATAGACAAGGGCATTGTTTGTAAACCAAAATCCTCAATATAACCAATATATATATATAGGGCTAGGATTTAGAGAAAACGCTGAAAAGTGTGAAAACGGTGAGAACGACCATCAACCGTTGGATCAAAAGAATCAGCGGATTAGATTGGTGCGGTGGCATTTTCATAAATAACGTAAACTTTATTACTTGAACGTGCCTCATTAAGGGTAAAAGGGTCTTTCTACACCTCTAAAACTCCACCATAATTATAAAACGCCTCATTAAGGTTAATATTATTTTCTCTAATTTATGTTTTGTTTGATATAAAACGCCACAAAATGAAAAAAAAAACATAACGCAAAATATGGAAAATGGGACGTTTGGCAGAAATCAACAGATAAAGGGGCTGACCAACAGTAACTGAAGAGACGTACATTTTATTGCTACCATTTTATAAAAAAAATCTTGCATAAACTACGCGCCAAAAAACTATTATATAAAAAAAACATCTCAGTATCCATTTAGTCACAACAAAAAACACAAAAAAAACCCTTATATCTCAACAAACTATTCACTATTCACGCCCATGTTCTCTTGTCAAACTCCTCACTTAAAACGTCATGCTCTCTTGCAAAAACATTCACTTAAAACACCAGGTTCTCTTTGACTCCATGATGATAAAGAAGATTGAGAGCAAATAGCATCCATCCACACGACGTCGATCTATGTCTCCAAAACAACCACAACGAGCCACTTCAAAAACGACAATGAAAATCACGCGAAGCCAAAACACCAGTGATTTGGAACAAATATTAGATCCAGATTTTTAGAATTCAAACGCCAAGTTGGAATACATATTTTTTTCTGTAGTTTGTTATCTAATTCTTTTCTGTGGAATGTAAAACGCCAAGTCTATGATTTAATAGAAACGCCAAGTTGGCAATAACGTCAGCCTAAAAAAAGACCAAGTTCTAAACAATGAAAACGCCTAATATTGATTCAAAGTTGAACTAAATTAAAACGCCATCTATTTAAATGGGGGCGGACCGTGACAATCGTGCCCCCCATATATCACTTAGACTCCCCTGCCACGTGTTGGGCCAGGATCCGTTCTCACACTTCAAAACGTTTTCTCCGGATTCCGTTTCTATATATAATAATATATATATTATATATATATATGGTTACGTTCATTTGTGAACAAATCCCTTGATTATGAACATTAGTGAACCAATCCTAACCCTTGATTATCAATACACAAGTGTAAATCTTTGGTCAGGATATGATGATAAAAATACACTAGTGTATTTTACGATTTGATGATAACTAAACACGTCTACATAAAAAAATGACAAAAATGTATTATATTTGAGACAACCCAAAAAAAATTATGTTGCAACGTAAATCAACCTGAATTATACCGATACGTACATAAAATAAACACTTAGATATTGATTACAAAGTCTTTAGATAATTGAGTGGCTGTAAGTGCCTATACTAAATGTTGAAGTGTGAAAGTAAAAAAATAAAATAAAAAGACACTAAAACACAAAAAAAAAATCAAGATTAGGATTTGTTTACTCGGTTTACAAATACGCTAATTGATATAGTGGGGAAACGAGAACAATGTATTTTATATAATGTATATAAAATGGTTTTTGAAAATAATTGATGGAGACGATGATAAATTATTTGAATAAATATCTAAAATATCAATTTTCACTTTACAAAAATCAAATACAAAAAAAGATATTTGTAACCTATAACATCTAAAATATACAAATTTGACAATCCAATGATATGGTGATTAACTTGTTAAATATTTAGTGGATTTCTCTGTTCTTTTATATATAAATAGTGCTCCTTTTTAGTAAGGTGGTAAAAACAATAATCCTATCATTAACTTTTAATAGCAACAACAATAACGTATTAAATAAAAACAATAATGATACGATTTCTAAAATTATCTAACATGTATATTTGTTACAAGTAGGAATCAAGGTATAAACTTTTATTGCATCTTATCTTTTAGCTTTCAGTATTAATAAAATTACAAAATGACTCTTATGATTCACGTTTTGTTTTATTAAACTCTATACTATATAAGATTTTATTATATTATTATTATTATTATTATTATTATTATTATTATTATTAATTCAAACCCGTTTTCGTTTATAACCGTTTCGACTCAGTTATTCTTTTATACGATTAGTTTACGTTTCGTTCTTAATTTTGTGAGTTCAAACATTACAATGCACGTGTGTGATTCAACGTCTTAAATCTATCTTTTGTTCAATTTAACGATCCCGCTGCAACGTGCGGGTCGAAATAGTAGTATATACAATTTATCAAAAATACATAATTTAGTTAGGACACAGGTTTCACTTTATAATAACAAAATGAATTATATGAATTTGCATATTAAAAAAACTCAACTAGTAATTTAAAATAATAATAAGAGAAATGAATTATTAGAATTTGCATATCAAGAAAACTCAACTAGTCATTTAAAACTAAAGAAATCTTAAAAGATAGCAGCCACCCCACATTTTTTTAAGTGAATGTCACAATCATCTCCATGGCCAATAAACCTCACTCAACCCTTTTGAACCACATTTTGTTTTTCAACCCCAAATCAACCACAATGTCCCAAACTTCAGAACCAAACCCACTTCCTCCAGTGAGTTACATTACAGTTGCTAAAATTCATTTTCTCTTAACTAAACCACTAGAGTCATAATCATGTATCTTTTTTTTTATTTTAGGTATCTTGAAGAAAATACTACTTGTGATCTTGGTGGGGTTCTCAGCATGGGCTTATCAGGCAGCTAGTCCTCCGCCTCCGAGACCTCTGGGATCACCAGATGGACTTGCTATCACTTCCCCAAGGATCAAGCTTCGTGATGGCCGACATTTAGCTTATGAAGAATCCGGTGTTCCAAAAGAAACAGCCAAATCTAAGATAATATTTGTTCATGGGTTCGGCGGTAGCAAGCACAATCATCCTTTTACCACCCTAGCCTCACCGGTATGGATTCTCCCTTTACTTCATTTACATGCTCTAGCTTCTGACTAATGGTCATTTTTGTAGGCGCTTGTTAAAGAACTCGGGGCATACTTTGTTGCACTAGACCGACCTGGCTATGGTGAGAGCGACCCAGACCCTAAGCGAACTGTGAAGAGCTTGGCGCTTGATATTGAAGAGCTTGCGGATCAATTGAACCTTGGACCGAAGTTCTATGTGGCTGGATTCTCTATGGGTGGACAAGTCATATGGTCTTGTCTTAAGTATATCCCTCACAGGTCAGTAAAATCCTCTATCGCTAAGACCCTGCTATATAATTTTTTTATGTATATAATAATAATTATGTGATAACTTAATTGTAGGCTTGCTGGAGCTGTTCTTATATCTCCGTCGATCAATTTCTGGTGGCCAAACCTACCTTCAAACTTAACCAACGAAGTGTATTCACGACAACTTAAACAAGATCAATGGGCTTTGCGGGTTGCTCACTACCTACCGTGGTTGACGTACTGGTGGAACACTCAAACATGGTTTCCTAGCTTTGCTGTAATCCGTGGGCATCCTGCTACGTTATCGCCATCAGATAAAGAAGTTTTTTCCAAGATGTTTAAAGAAACTGATCCACTTGAGGTACAATTTTTTTTATCACTTGGCTTTCTTACTCACATATCTCCTACTCTAATTGAGGGATGATTTTTTTTTATTTTTTATTTTTTATGTCTAATTTTTTGGATCATCTCATGTTTGTTTTTCTGTAATCAATAATATATGCAAATTCAGTTGTTGAAAATATAGCAAAAATATGACTCTCATATACTTGTGGAAGATTAAAATATAATTTCTTTATTCAATTTGGTACAACGACTGTTGACCTTTATTAGTCTTCTTTTATTCCTTTTTAATTTTGATATTTCCTGCCTGTTTTAATTTAAAAATTAAGCATCCATCTAAATTATTGGTTGCTTCTAGAAAGAGATATTTGGTAAATTTCACTTTCCATAGCTGTTTTTAGTGACAGTATATACAGGTCTGAATTTAATCTACATAGATACGGATACGTTTCAAAGAGTTATAAAAATAATTTGTCATCAAGATTTATACTTTAAATATGTTATTTTATACTTTGTTGTATAGATGTAAGTTTATAGTATTAATAGAAAATGGTAAAAAAATATTTTTTTTTGGGTCACACGGGCCGTGTTCATGTCATCCAGCGAAAATGCATATCGTCTTTGGGTTCATGTGAGACGACTTTTGTATTCGTCTCATGTTTCGACCCGCTAACCTATGGACACAACCTGTTTTAGTAATTAGCCCTAATAAAATTTAACAACTTTGCCAATAAATTTTTAGGTATTTATGTACCATGTCATAGAATTCAAGAAAATATGACATTGTAGCACAAACTATATGGAGGTAATATAGTTTTAAGTTTTAACTAAATTTAAGATATAATCAAGCTTTTAAAATTTATATAACACACTTATGTTACTCTTTTTGTTGTGTTACAGTTACAAAAAATGTGGACATATCCAAAACAACAAGGCGAATTCGAGTCACTTCACCGCGACATGAACATTGTATTCGGGAAGTGGGAATTCGATCCAATGGATCTTGAAAATCCATTTCCAGAAAAAGATGGAGCGGTTCATTTATGGAATGGGGATGAGGATCGGCTCGTGCCTGTGGTATTACAACGATATATTGCCGCACAACTCAAATGGGTCAAATATCATGAGGTCACCGGGGCGGGACACGCCGTGCCTCATGCTGATGGGGTGACTGATGATATTCTTAAAACACTTCTTGAGGATCAAAATTAAACTTAAAGCTTTATGGTTAGTTAATAAGTTTGGTCTTTGCTTGTTGCTAGATTGGTATGGACATTATTACATATATGAAAAATGGATATTATTATAGTAGAGCCTATCGTATTCTGATTCTGGTGTAGATAAAGGATGTGACTTTTTGACACAACACGAACCTAACATGAAATTCATGGGTTAAAGTTTAGTGTGAACAGGTTCAGGTCAGTTTAGTCGAACCAACGAATCTAACATGCAAAATAAGTCATAAATGAACAACAAAAATTTAAAACGGATTGCTCAGTTATTAAACGAAGCGGGTTTCGAAAACCCGTTTTTCGACAAATGTTACAGTACGAAGGACCTATTAGGCCAAAGCATGCTATACCAAACGTCGTGTGAGCTAACCCCACTTTGAGTTGTCATTGTGTCTACACCTGGACACCCTCCTACCATACATCTCGCAATCATATTTCACGGTTTTCATTCGGGTGATGCGAGTGTTAATCCGCCAACACCAATGTGAATCTTACCAAGCCCAATAGTCATGGGGGCCCACATGACTATACAGGCGACGTTATGGGGGACATTGGAGACCCCAACATGAGCAAACCCAAGACATCCTATGGATGTAGTTGCATTATTGTTAGTTATGTTATTTTTATTCTTTTAACGACACATGACACCTAGAAACTTCTTAAACTCACAATCTTCCTATGTATGTTCCTGTAGATGTCAGCTAGGCAACTACGTGGAGGTAGAAAGTCAGGAAGATCCAATGAACGCTTGGCCACTCAAATTGCTAAACAAATGGCCGCGGTGCTTCCTGACATCGTGATTCAAGTTCAACAAGCTCTCACCGCAAATCCCATCAACCCTCCCAATCAAGAAGACCAGAGCGTCGCCAACCCTCACTCCAAAAAGTTCTCCTACAAACACTTCAAATCTTGCGATCCCCCAAAGTATGAAGGGACCGAAGGTGTTACTGCTCTCCTTCACTGGTTTGAAGAGATGGAGAACACTTTCCTCAATTGCGATTGTCCCGAGGATCGCAAGGTACGTTATGCAACTGGAAGGCTGTTTGGGGTAGCCCTTACCTGGTGGAACACGGAAAAGGGTAAACGAGGAGTTGAAGATGCCATGGCCTTAACATGGGAAGAATTAAGGGAACTCATGACCAGACGCTTCTGTCCAAGAAGCGAAATCAAAAAGTTGGAAGATGAATTCCACGCGCTAAAAACAAAAGGAAGGAGGTCACACTTCCTATAACAAGAGATTTCTCGAACTAAACCAGATGATCCCTAATTTGTTCTCCCCCGTGTACCGCTTGGTTGAACACTACATTCGAGGTCTTCCCTCGAAAATTCATGACTCGGTTCTAAGCACTTCGCCTGCAACACTTGAAGCCGCAATGGAACTAGTTACCGAACTCACTGAGAATCGCATCCGAAACGGCAAATTCAAGGATGAAAAAAAGAAAGCACCCATAGAGACCTCAGCTACAAACCACTCAGTCTCATCCTCAAGGTTTGCTGGTAAGAGGAAACGTAATGGCAAGAATTTTGCTGTCACTCAAACCAACCCTCCTATCACCGCTGCACCAATCACCCAAATTACTCCCTCAGCTGCACCATTTAAAAAGCCATACACCGGCGCACACCCAAAATGCAACCGTTGTCAGTATCATCACCCTCCCGAAACTCCTTGCCAACATTGCACCAGCTGTGGCCGTGCGGGTCACACCATTCAAACTTGTCGCACACTTCAACGAATGAACCGCAATCAACCCCCAACCCAAACCCACCATCAGATAGTGGGTCAAGCCCAACAACCCTTACTTCTACCAGCTGCACAACACATAGCCCAATCCTACTACCAACCCAACTACCCCATGATGCAACCCATGCGAGCTTGTTACAACTGTGGAGACCCAAACCACTTCAGGAACAGATGTCCACGCTTGGTGAACATCATCCATGCTCAAGCCCAAGCGAACCCAGTAAACCAAGCCAACCAAGCTCCTCCACCTGCCAGAGGAAGAGCTTTCAACATCAATGCCAACCAGGCTAGGGCTGATAACAACGTGGTTAACGGTACATTTCTCATAAATGGTAGTTATGCATCCATGTTATTCGACACTGGCGCAGATAAGAGTTTTGTGTCCTTAGAATTCGAACCTATCCACAACCAAACTCGTGATAATCTCATGGAATCTCTAACGGTGGAAGTTGCTGACGGAAAGCCCGTTTTATTAAATTCTATTATACGAAATTGTACCCTCACTCTAAACGATCACGATTTTCCAGTTGACCTCATTCCTATGAAGTTGGGAAGTTTCGATATTATAATCGGTATGGACTGGCTCAGCCAGCATCACGCTGAAGTAGTGTGCCATGAAAAGTTCATTCGCATTCCTCTTGCAGACGGTCAGACCCTACGTATTTTTGGAGAAACCCCTTCGAAAGGACTCAAATTAATGTCCTGCCTTCAAGCCCGAAAATATCTCCGCAAGAACTATGTCGCCTTCCTAACTCACATCGTCAAAAAGGGAAACAAGGTGAAGAAACTCGAAGATATACCAGTTGTGAAAGAATTCCCACAAGTCTTTCCCGACGACATCTCTGGACTCCCTCCATTGAGAGAAGTCGAATTCCGCATCGATCTTGTACCTGGCGCTACACCAGTCGCAAAATCTCCTTATAGGTTAGCCCCATCCGAAATGCAAGAGCTGGCCAGTCAACTGCAAGAGCTGACTGACAAAGGATTCATACGCCCTAGCTCCTCGCCTTGGGGTGCACCTGTTCTTTTTGTGAAGAAGAAAGATGGAACGTTTCACATGTGTATCGACTACAGAGAACTCAACAAGCTAACGGTTAAAAATCGCTATCCACTACCTCGCATCGATGACCTCCTAGACCAACTTCAAGGCGCCACCTGCTTTTCAAAAATAGACCTTCGTTCTGGTTATCATCAGCTCAGAGTACATGAAGAAGACGTCCCAAAGACCGCCTTCCGAACTCGTTATGGTCATTACGAATTCTTGGTCATGCCATTCGGTTTAACCAACGCCCCCGCTGTATTCATGGATCTAATGAATAGGGTATGCAAACCCTACCTCGCCCGTTTCGTCATAGTCTTCATCGACGATATTCTTATCTACTCCAAGTCTAAATCCGATCATGAACGACACCTTCGACTCATCCTTACACTCTTAAGGACTAAAAAGCTCTACGCTAAGTTCTCAAAATGCGAATTCTGGTTAGGTGAAGTACAATTCCTTGGGCATGTCGTCAATGACAAGGGAATACATGTCGATCCTTCAAAAATCAAGGCAGTGCAAGAATGGCAAGCGCCACGTACCCCTACCGAAGTAAGATCATTTCTTGGTTTGGCTGGTTACTATCGCCGCTTCATTGCCAATTTTTCCCGTATTGCTGTACCACTCACGGCTTTGACTCGTAAAGGAAAACCCTTCATATGGGGACCTAAACAAGAAGAAGCCTTCCAAACTCTAAAGCAAAAACTTTGTGATGCACCTATCCTCACACTCCCTGAAGGTTGCGATGACTTTGTAGTATATTGTGACGCATCGGGGCAAGGGCTAGGCTGTGTATTAATGCAAAGAGGAAAAGTGATAGCCTATGCTTCTAGGCAACTCAAGGTTCACGAGAAGAATTACACCACCCACGACCTGGAACTTGGAGCCGTTGTGTTCGCTCTCAAGATATGGAGACATTACCTCTACGGTACCAAGTGTGAAATATACACTGACCACAAAAGTCTCCAACATATCTTCAACCAAAAGGAGTTGAATATGAGGCAACGAAGATGGTTCGAACTTCTTAACGACTACGACTGTGAAATTCGGTATCATCCTGGCAAGGCAAACGTGGTGGCTGATGCACTCAGTCGAAAAGGTTATGCGAACTCCATTCGTCTTCTATGTTCGTAAATCATAACCGACATCAAAGATCGAATCCGAGCAGCTCAACATGTTTCTGTAACAGAAAATGACGCACACGATGAGCTGTCATGTGGAGCTGAACTCAAAATCGAAACCAAATCCGACGGTATTCTATACTATTTAAATCGCATATGGATTCCCGATCGCGATAACCTTCGTGATTTCCTTATGAATGAGGCGCACAAAACACGATACTCTGTACACCCAGGAGCCGACAAGATGTATCAAGACCTACGATACACCTACTGGTGCCCTGGCATGAAAAAGGACATCGCTGTTTTTGTTTCCAAGTGCCTTACTTGTTCCAAAGTAAAGGCTGAACATCAAAGACCTTCAGGACTCCTAGTCCAACCCGAAATACCTGTATGGAAGTGGGAAAATATAACCATGGACTTCATTACTGGGTTACCTCGCACCTCCAGTAGGTATGCCACCATATGGGTAATCATTGATCATCTTACAAAATCAGCTCACTTCATACCGATTCGCGAGGACTTAAAAAACGAGAAGTTAGCTCGTATATACATCAGCGAGATCGTAAGCCGTCATGGTGTACCTTTAAGCATCATTTCAGACCGTGATGGTCGTTTCACTTCACGAACATGGCGAGCCGTACAAACCGCCTTGGGTACACGATTAGACCTCAGTACCGCTTTTCATCCTCAAACTGATGGACAATCCATCCAAACTCTTGAAGACATGCTTCGAGCATGTGTCATAGACTTCAAAGGGAATTAGGACGCTCATCTACCATTAGTTGAATTTTCGTAAAACAATAGCTATCATTCAAGTATCGGCATGGCTCCTTTCGAAGCGTTATATGGTCGTAAGTGCCGATCTCCAGTATGTTGGCACGAAATTGGGGAATCACAAATCACCGGTCCAGAATTAATTCAAGAAACAACCGACAAGGTCATTCAAATTCGAAACAATCTTCTAGCGGCTCAAAGTCGTCAAAAGAGTTATGCTGACAAACGACGAAAGCCCTTGGAGTTTGACATTGGGGATCAAGTACTTTTAAAAGTATCACCATGGAAGGGAGTGGTTCGTTTTGGCAAGAAGGGCAAGCTAGCACCACACTACGTAGGACCTTTCAAGATACTCGAAAGAGTAGGTCCTGTAGCATACAAGCTTGACCTACCAGAAGAGCTCAACAGAATTCATCCCACATTCCACGTATCAAACTTGAAGAAGTGCCTCGCCGATGAAAACCTCCATATTCCTCTTGAAGACATTCAGATCGATGAATCTATGCACTTCATTGAAAGACCAGTAGAAATCATGGACTTCGGAGAGAAGCGTTTAAGACGAAGTCGTATTCCAATTGTCAGGGTACGTTGGGAGTCAAAACGAGGACCTTAGTTTACTTGGGAACGTGAAGACTCAATGCGCGAGAAATACCCACAGCTTTTTCCTGTTACCACTACTACTTAAATTTCGGGACGAAATTCTAAAAGTAGGGGATACTGTAACTTTCGTCGAAAAACGGGTTTTCAAAACCCGTTTCGTTTATTAATCAAATATCCAGTTATAATTTTTCGTTGCGTATTTATTGCTCAAATTAATTTTAAACGATACATAATTAATAAATATATTAGAATTTAAAAATCATAATTTATAAATAATAATAAATAGTAAAAAAAAAAATGGGGACGCCGGGTTTCGAACCCGGGTCACCCACAAACCCAAACACACAACACACCACTCCGCCACACACTGCTGTTGTGATAATCAAGGAAACAAATAAAACTTATAATAAAACCCGAAAGTCAAATCCAGTAATCAGCGCGCCCAGACTAGTCGTCACCGGAAAAGTAGGCAATCCGCGATTCTTGCCATTTTCCTTTTGACTAAAACACGATAACCGACTTCGACATCGGTTATAACCGATGTCTAACAATCAATTTCGGTCGTAACCGCCGGAAAGTCTTTAATCGCGAATCAAGACTAAATTCAAACCCAATTCAGCCTGCTTCCACTATAAATACCCACTTGAACACTCTGGAAATCCTTTCGCTCAGAACCACGATCGTTTCCGAAGCTTTATTCATCCCAAAACACATCGCAAACTTCAGAACCCAAACCCACTTCCTCCAGTGAGTTACATTATAGTTGCTAAAATTCATTTTCTCTTAACTAAACCACTAGAGTCATAATCATGTATCTTTTTTTAATTTTAGGTATCTTGAAGAAAATACTACTTATGATCTTGGTGGGGTTCTCAGCATGGGCTTATCAGGCAGCTAGTCCTCCGCCTCCGAGACCTCTGGGATCACCAGATGGACTTGCTATCACTTCCCCAAGGATCAAGCTTCGTGATGGCCGACATTTAGCTTATGAAGAATCCGGTATTCCAAAAGAAACAGCCAAATCTAAGATAATATTTGTTCATGGGTTCGGCGGTAGCAAGCACTATCATCCTTTTACCACCCTAGCCTCACCGGTATGGATTCTCCCTTTACTTCATTTACATGCTCTAGCTTCTGACTAATGGTCATTTTTGTAGGCGCTTGTTAAAGAACTCGGGGCATACTTTGTTGCACTAGACCGACCTGGCTATGGTGAGAGCGACCCAGACCCTAAGCGAACTGTGAAGAGCTTGGCGCTTGATATTGAAGAGCTGGCGGATCAATTGAACCTTGGACCGAAGTTCTATGTGGCTGGATTCTCTATGGGTGGACAAGTCATATGGTCTTGTCTTAAGTATATCCCTCACAGGTCAGTAAAATCCTACTCATAGCAGAGCTATTTCCCTGAGACCCTGCTATATAATTTTTTTATGTATATAATAATAATTGTGATAACTTAATTGTAGGCTTGCTGGAGCTGTTCTTATATCTCCGGCGATCAATTTCTGGTGGCCAAACCTACCTTCAAACTTAACCAACGAAGTGTATTCACGACAACTTAAACAAGATCAATGGGCTTTGCTGGTTGCTCACTACCTACCATGGTTGACGTACTGGTGGAACACTCAAACATGGTTTCCTAGCTTTGCTGTAATCCGTGGGCATCCTGCTACGTTATCGCCATCAGATAAAGAAGTTTTTTCCAAGATGTTTAAAGAAACTGATCCACTTGAGGTACAATTTTTTTTATCACTTGGCTTTCTTACTCACATATCTCCTACTCTAATTGAGGGATGATTTTTTTTTATTTTTTATTTTTTATGTCTAATTTTTTGGATCATCTCATGTTTGTTTTTCTGTAATCAATAATATATGCAAATTCAGTTGTTGAAAATATAGCAAAAATATGACTCTCATATACTTGTGGAAGATTAAAATATAATTTCTTTATTCAATTTGGTACAACGACTGTTGACCTTTATTAGTCTTCTTTTATTCCTTTTTAATTTTGATATTTCCTGCCTGTTTTAATTTAAAAATTAAGCATCCATCTAAATTATTGGTTGCTTCTAGAAAGAGATATTTGGTAAATTTCACTTTCCATAGCTGTTTTTAGTGACAGTATATACAGGTCTGAATTTAATCTACATAGATACGGATACGTTTCAAAGAGTTATAAAAATAATTTGTCATCAAGATTTATACTTTAAATATGTTATTTTATACTTTGTTGTATAGATGTAAGTTTATAGTATTAATAGAAAATGGTAAAAAAATATTTTTTTTTGGGTCACACGGGCCGTGTTCATGTCATCCAGCGAAAATGCATATCGTCTTTGGGTTCATGTGTGACGACTTTTGTATTCGTCTCATGTTTTGACCCGCTAACCTATGGACACAACCTGTTTTAGTAATTAGTCCTAATAAAATTTAACAACTTTGCCAATAAATTTTTAGGTATTTATATACCATGTCATAGAATTCAAGAAAATATGACATTGTAGCACAAATTATATGGAGGTAATATAGTTTTAAGTTTTAACTAAATTTAAGATATAATCAAGCTTTTAAAATTTATACAACACACTTATGTTACTCTTTTTGTTGTGTTACAGTTACAAAAAATGTGGACATATCCAAAACAACAAGGCGAATTCGAGTCACTTCACCGCGACATGAACATTGTATTCGGGAAGTGGGAATTCGATCCAATGGATCTTGAAAATCCATTTCCAGAAAAAGATGGAGCGGTTCATTTATGGAATGGGGATGAGGATCGGCTCGTGCCTGTGGTATTACAACGATATATTGCCGCACAACTCAAATGGGTCAAATATCATGAGGTCACCGGGGCGGGACACGCCGTGCCTCATGCTGATGGGGTGACTGATGATATTCTTAAAACACTTCTTGAGGATCAAAATTAAACTTAAAGCTTTATGGTTAGTTAATAAGTTTGGTCTTTGCTTGTTGCTAGATTGGTATGGACATTATTACATATATGAAAAATGGATATTATTATAGTAGAGCCTATCGTATTCTGATTCTGGTGTAGATAAAGGATGTGACTTTTTGACACAACACGAACCTAACATGAAATTCATGGGTTTAAAGTTTAGTGTGAACAGGTTCAGGTCAGTTTAGTCGAACCAACGAATCTAACATGCAAAATAAGTGTTAGATGATTATGATCATCATCGTTTATATCTAATTGTTGTTCTAATTCCGCTGCCAATTATGTGTTTTTCTGAATCAAATCAGTTAATTGTGAGCAACTTTATCCCAACAATTAGTATTAGAGCTTCGCTCCTTAAAATTTGATTTTGCAATCCTTTTTAGAATCTCTATGCATTGCTCAGTCTGATTTCTAGTTTGTTGTTGCAATTCACTATATGTTTTTTTCATTTGTCGTTTACGAATTTCAAAACTAAAAACCTCAAAAACAAATTTCTTTGTTATAAAAATGGATCCTCACAACATTAGTTTAGGGATGGGTTTTTTTTTTCATATACCCGTACTCATACTCATACCCGTACCGTACCCGTATTTATTTTAGGTATTTGGTACATGTATCGGTACCCAGTTTTATTGATTTTGGTATTCGGTACTTTCGGTATTGGTACGGGTGAAAACGGGTACTGGTATCGAATTTTATACAGACCTTTAAAAGTTTTTTATATATTATGTTTTATTTCGTATTACGGTATTTATAGTACTTATATTAATTTTACATATACGGTACCCGTATCATATTGGTACTCATACCAATTTTACATATTTGGTACTCATACTATATTGGTACCCATGTCAATTTTACTTATTTAGTACCCGTACAAGTGCTCAAAAACTGTATAAATATAAAATGGTACCAAAGCGGGTACTGTACCGAAAATACCCGTACCGTTCCTATATATTTGGTACGGTATTTGATACCCACTTTTGTTCAAATGGATACATGATCTCAAACTCAAAGGATATACTTAAGACTATCCATGACCTAGGCTCCTGGAGACTACATGGAGGAGGTGACAAATTCGTTGTCTCAAAGATGAGATGGAGTGACATACGCCATCGGAAGGCGTTGGCATGTATTGGTGATGAGGACATACCATGAGGACCAAACTATAGAGTAAAATACGATTTTTGTCCCTCGGGTGTCCACTTTTGCAACATTCGTCCATGAATTGAGGTGCCATTTTCATTCAAAAAGTTTAAAATCTTGTCATTTTCATCTCTAATGGCCAAATTTCATAGGACCAAAGTCACAATAATTTGCCAAACTGAAGGATGAAAATGACAATAAACGCAGACCTAAAGGACTACGACTACAAACTATATTATATTTGTAAAAATTAAAATTTATGATTTACTTTTGGTAAGGCACTTGGATTAGTTGCACGAGAACCGGGTTCGAATATGGTTTTGTTTGTTTATTTATTTTTTTTTTTGTTTTTGACAACCTAACTTTCGTATCCTCTGCCTGACGGTCTGACGACTTCTAAGTTTGATGCTTTTTCGACCCGTTGACTCAGCCTAGTCTTCTCGGCCTACCTGCAAAACAAACCAAACCCAACTACCAATAATAAAAAAAAAACAACTAATTTACTTATTGGAATATACTAATATCAACTTGCATCCTCTTTGTTAATGGCGCATAGTACGTAGCATATTTAATTATTAGAGTTTGTCTTATGAAATAAATAATAACTAGTATTTAAGATACGCGTTTTGCGACGGAACTGTTAAACAGAACAACAGGTAGACGTATAAACGTTGAATCACGCATGCGCGTTGTAGCGTGTTAACTTGCAAAACTTATACCAAAACGTAAAACATATAAATAATAACTAAATTGACTTTTGACCTGCGCATTGCGATAAAGCCATTAAACAACAAAACAAAATAACATAAAAACTTTGAACCACACACGCGCGTTGCAAGGTTTTAACTCGCAAAATTTAGACGCGTAAAACGTTAAATTTATAAAAGAAAAAGTCTATGTGATCAAAGTTGAAATTGGAAAACTATTGAGGTGAAAATGAAAAAAATGTTGTGTGACAAAGTTGTAAAAGATAAAAACTATACGAGTAAAAAATGTGAAAAATTGAATTGTAACTCTTAAGCTACACAATATGGGCGCTATCCCATGCCACCTCACAGAATAATAATCAACAACGACCCCCCTTCATATCACGGCGCCAATGAGAGGGCGCTATTGTTGGTTTGTGAATGCAACAGCCGATGAAAAGTGGGACTCAAATTAATTTTAAACCTTTAAAACTGAATAAATAAATAATAGGGGTGGAGGGTTTAACCCATAACATGGGTGTCATTGAGAAGATGCAATAGAGCTATTTGTCTTACGTGACGCCTACATGTCGATAACGTGTCACAATAAACCCCTAGAGGGCTCAAACAATTCCTCGCAACCTTACTCACAAACCAAAAGTTCGTTATACACCAAATAGAAAAATCAACTATGCATTAATTAGTTATACACAAAGCTAAAGTGACTTATACAAAATTGCATAGTATTAACTATTCACAATTTTTTTTATTAATAGAAGGGAAATGAATGAAAAGAAAATACTTAAAAAAGGCACCGGCCAGGCAGCCATCCCCCACTTTTAAAATTGAATAATAATATCAACAATCATTTTCCATGCCCAATAAAGTTCACTCATCTCGTCAACCCACTTGCTCTTTAGTCTTTACTCTTTACCATCCTCAATATATCCCAACCCTCACAACCCACTTCCTCCGGTGAGTTACAAATTCATCTTCTTAAACAACAACATATATCCAAAGGCCATTTGGTCCATCGCGGGTCAAGTCTCGCCTAGAGCAATTTGCTCCGGGCCAGATGGTTTTTCCAGTTGTGGGTTTCCTCCGAGTCACCACATCTGTTAAGAAAAATCAATCACAAATCTTTTCTTGTTTGTAGAAATCTTGAAGAAACTACTACTCGTGATCTTCGTGGGATTCTCAGCATGGGCTTATCAAGCAACTCGTCCACCACCTCCCATACCTCTGGGATCACCAAATGGGCCTGCTATCACTTCCCCAAGGATCAAGCTTCGTGATGGCAGGCACTTAGCTTACGAAGAATCCGGTGAGAAACAGCCAAATCTAAGATAATGTAACATTCGTCGAAAAACGGGTTTTCAAAACCCGCTTCGTTTATTAATCAAATATCCAGTTATAATTTTTCGTTGCGTATTTATTGCTCAAATTAATTTTAAACGATACATAATTAATAAATATATTAGAATTTAAAAACCATAATTTATAAATAATAATAAATAGTGAGAAAAAAATAAAATGGGGACGCCGGGTTTCGAACCCGGGTCACCCACAAACCCAAACACACAACACACCACTCCGCCACACACTGCTGTTGTGATAATCAAGGAAACAAATAAAATTTATAATAAAACCCGAAATTCAAATCTAGTAATCAGCGCGCCCAGACTAGTCGTCACCGGAAAAGTAGGCAATCCGCGATTCTTGCCATTTTCCTTTTGACTAAAACACGATAACCGACTTCGACATCGGTTATAACCGATGTCTAACCATCAATTTCGGTCGTAACCGCCGGAAAGTCTTTAATCGCGAATCAAGACTAAATTCAAACCCAATTCAGCCTGCTTCCACTATAAACACCCACTTGAACACTCTGGAAATCCTTTCGCTCAGAACCACGATCGTTTCCGAAGCTTTATTCATCCCAAAACACGTCGCCGGAGATATTCTGCATTCGCCGGACTTTCACCGGAAAACCGAGCCTTACTTCAAATCGGTAAAATTCTCGACTCTTTTGTTTGTAATCCATTATTCGGCATGTATTAACATAAATCGTTCAACCAGAATCTGTCTCAGACAACGTTGCCGGAAATTCCTGCACTCACCGGAAAATCACTAAAAATCCGAAGTCTCACTGTCGATCGGTACAGTCATCTAGACCCTCCTGATATCTCTTGTTTAGTAACTTAATTGCACAACACACTGATCAAAACTGTTAATCAATTCACTCAGCCGGAAGTCACCAATCAGAGCCGACGACTCTTGCCGAAAATCTGAGAGAACATTCTGTTTTGGTACATTCCATTCAATAATCTTCTTTATCTATTTCATTCCAACCAATTATAAGTCTTGATGATCGATTTAAACAGAACAGTCGGACATCACTGTTCTGTGTTTTTATAAACGAAGAAGATGAAGTCAAGTATAAGTATAAATATAATTAAAACTGGATATTCGAACGGGTTAGACACATAGTCCAGCGGTGGACTGTGTGCATAAACAATACACACGTCCCGGGTTCGAATCGCACACGTACCGACTTTCAGAAATAAAACCAACATTTTTAAAACTTAATCAGATCACGTCACAGAATGTTTATAAGAGTAATATAATCCATAAGTTAAACAGATTTAACACACAGCCCAACTGGTTGGGCTGTGCGCACTCGAACCGAAGGACCCGAGTTCGACTCCGGGTCCCTGCAACCGGTTCGGCCGTATAAATCGTTTTTAATAAAAAAACAAATAAGTTAAAAATTAATTAGTATATAAATATAATTAAAACAGAGAATATTTCGGGTTAGACACGTAGCTCAGTTGGTAGAGCTGCGTGCACGTATACGAGAGGTCCCGAGTTCGAACCTCACTCAGCGCATATAAACACACACTCCGACCGGTCAACGGTCAACGGGGTCAAAAAAGTCAATGTTTTTATTTCTTTTTATTTATTTATTTAATCAGATAATCATTTAAAAATACTTAAAAATAAGATTTTTAAAGTTAGAAAACTTTCTTAAACTCACAAAAATAAATCTAAAAATCCCATTAAGAGTATGAATTAAAAGTATTAATCTCAAATAAAACCCATTTATTTACCAAATCATTTCGTTATTATTTCAGGTTAGTTTTTCCCTCGTCGATCAAATCCTAAAATTCGTGCGCATCCAACGTCATCAAAGAACGCACCCAATGTGAGTGGATCTCTACCAATTCCCCGTTTTAATCATGTTTTGGGGTGTATCATGTGTCGTTTAATTCTTTATTATATTTAAACACTTGTGCATACATCATATCCGTGATCAAATGTGTATCAAATGTGTATCAGTTGTTGTGTGGATTATATGTAGTTTGGATTTATCATTTTCAGTGCACGCATATCATTAGGCCCATCAGTTCCCCGTGGGAGACGGGTTGAGCATCAGGTGCCTCATAAGATCGGCTCCGTTTGATTGAGCCTTGATCTCACATTCATCATCATTCATATCATATACTCATTCAAAGTGGTTTGTGTTTGTTTACTTATATATGTTTGCTCACATGTGATTATTGCACAAATTTTTCATAATAAATAAAACAAGAAATTAATAACAATGTTTTATCAAGGTTCACTCGCCAACTTTTGTTGACCCAAAATATCCCCCGTTTTACACATGATACAGGTGATCCAGCTGAGGCAAGAAACACATAGGAAGGCCTAGAAGAATAAATCAGTTTAAGCTTTGGATTATTTACATAGTTTCATTTCCTTGTAATTGTATGAATTTTATTTGGATATTTAAGTTGTAATTTGAATTTAATAAATATTAAACATTTTAGTAAACATCATGAGCTTTGGTGATAACCCAATTATGCCCCGACTCTTATTCCGCTGCGGGTCGGGGTGTGACAGATTGGTATCAGAGCTTATGACCATAGGGATATAGGATAGGTTATTAGACCCTTAGAGCCTATACTATAGTTGATTAAAATTTTAAATTGTTTATGCGTTACATACAAAATTCATGATGTTTATATGCTTTATGTTTATTTTTAGACTCAATATTATGCAAGCATGCTCACAAATACATGTTATTATACAATGCTCATCATAAATCATATCCTCATAACATATCATATCCATGAGAGCACACACCTCACAATTCCCATGATTTTTGCAATGATTTTTGTATTTTCAAATCACATCAAAGTGAGTTCTCATGACGGGTAGTAACTGGAAGGGTACGAGTACCGGTAGTCGGAACGTCCTGTCTAGGCTTGGCATTCGTATAAATCCAAAATAAAGGACCAGTTTGCCTACCTGGGGACTAACGATGAGAGTACGTGTCACACCCCGACCCGCAGCGGAATAAGAGTCGGGGCATAATTGGGTTATCACCAAAGCTCATGATGTTTACTAATATGTTTCATATTTATTAAATCCAAATTACATTTCAATATTCCAAGTCAAATTCATACAATACAAGGAAAGTTAACTAAAACAAATCCATAATCTAAATTGGTTTATTCTTCTAAGCCGCCCTATATGTTTCTTGCTTCAACTTAATCACCTGTATCATGTGTAAAAATGGGAAATTTTGGGTCCACAAAAGTTGGCGAGTGAACCTTGTTAAAAACATTTGTTATCAATTCATTATTGTAATTTATTTAGGAAAATTGTGCAATAATCATATATGAACAAATGTATGTAAACATAACGATCACAAACCACCTTGCTTAAACATGAAATAAGAATGACAATGTATATGTTGGCAACGTCCCGTTCACGCTCATAGGTAATGGGGAACGGACGGCCTATGCTAATGTATGTGAGATCAAGGCTCAATCAAACGGAGCCGATCTTATGTTGGCAACGCCTGGTTCACGCTCATAGGTAATGGGGAACAGCTCACGCTCATAGGTAATGGGGAGCGGCGGCCTATGAAATGTATGTACTGAAATGATAAAATTAATCTAAACTTCAACCACACAAACAATGGATACACATTGAATACACATTTGATCATGAACATGATGGATGCACAAATGTTTAATTATAATAAATAAATAACGACACATGATACACCCCAAAATGTGATTAAAACGGGGAATTGGTGGAGATTCACTCACATTGGGTGCGTTTGCTTGAAGATGTTGAATGCGCAAGAGTTTAGGGGATTGATCGACGAGAGATAACTAACCAAATAAATAACGAAAAGGTATGGTAAGTATGTGGATTTTATTAACTATTTTAATAGGATTTTTGGGTATAATTTTGTGAGTTTAAGGCTACTTTCTAACTTTGAAAACGTTATTTTTAAGTATTTTTAATTGATTTTTAAATTAAATAAATAAATAAATAAAATGTTGACTTTGACCGCTGACCGTGACCGTTGACCGTTGACCCGTTCGGCCGGTTATATTGTTGCACTGAGCGAGGTTCGAACCGGTGACCTCCCGTACGCGTGCACGCAGCTCTACCAACTGAGCTACGTGTCTAACCCGAAATAATTCTGTTTTTAATTATACTTATATACTATTTAGTTTAATCCGAAAATTATTTATTTTTAAAAAGATTTTAAACGTATCGGACCGGTGCTGACCACAGGTCTCGAACCCGGGACCTGTGGGTTAGCGTGCACACAGTCCACCGCTGGACTGTGTGTCTAACTTGGTTAATAACTCGGTTTTTATTATAATTAACATGTTTTTGGTAGTTAACTCGGTTTTTATTATAATTAACATGTTTTTGGTAGTTAACCCGGTTCAGTTAAAAAGGCATTTGTTTATAACAATAGAGTAAAGCTGGGACAGGATTCGAACTCGCGTCGCAGGTGTTATGTGTGCACACAGTCCACCGCTGGACTGTGTGTCTAACCCGTTTATAAAACTGATTTTAATTAATCTTATGATACAACCCGACTTCGTCTTCTTCGTTAGATTTTACCCAGAAAACAAGGTCCGACTGTTTGGTCTGGTTTATGCCTTATCTGGTTTTTAAACTTTATAAGTAACTTAAAGGTAACGAATGGAGAGGGTTTGGGGGAAAAAGATATACCAATCAGTGTTGCTCACAGAATTCCGGCAGAGTCCGTCGGTTCTGAAAGTGAACTCCGGCTGTCGACATCAATTAACAATTCTGTTTGATTATTACGAAGTTGAGATACTTAATCAAAGTTTAATAGGAGTTGGAAAGATCATACCAGCTCTCAGTGTGATTTCGGAAGTTTCAGAAATTTTCCGGCGAAGGTGGGAATTTCGACGAACGTTGACTGGGATTGCTTCTGATGGTGGAGTTGTGTTAGTGACAGATTATTCGAATGATTGAAACAGAAAGAGTCGAAAGAATTACCGTGTGGATGTGAGTCTCGGTTTTCCGGCGACTTACAGATGTTTTCCGGCGATTGAATTTTCGTCGAGAAGAGGTGCGATTTGTGAGCAAAAAGGTTTCCAGTGGATTGTGGGTGAATTTATAGGGAAGTATCGAGATGTATGGGGTCTGAATTCGGTCTCAATTCAAGGTCAGCCGTTCTCCGGCGGTTACGACTGATGTCGCTGGTTCAGACGTCGGTTATAACCGTAGTTAGAGTTAATTCTTCGGTTATCTTGGACGACATCGGCAAAGTCGTCGGGATTTCCGGCGACTGCTATTTGGGCGCGATTTTGACTGAATTTGACTTCCGTGCTTTATTATTTGAATTAATTGATTCAATATGATATCAGAAAATCAAAGTGGCGGAGTGGTTGATTGTGTGAACGTTAGGTCTTTGGGGATTTCCGGCTGACCCGGGTTCGACTCCCGGTAGCCGGTTTTCCTTTTTAATTAATTTATTTTTATATTTTTACAATTATAATTTATATCTTCTAATTTGTTTATTAATTATGAATCGTTTAAAATTAAAATAAGTCATAAATGAACAACAAAAATTTAAAACTGATTGCTCGGTTATTAAACGAAGCGGGTTTCGAAAACCCGTTTGTCGACAAATGTTACAGTATCCCCTACTTTTAGAAATTTCGTCCCGAAATTTAAGTAGTGGTAGTTACACGAAAAAGGTGTGGGTATTTCTCGCGCATTGAGTCTTCACGTTCCCAAGTAAACTCAGGTCCTCGTTTCGACTCCCAGCGTACCCTGACAATTGGGATGCGGCTTCTTCTTAAACGTTTTTCCCCGAAGTCCATAATTTCTACTGGTCTTTCAATAAAATGCATAGATTCATCGACTTGAATGTCTTCTAGAGGAATATGGAGATTTTCATCGGCGAGGCACTTCTTCAAATTTGATACGTGGAATGTGGGATGAATTCTGTTGAGTTCCTCCGGTAGGTTAAGCTTGTAGGCTACAGGTCCTACCCTTTCGAGTATCTTGAAAGGACCTACGTAACGTGGTGCTAGCTTGCCTTTTTGGCCAAACGAACTACTCCATTCCACGGCGATACTTTTAAAAGTACTTGATCGCCAACGTTAAACTCCAAGGGTTTTCGTCGCTTGTCAGCATAGCTCTTTTGACGACTTTGTTCCGCTAAAAGGTTGTTTCGGATTTGATGAATCTTGTCAGTTGTTTCTTGTATTAATTCTGGACCGGTGATTTGAGCTTCTCCAATTTCGTGCCAACATATTGGTGATCAGTACTTACGACCATATAATGCTTCGAAAGGTGCCATGCCGATACTTGAATGAAAGCTGTTGTTGTACGAGAATTCAACTAATGGTAGGTGAGCGTCCCAATTCCCTTTGAAGTCTATGACACATGCCCGAAGCATGTCTTCAAGAGTTTGGATGGTGCGTTCAGATTGGCCATCAGTTTGGGGATGATAAGCGGTGCTGAGATCTAATCGTGTACCCAAAGCGGCTTGTACAGCTTGCCATGTTCGTGAAGTGAAACGACCATCACGATCTGATATAATGCTTAACGGTACACCATGACGGCTTACGATTTCACTGATGTAGATACGGGCTAGTTTCTCATTTTTGAAATCTTCACGAATCGGAATGAAGTGAGCTGATTTTGTAAGACGATCAATGATTACCCATATTGTGTCGTACCCGCCAGGAGTGCGAGGTAACCCGGTAATGAAGTCCATGGTTATATTTTCCCACTTCCATACGGGTATTTCAGGTTGGACCAGAAGTCCTGAGGGTCTTTGGTGTTCAGCTTTCACTTTTGAACAGGTAAGGCACTTGGAAACAAAAACAGCAATATCCTTCTTCATGCCAGGCCACCAGTAGGTGTATTGAAGGTCCTGATACATCTTGTCGGCTCCTGGATGTACGGAGTATCGTGTCTTGTGAGCCTCTTTCATAAGAGTATCGCGAAGGTTGTTGTGATAGGAATCCATATGCGATCTAGATAATACAGAATGCCGTCAGATTTTGTTTCGAGTTTAAGTTCTGCTCCACAAGATAACTCATTGCGTATGTCGTATTCTGTTATGGAAACATGTTGAGCTTCTCGGATTTGGTCTTTGATGTTGGTCATGATTTGCGAACATAGAAGACGAATGGAGTTCGCATAACCCTTTCGACTGAGTGCATCGGCCACCACATTTGCTTTGCCAGGATGATAACGAATTTCACAGTCGCAGTCATTAAGAAGTTCGACCCATCTTCGTTGCCTCATATTCAACTCCTTTTGGTTAAAGATATGTTGGAGGCTCTTGTGGTCAGTGTAAATCTCACACTTAGTACCATAGAGGTAATGTCTCCATATCTTAAGAGCGAACACAACGGCTCCAAGTTCTAGGTCGTGAGTAGTGTAGTTCTTCTCATGAGTTTTGAGCTGCCTAGAAGCATAGGCTATCACTTTTCCCCTTTGCATTAAAACACAGCCTAATCCCTGTCCTGATGCGTCGCAATACACTACAAAGTCATCGCAACCTTCGGGGAGTGTGAGGATAGGAGCGTCACAAAGCTTTTGCTTAAGGGTTTGGAAGGCTTCTTCTTGTTTAGCTCCCCATACGAAGGGTTTTCCTTTATGTGTCAAAGCCGTGAGTGGTACAGCGATACGAGAGAAATTTGATATGAAACGACGATAGTAACCAGCCAAACCAAGGAAAGATCGTACTTCGGTTGGGGTACGTGGCGCTTGCCATTCTTGTACTGCTTTGATCTTTGCTGGGTCGACATGAATTCCCTTGTCATTGACGACATGACCAAGGAACTGTACTTCTTTTAACCAAAAATCGCATTTGGAGAATTTAGCGTAAAGCTTTTCGGTCTTCAAGAGTGTGAGGATGAGTCGAAGGTGTCGTTCATGATCAGTCTTAGACTTTGAGTAAATGAGAATATCGTCGATGAAGACTATAACAAAGCGATCAAGATAGGGTTTGCAAACTCTGTTCATTAAGTCCATGAAGACGGCTGGAGCGTTGGTTAGACCAAATGGCATAATCATGAATTCATAGTGACCATATCGAGTTCGGAAGGCGGACTTTGGGACGTCTTCTTCATGTACTCTGAGTTGGTGATAGCCGGAACGAAGGTCGATCTTTGAAAAACAAGAGGCACCCTGGAGTTGGTCTAGAAGATCATCGATGCGAGGTAAAGGATAGCGATTTTTGAATGTTAATTTGTTGAGTTCCCTGTAATCGATACACATGCGAAAGGTCCCATCTTTCTTCTTTACAAACAGGACAGGTGCACCCCAAGGCGATGAGCTAGGACGTATGAATCCTTTGTCGGTCAGTTCTTGCAATTGACTGGCCAGCTCTTGCATCTCGGATGGGGCTAACCTATAAGGAGATTTCGCGACGGGTGTAGCGCCAGGTATAAGGTCGATGCGGAATTCGACTTCTCTCTTGGGAGGAAGTCCTGCGATGTCGTCGGGAAAAACTTGCGGGAATTCTTTCACTACGGGTATATCTTCGAGTTTCTTCTCTTTGTCTCCCTTCTTGACAACGTGGGTTAGAAATGCTACATAATTCTTGCGGAGATATTTTCGTGCTTGAAGACAGGACATCAGCTTGAGTCCTTTCGAAGGGGTTTCTCCAAAGATTCGTAGAGTTTGACCGTCTGCAAGAGGAATGCGAATGAACTTCTCACGGCATACTACTTCAGCCTGATGTTGGCTGAGCCAGTCCATGCCGATTATAATGTCAAAACTTCCCAACTTCATAGGAATGAGGTCAACAGGGAAATCGTGATCGTTTAGAGTAAAGGTGCAGTTTCGGATAATGGAGTTTAATGAGACCGGTTTTCCGGCAGCCGATTTTCCTTTTTAATTAATTTATTTTTATATTTTTACAATTATAATTTATATCTTCTAATTTGTTTATTAATTATGAATCGTTTAAAATTAAAATAAGTCATAAATGAACAACAAAAATTTAAAACTGATTGCTCGGTTATAAAACGAAGCGGGTTTCGAAAACCCGTTTTTCGACAAATGTTACAGTACGAAGGACCTATTAGGCCAAAGCATGCTATACCAAACGTCGTGTGAGCTAACCCCACTTTGAGTTGTCATTGTGTCTACACCTGGACACCCTCCTACCATACATCTCGCAATCATATTTCACGGTTTTCATTCGGGTGATACGAGTGTTAATCCGCCAACACCAATGTGAATCTTACCAAGCCCAATAGTCATGGGGGCCCACATGACTATACAGGCGACGGTATGGGGGACATTGGAGACCCAAACATGAGCAAACCCAAGACATCCTATGGATGTGGTTGCATTATTGTTAGTTATGTTATTTTTATTCTTTTAACGAGACATGACACCTAGAAACTTCTTAAACTCACAATCTTCCTATGTATGTTCCTGTAGATGTCAGCTAGGCAACTACGTGGAGGTAGAAAGTCAGGAAGATCCAATGAACGCTTAGCCACTCAAATTGCTAAACAAATGGCCGCGGTGCTTCCTGACATCGTGATTCAAGTTAAACAAGCTCTCACCGCAAATCCCATCAACCCTCCCAATCAAGAAGACCAGAGCGTCGCCAACCCTCACTCCAAAAAGTTCTCCTATAAACACTTCAAATCTTGCGATCCCCCAAAGTATGAAGGGACCGAAGGTGTTACTGCTCTCCTTCACTGGTTTGAAGAGATGGAGAACACTTTCCTCAATTGCGATTGTCCCGAGGATCGCAAGGTACGTTATGCAAATGGAAGGCTGTTTGGGGTAGCCCTTACCTGGTGGAACACGGAAAAGGGTAAACGAGGAGTTGAAGATGCCATGGCCTTAACATGGGAAGAATTACGGGAACTCATGACCAGACGCTTCTGTCCAAGAAGCGAAATCAAAAAGTTGGAAGATGAATTCCACGCGCTAAAAACAAAAGGAAGGAGATCACACTTCCTATAACAAGAGATTTCTCGAACTAAACCAGATGATCCCTAATTTGTTCACCCCCGTGTACCGCTTGGTTGAACACTACATTCGAGGTCTTCCCTAGAAAATTCAAGACTCGGTTCTAAGCACTTCGCCTGCAACACTTGAAGCCGCAATGGAACTAGCTACCGAACTCACTGAGAATCGCATCCGAAACGGCAAATTCAAGGATGAAAAAAAGAAAGCACCCATAGAGACCTCAGCTACAAACCACTCAGTCTCATCCTCAAGGTTTGCTGGTAAGAGGAAACGTAATGGCAAGAATTTTGCTGTCACGCAAACCAACCCTCCTATCACCGCTGCACCAATCACCCAAATTGCTCCCTCAGCTGAACCATTTAAAAAGCCATACACCAGCCCACACCCAAAATGCAACCGTTGTCAGTACCATCACCCTCCCGAAACTCCTTGCCAACATTGCACCAGCTGTGGCCGTGCGGGTCACACCATTCAAACTTGTCGCACACTTCAACGAATGAACCGCAATCAACCCGCAACCCAAACCCACCATCAGATAGTGGGTCAAGCCCAACAACCTTTACTTCTACCAGCTGCACAACACATAGCCCAATCCTACTACCAACCCAACTACCCCATGATGCAACCCATGCGAGCTTGTTACAACTGCGGAGACCCAAACCACTTCAGGAACACATGTCCACGCTTGGTGAACATCATCCATGCTCAAGCCCAAGCGAACCCAGTAAACCAAGCCAACCAAGCTCCTCCACCTGCCAGAGGAAGAGCTTTCAACATCAATGCCAACCAGGCTAGGGCTGACAACAACGTGGTTAATGGTACGTTTCTCATAAATGGTAGTTATGCATCCATGTTATTCGACACTGGCGCAGATAAGAGTTTTGTGTCCTTAGAATTCAAACCTATCCACTGCCAAACTCGTGATAATCTCATGGAATCTCTAACGGTGGAAGTTGCTGACGGAAAGCCCGTTTTATTAAATTCTATTATACGAAATTGTACCCTCACTCTAAACGATCACGATTTTCCAGTTGACCTCATTCCTATGAAGTTGGGAAGTTTCGATATTATAATCGGTATGGACTGGCTCAGCCAGCATCACGCTGAAGTAGTGTGCCGTGAAAAGTTCATTCGCATTCCTCTTGCAGACGGTCAGACCCTACGCATTTTTGGAGAAACCCCTTCGAAAGGACTCAAATTAATGTCCTGCCTTCAAGCCCGAAAATATCTCCGCAAGAACTATGTCGCATTCCTAACTCACATCGTCAAAAAGGGAAACAAGGTGAAGAAACTCGAAGATATACCAGTTGTGAAAGAATTCCCACAAGTCTTTCCCGACGACATCTCAGGACTCCCTCCTGCGAGAGAAGTCGAATTCCGCATCGATCTTGTACCTGGCGCTACACCAGTCGCAAAATCTCCTTATAGGTTAGCCCCATCCGAAATGCAAGAGCTGGCCAGTCAACTGCAAGAGCTGACTGACAAAGGATTCATACGCCCTAGCTCCTCGCCTTGGGGTGCACCTGTTCTTTTTGTGAAGAAGAAAGATGGAACGTTTCGCATGTGTATCGACTACAGAGAACTCAACAAGCTAACGGTTAAAAATCGCTATCCACTACCTCGCATCGATGACCTCCTAGACCAACTTCAAGGCGCCACCTGCTTTTCAAAAATCGACCTTCGTTCTGGTTATCATCAGCTCAGAGTACATGAAGAAGACGTCCCAAAGACCGCCTTCCGAACTCGTTATGGTCATTACGAATTCTTGGTCATGCCATTCGGTTTAACCAACGCCCCAGCTGTATTCATGGATCTAATGAATAGGGTATGCAAACCCTACCTCGCCCGTTTCGTCATAGTCTTCATCGACGATATTCTTATCTACTCTAAGTCTAAATCCGATCATGAACGACACCTTCGACTCATCCTTACACTCTTAAGGACTGAAAAGCTCTACGCTAAGTTCTCAAAATGCGAATTCTGGTTAGGTGAAGTACAATTCCTTGGGCATGTCGTCAATGACAAGGGAATACATGTCGATCCTTAAAAAATCAAGGCAGTGCAAGAATGGCAAGCGCCACGTACCCCTACCAAAGTAAGATCATTTCTTGGTTTGGCTGGTTACTATCGCCGCTTCATTGCCAATTTTTCCCGTATTGCTGTACCATTCACGGCTTTGACTCATAAAGGAAAACCCTTCATGTGGGGACCTAAACAAGAAGAAGCCTTCCAAACTCTAAAGCAAAAACTTTGTGACGCACCTATCCTCACACTCCCTGAAGGTTGCGATGACTTTGTAGTATATTGTGACGCATCGGGGCAAGGGCTAGGCTGTGTATTAATGCAAAGAGGAAAAGTGATAGCCTATGCTTCTAGGCAACTCAAGGTTCACGAGAAGAATTACACCACCCACGAACTGGAACTTGGAGCCGTTGTGTTCGCTCTCAAGATATGGAGACATTACCTCTACGGTACCAAGTGTGAAATATACACTGACCACAAAAGTCTCCAACATATCTTCAACCAAAAGGAGTTGAATATGAGGCAACGAAGATGGGTCGAACTTCTTAACGACTACGACTGTGAAATTCGGTATCATCCTGGCAAGGCAAACGTGGTGGCTGATGCACTCAGTCGAAAAGGTTATGCGAACTCCATTCGTCTTCTATGTTCGTAAATCATAACCGACATCAAAGATCGAATCCGAGCAGCTCAACATGTTTCTGTAACAGAAAATGACGCACGCGATGAGCTGTCATGTGGAGCTGAACTCAAAATCGAAACCAAATCCGACGGTATTCTATACTATTTAAATCGCATATGGATTCCCGATCGCGATAACCTTCGTGATTTCCTTATGAATGAGGCGCACAAAACACGATACTCTGTACACCCAGGAGCCGACAAGATGTATCAAGACCTAGGATACACCTACTGGTGCCCTGGCATGAAAAAGGACATCGCTGTTTTTGTTTCCAAGTGCCTTACTTGTTCCAAAGTAAAGGCTGAACATCAAAGACCTTCAGGACTCCTAGTCCAACCCGAAATACCTGTATGGAAGTGGGAAAATATAACCATGGACTTCATTACTGGGTTACCTCGCACCTCCAGTGGGTATGACACCATATGGGTAATCATTGATCATCTTACAAAATCAGCTCACTTCATACCGATTCGCGAGGACTTCAAAAACGAGAAGTTAGCTCGTATATACATCAATGAGATCGTAAGCCGTCATGGTGTACCTTTAAGCATCATTTCAGACCGTGATGGTCGTTTCACTTCACGAACATGGCGAGCCGTACAAACCGCCTTGGGTACACGATTAGACCTCAGTACCGCTTTTCATCCTCAAACTGATGGACAATCCATCCAAACTCTTGAAGACATGCTTCGAGCATGTGTCATAGACTTCAAAGGGAATTGGGACGCTCAGCTACCATTAGTTGAATTTTCGTACAACAATAGCTATCATTCAAGTATCGGCATGGCTCCTTTCGAAGCGTTATATGGTCGTAAGTGCCGATCTCCAGTATGTTGGCACGAAATTGGGGAATCACAAATCACCGGTCCAGAATTAATTCAAGAAACAACCGACAAGGTCATTCAAATTCGAAACAATCTTCTAGCGGCTCAAAGTCGTCAAAAGAGTTATGCTGACAAACGACGAAAGCCCTTGGAGTTTGACATTGGGGATCAAGTACTTTTAAAAGTATCACCGTGGAAGGGAGTGGTTCGTTTTGGCCAGAAGGGCAAGCTAGCACCACGCTACGTAGGACCTTTCAAGATACTCGAAAGAGTAGGTCCTGTAGCATACAAGCTTGACCTACCAGAAGAGCTCAACAGAATTCATCCCACATTCCACGTATCAAACTTGAAGAAGTGCCTCGCCGATGAAAACCTCCATATTTCTCTTGAAGACATTCAGATCGATGAATCTATGCACTTCATTGAAAGACCAGTAGAAATCATGGACTTCGGAGAGAAGCGTTTAAGACGAAGTCGTATTCCAATTGTCAGGGTACGTTGGAGTCAAAACGAGGACCTTAGTTTACTTGGGAACGTGAAGACTCAATGCGCGAGAAATACCCACAGCTTTTTGCTGTTACCACTACTACTTAAATTTCGGGACGAAATTTCTAAAAGTAGGGGATACTGTAACATTCGTCGAAAAACGGGTTTTCAAAACCCGCTTCGTTTATTAATCAAATATCCAGTTATAATTTTTCGTTGCGTATTTATTGCTCAAATTAATTTTAAACGATACATAATTAATAAATATATTAGAATTTGAAAACCATAATTTATAAATAATAATAATAAGTGAAAATAAAATAAAATGGGGACGCCGGGTTTCGAACCCGGGTCACCCACAAACCCAAACACACAACACACCACTCTGCCACACACTGCTGTTGTGATAATCAAGGAAACAAATAAAACTTATAATAAAACCCGAAAGTCAAATCCAGTAATCAGCGCGCCCAGACTAGTCGTCACCGGAAAAGTAGGCAATCCGCGATTCTTGCCATTTTCCTTTTGACTAAAACACGATAACCGACTTCGACATCGGTTATAACCGATGTCTAACCATCAATTTCGGTCGTAACCGCCGGAAAGTCTTTAATCGCGAATCAAGACTAAATTCAAACCCAATTCAGCCTGCTTCCACTATAAATACCCACTTGAACACTCTGGAAATCCTTTCGCTCAGAACCACGATCGTTTCCGAAGCTTTATTCATCCCAAAACACGTCGCCGGAGATATTCTGCATTCGCCGGACTTTCACCGGAAAACCGAGACTTACTTCAAATCGGTAAAATTCTCGACTCTTTTGTTTGTAATCCATTATTCGGCATGTATTAACATAAATCGTTCAACCAGAATCTGTCTCAGACAACGTTGCCGGAAATTCCTGCACTCACCGGAAAATCACTGAAAATCCGAAGTCTCACTGTCGATCGGTACAATCATCTAGACCCTCCTGATATCTCTTGTTTAGTAACTTAATTGCACAACACACTGATCAAAACTGTTAATCAATTCACTCAGCCGGAAGTCACCAATCAGAGCCGACGACTCTTGCCGGAAATCTGAGAGAACATTCTGTTTTGGTACATTTCATTCAATAATCTTCTTTATCTATTTCATTCCAACCAATTATAAGTCTTGATGATCGATTTAAACAGAACAGTCGGACATCACTGTTCTGTGTTTTTATAAACGAAGAAGATGAAGTCAAGTATAAGTATAAATATAATTAAAACTGGATATTCGAACGGGTTAGACACACAGTCCAGCGGTGGACTGTGTGCATAAACAATACACACGTCCCGGGTTCGAATCGCACACGTACCGACTTTCAGAAATAAAACCAACATTTTTAAAACTTAATCAGATCACATCACAGAATGTTTATAAGAGTAATATAATCCATAAGTTAAACAGATTAACACACAGCCCAACTGGTTGGGCTGTGCGCACTCGAACCGAAGGACCCGAGTTCGACTCCGGGTCCCTGCAACCGGTTCGGCCGTATAAATCGTTTTTAATAAAAAAACAAATAAGTTAAAAATTAATTAGTATATAAATATAATTAAAACAGAGAATATTTCGGGTAAGACACGTAGCTCAGTTGGTAGAGCTGCGTGCACGTATACGAGAGGTCCCGAGTTCGAACCTCACTCAGCGCATATAAACACACAGTCCGACCGGTCAACGGTCAACGGGGTCAAAAAAGTCAATGTTTTTATTTCTTTTTATTTATTTATTTAATCAGAAAATCATTTAAAAATACTTAAAAATAAGATTTTTAAAGTTAGAAAACTTTCTTAAACTCACAAAAATAAATCTAAAAATCCCATTAAGAGTATGAATTAAAAGTATTAATCTCAAATAAAACCCATTTATTTACCGAATCATTTCTTTAATATTTTAGATTAGTTTTTCCCTCGTCGATCAAATTCTAAAATTCGTGCGCATCCAACGTCATCAAAGAACGCACCCAATGTGAGTGGATCTCTACCAATTCCCCGTTTTAATCATGTTTTGGGGTGTATCATGTGTCGTTTAATTCTTTATTATATTTAAACACTTGTGCATACATCATATCCGTGATCAAATGTGTATCAAATGTGTATCAGTTGTTGTGTGGATTATATGTAGTTTGGATTTATCATTTTCAGTGCACGCATATCATTAGGCCCATCAGTTCCCCGTGGGAGACGGGTTGAGCATCAGGTGCCTCATAAGATCGGCTCCGTTTGATTGAGCCTTGATCTCACATTCATCATCATTCATATCATATACTCATTCAAAGTGGTTTGTGTTTGTTTACTTATATATGTTTGCTCACATGTGATTATTGCACAAATTTTTCATAATAAATAAAACAAGAAATTAATAACAATGTTTTATCAAGGTTCACTCGCCAACTTTTGTTGACCCAAAATATCCCCCGTTTTACACATGATACAGGTGATCCAGCTGAGGCAAGAAACACATAGGAAGGCCTAGAAGAATAAATCAGTTTAAGCTTTGGATTATTTACATAGTTTCATTTCCTTGTAATTGTATGAATTTGATTTGGATATTTAAGTTGTAATTTGAATTTAATAAATATGAAACATTTTAGTAAACATCATGAGCTTTGGTGATAACTCAATTATGCCCCGACTCTTATTCCGCTGCGGGTCGGGGTGTGACAGATAATATTTGTTCATGGGTTCGGCAGTAGCAAGCACTATCATCCTTTTGCCACCTCAGCCTCACCAGTATGAATAATTTGATTCAATTATGTTATTATGGGTTCGGATTAACTAATGGTGGTTTTTGTAGGATCTTGTTAAAGAACTAGGCGCGTACTTTGTTTCGCTAGACCGTCCTGGCTATGGGGAGAGTGACCCGGACCCTAAGCGAACGGTAAAGAGCTTGGCGCTTGATATCGAGGAGCTCGCTGATCAGCTGAACCTCGGACCGAAGTTCTATGTGGTTGGATTCTCTATGGGTGGGCAGATTATATGGTCTTGTCTCAAGTATATCCCTCACAGGTAGACAAATAAGCAGTCCTGGTAAAATCTTACTCATAGCAGATATATTTGTAGGGTCTACAAATGGTAGGATAAGGACAAATATTCGCTCTATCATAGAAAACAGAGAGACTGCTTCCACTAAAATCTATATATCTGATAAATTATGTGATAAATTAACTACAGGCTTGCCGGAGCGGTTCTTATTTCTCCAGCGGTTAATTTCCAGTGGCCGAACCTACCTTCAAACTTAGCCAACGAAGCATATTCACGACAACTTAAACAAGATCAATGGTCTTTGCGGGTTGCTTACTACCTACCATGGTTAACCTACTAGTGGAAAACACAAAAATGGTTTCAGGTTTTTTCTAAAATCCATGGACATCCTGCCACATTATCGCCATCGGACTGGGAAATCTTTTCCAAGACATTTAGTGCCGCGGATCCAGCTCAGGTATTAGTTTTCGATCACATAGCATCTGTAACTCTTCGAATTTTTTTTTATAATTACAAAATATAACCATTTATTGGTAAAGAGTACTCTACCCAAGCACACGTTTTTTAGCTTTTTTTTTAATCATTTGTTTGATAATACATCACATTCTAATGTTTAAAGTAGAGTAAAAATATGACTTTCGTAATATTGTGAAAAATATAAAAAAAGGAATCTTTAGATTAATTTGGTACAACTACTGGTGACTTAGAGCATTCACATCCAAGCCACTAAAAATATACATACATTCGCTAAAAAACAACTCCCATATCAATATATTTTCACTAATAACAAATACTTTTTCTCTCTCATTTGTAATTAAATAATATTTTTATACCTTTATCATTATATTTTCTCCCTCCTTCACTCACAACCACTTTCAATATATATTAAAAAAGTATAAGGGGTGAACAATGTCCCCCAAATATACAGATGAACAGTAATATTTTCTCTCTCCTCCACTCATAACCACTTTTTATACTCTTTATATTATAAAAACTCCACTCACATATTTGAGTGAAAGGGACGTGAATGCTCTTAGAAAAAAAAGACATCCTTAATTTGACTTCTATTTTCCTTTTTTAAATTCTGATGTTTGTCTTCGTGGATGTTGAGGTCTCCTGTCATGTGTAATTTCATCATTACTTTTTATTTTTTAATTTTTTTGCTATAACCAACATACGTGTTGTGGTGGGTGAAAATGAACACTTATGCTACTACTTTTGTTGTGGTAAAGTTAGAAAAATTGAGAACACATCCAAAACAACAAGGTGAATTCGAGTCACTCCACCGTGACTTGAATATTGTATTCGGGAAGTGGGAATTCGATCCACTGGATATTGAAAACTCATTTCCAAACAACGATGGAGCGGTTCATTTATGGATGGGCGATGATGATCGGATCGTGCATGTGACATTGCAACGATATATAGCCGAACAAGTCAAATGGGTCAAATATCATGAGGTCACTGGTGCAGGACACGTTGCCGTATGCTGATGGGGTGGCTGATGATATTCTTAAAACTCTTCTTAAAGATCAAAGCTAAATTTGTTTATAGTTAATTGATGAATTTGGTCTTTGTCTGTTGCCATGGTTGCATGTTGGTATAGACATTATAACATATATGAATAATGGATATTGATGGAGAGCCTATCATATTTTGTTCCTGTGGTTTATTAAGAGTGTGAATTTTTTACACAACCTAACATGATATTTACGGGTTTAGGTTCAATTTAAATAACCAATCTGGCTAAACAAGTCATGTGCTTGCCTATGGTTTTATAGCCAATTGGCATTTTGATGGTGAGATAAAGCTTTGGACCAATAGGTCCTGGGTTCGATTCCCCAAGGGGGTTTTTTCTCATATTTATTAGGTTTCACCCTGAATTGGTGTATAGGCACTATGCCTAGTGGAGATGGATATGATCGGGTGGTTCTGCTGGTGGCACGATAATACTCCAGTGGTCCGTCAATGATCCAAATTTGTCGTTCGAAAAAAAAACGAGTCATGTGCATGTCAAACTGACCGCTTTGCAAGTTGGCTCGTTAACCTACTTTCTTTAAAATATTTTTTTAAAATATTATATAACTTAAAATGAACGGGTATCATATGTCAAAACTATAAAATAAGATTAAAATAAAACATATTAATCTAATTAACCTTGTACTTTTTTTGTTGTAAATTCATTATACTAGAGTATTGACTGCATAATAAAATTTTGGGTTAAACGGACAATATCTTGCGAGGGACCGAATCAGAGATGTGAGCAGTAGATCGCATCACACTATGGAATTGCAACATTTTGCTGCAAGTGATGCGTTTTCGTCATTGCATCATGCACATCACGCATTATGCGTTTACAACTTTTGTGTCACGCATTTGGGTCATGTAAACTTTTCAGGTTTGGCTTATTAACCTTCTAACACGATCTATTCAACACCCCTAGTTTAGTTGCAAGGAAACTGTGAGACTATGTGTTATGGTCTCACGCCAAGGGGAGGTGGCAACCGAGAGACGTGAGCCACTGCCCTAAGAAGGCGTGAAAGGGCTCACCGTGAGAGGAGTCACACGCGTGAGTGTATAGTTCCAACCATGAATTCAAGATCAATAACTAATCAAATTCTGATATCCTGGTGGTCCTTGCGGAGTGTTGTTGTAAGAACTTATTCTAACAAGTCATAAAGGCTAAAACTCAAATACCTTTTATATGAATAAAATAGCTATTTATTAAAGAAGAGTACAAGTGTACAATGCATAGAGTACAAGTAATGAATGCATGTGAGGATTAGACTAACTTTACCTTTGTGTGGTGACATTACCCATAAAAAGTAAAAGAGAGCACAAAAGCTTGCTTTTGTGAGTATATATAAAAAAGTTTAGTGCCATAATGCCCCTGTGCCAGCCTTAAGTTGTCCCTACTGTCTTACAATATTATAAAAAAATATATTATTATTATTCCAAAAATCTAAAACCCTTTAATATATATTGATAAGAGAACCATAAAGTTTTGAAAATCATTCGAAAAAAAGAAAATATTTTAGCAAGTATTGATTTCGGGTGTAATTTGTAAAATGAGTAAATTAATTTTTTAGTCCTTTTGTTTTAATAGTTTTAACCACTTAAATCTAAAATTAAAAAGTTTAACGTCCTGGCTCTTTATCCAATCATTTTATAACGTTTTAAGTCTAATTTTTTTAACACTTCTATGTTTGATTTGGACTCAAGTGGGTGAAACCACAAAAACACATGGACTCAAAACGTTATAAAATGAGCGGTTGGAGACTCACAACGTTAAACTTTTTTATTTTGGACTCAAGTGGTTAAAACCACTAAAACATAGGGACCGAAAAGTAATTGACTCATGTGAAATATTAGAATTTCACTGACCACAAAACGAGTATTAACATGTTAGTAAGCTTGACCTCGAGCGGGTACAAACACGACCTGGTTAACACTTTAACCTGAAAGCGTTAAGTCATGATTCCAAACCACTCTTACTATGGTTGTGCACAACCATGCAAAGTGTTCTGGCAATCATGAATTCGCTTCATAAATATCATTTCATGAGGTAGCATTTTCGTAATTAATATGTGACAGGCCACATTAGAATTGTTCACTATTCAATACAATATATATGTCCTGATGTGATGTATTTATTGGTATTTACTAGTATTTTACAGTTTAGTGTTAAATACAATATATGTCTCGATGTGATGTATTTTTTGGTGAATACAATATGTTTTTACTTAAATTCAAAAAATTACACCACGTTCATATAATGTATTCACTAGTTAATTACGCGTGTTTACGTGTATTTAACCCTGAATACACTATATGTTTACATATCGTGTGGCGAATACACCATGTTTCGCGAATGCTACCACGTAAAAAAACCCATATCAAGCAGATCCAACAGCTAAAACATCGAGTAAAATGTCAAAATGGTCCATGAGTTTAGCTACTTTTGTCACTTCAGTCCAAAAATGAAACTTGTTGTATTTGGGTCCCTAAGGTTTCATTTTTGTTGCCATTTTCATCCAATTTGCAAACTGAGTTAAAATTTTCTGTTAACATTTCACCTTTTTGTCGTTTTCCTCATTTAAATGTAGGTTTAGTCGTCATTTTATGCCATAGTATATTTTAAATGAGGAAAACGACAAAAAGAGGGAGAAGTTACCAGAAAATTCTAACCCAGTTTGCCAATTGGATGAAAATGGCAACAAAAATGAAAACTGAGGACCCAGATACAAAAGGTTTATTTTTGGACTGAAGTGGCCTAAACTCAGCGACCATTTTCGCATTTTACTCCAATTTTTTCAACACGGTTCTCAAATATATATCACTATTGAATCCTCTAATCTAATTATATGCAATGAATGTGCAGCCAAGTTTATGGGAATCAAGTCACCATTGCCATATCAATGGAGAAAATATGGTCAAAACAGGATGCAAGATGGAGTAAACTTTGCATATGGTGGGACCGGGGTGTTTGACACAGGTAATTTGCAGCCAAACATGAGCACCCAGATAGGGTTTCTTCAAGGCCTAGTTAAAGAAAGGGTCTACACAAAAATGGATTTGGGTTCATCTTTGGCTCTTGTTACTATCTCTGGAAATGACTATGGGGCCTACACCTCATCAGGTGGCTCGGAACAGGTAATGTACTACATCCTTTATTGCATATGGTACTATACTTTTTTTTTTTTTGAGTTAAATGTCATTTTAGTCCCAGTGGTTTGGGTCATTTTGTCAGTTTAGTTCAAAGGTTTAGTTTTTCCTCAATGGGTCTAAAAAGATTTAACGATTGGATTAAACTAGCAAAACAACTTAAACCACATAGACTAAAATGGCATTTAACTTTTTTTTTTTTTTTGAAATAATCAAAGTTTTGGTTTGATATTTTCATTTAAAGGCATAATGTGACTCATACTACAATTTAATTAATGTTGTTTTAGAACTTTTGACTTGACTAACCATACCTAGAGTCGGAAATTGTAATTTGAGGTCTTTTTTTATAAATTTCTTTTATAGTAAAATGCCATTTCGTCTTTAAGGTTTGTCAGTTTTGCGGCTTTAGTCAAAATGTTTGTTTTTCGCATCTGAATCTAAAAGGTTTGAAATCTTGTCATTTTCATCTGACTTATTAACTCTATCCATTTTTCTCCGTTAAGTCAGATGTATTTTCGTCTTTTTTTTTGCTAACTTAAAAAGAAAATTCGGTTTTTCTCACTTTATGTAAAAAGACCATATACCCGTGAAGAAGACCGAATTGTCTCTTAAGTTAACAAAAAAAAAACAAAAATACCTCTTACTTAAAGAAGAAAAATAGATGAAGTTAATGAGCTGGATGAAAATGACAAAATTTCAAACCTTTTGAATCCAGATACGGAAAAACAAATCTTTGAATGAAAGTCGCAAAACTGACCAAACCTTAGGGACGAAAATGACATTTCACTCTATCTTTTAAGAGTTAATTGTCATTTTGGTCCCTGTGGTTTGGGCCATTTTGCCAGTTTAGTCCAAAGGTTTCATTTTTCGCCTGTGGATCTAAAAGGGTTTCACAGTTGCCATTTTAGTCAACTAAGTTAACTTTATTATTTTTTTTCTGTTAAATGTAATTATGTTAACTAGAAAGGCAATTCGGCCATATGAAAATTAGGACCGAATTGTCTTTCTCGTTAATAGAAATAATGGATAAAGTTAACCAAGGGGACTAAAATGGCAACGATGAAACCTTGTTGGACTCACAGGCGAAAAATAAAACTTTTTGACTAGCTGACAAAATGACACAAACCACAGAGACTAAAATGACATTTAACTGTTCTTTTAATCTTCTTTATCTAGGTTTCAGACACTTTAGTCGAAAAATAAAGAAACATGGTTATTAATACGTCAAATATTCCAAATAAGTAATTAGTTTATAGTGTTACGTCTAAAATATTAAATATAAGATAAATGACCGAAGTTTTCCGATAACAGATTCGCACTGTTATGAACAAAATTATTATTGTTCACTTAAGTTTCAAATCTATGATCAAGGTCACTTAATTTTGTTGGGTGTATTGCAAGATTTATGTTATTGAAAATAACTGTTTGTGTAGGGTCTGTCTTCATTCATTTCGCAAGTTGTGAATCAAATCGGTATAAACATTAAGCGAATCCATGATATGGGCGTACCGAGGTGTTGGTGACTACCCTACAGCCGATAGGATGCCTCCCGAGAGAAACAATCTTTTCGTCGTACCAACAATGCAACGAGTCGCAGAATTCAGCATCCAGTTTCCACAACCAGTTGCTGCAGCAGGTTGTGACAGGACTCAACAATAGCACCAGAGGTTCTAGCTTTCTCACACTTGATCTTTTTACCATTTTCAACACTGTGTTGAAAAATAAAGGAGATTTTACAGGTATTATTCAATACTCTTTTACTTGATAGTATTGTTCATTTGTTTTTGGGTTGGGCTTTCAGAATTAGAGATGCACAAATTGGCCTTGGCCCGGCCCAAAATGCCCAACCCTTGTAGGCCCAGTTGATCAAGAAGCCCAGTCCCGGTAAAAGCCCAAATAAGCTTGAATGTCCACTCTTTAGTAGGGTTGTTCATGGTTCGGTTTGAAACCGTAAAACTGCCCAAACCGGTTTGGTTTCACGGTCGACTTTTTTCTTTTACTTTTTGTCGGTCGGTTTCAAAATTTTCAAACCATAACGAATGGCTTGGTTTACGGTTTATTCTAAAAACCGGACTGGACCATGAGATTAATATATATTTTATTCTTTTATATGTTTCATATAAATGTATAATTTATATGGTTTGAAGTATTTAAGTTTAATTAAAAACATAATTGGTGACACTAAAGTGGATTAACTAGTCCACTTCTAAAGCTTAGTAAATTTTCTTCTAATGCGTTTTTGGGGTTCAAAAATCACACTTTAACCATCCCTTGCTTTATTTTTATGAAATTACTCTTATACATTCCCATTTAGAATAATCTTACTTATAAAAATGTAACATATTTTCTGTAACACAGTAACATGTTTAGATTATGGATACATAATTTGTTTATTAGACACGTTAATTTATAAAAGAAATTGGAGAGGTCAAATCGTGAAACCAAACCGGAGGGTTTGGTTTTCGGGTTTGGTTTTAATTTTCAACGGTTCGCTTTCGGTTTTTGATTATCAAAAACCGTTATTAACGGTTTGGCTCATGGTTTAATTCAAAAACCATCCAAACCGGACCATGAACACCCCTACTCTTTAGGACTAGATAAGGTGGATTGGTTGAATCATTGACCCCAACACGAACCATTGGTTGATTCATGTCAAAGACATTAACCCTACTTCAGATATATCTAAAATCGTGTAACCATGACATGACCCATTTAACCCATTTAGCTAAACGCGTTAAACAAATTGTAATCAAGTAGTATACGGCTTGGGGTTGTGATAAATAAGTAAGGTTAAACCGAACACGACCCATTTATTAAATGGGACGGATATGATTACTCAAAAGTCAAAACCTTTTGATGTCATGTTCTTGTTGTGTCAACTTAACACACCTAGAGTGAAATAGATAAAATTATTTTTTTTCATGCACTATATGTAAAACATTTCCGTAACTAGAGTTTAGAAATATTGTTTTTTTTTTAATTTATTTCATTCTACTTAATTCTGTATTATTTCATTTTACTTTACTTTATATTATTTTATTTTAGTTTATTTTATTTTAACATAATTTATTTGATTTTATTTTGATCTAAACAAATTATTATATATATAATTTATGAATTTTTTAGCTAACGGTAATTTTTGTCCTTTTGTGATTTTTTTCATCTTTCCTTTTTCTTTCTATTTTTTGGTTTTTCTTTTTTAAGGTTCAATCGAACCTGGTGTTGAACGAACGGTCTAATACTGACCGAACAACGTAAGTACCGAAATTGATATCAATTTTTATTGTTTTGATCGATGTAAACATATTTCGGTATTTTTTGGTCATACAGTAACTTTTTTGTTTCTCTTTCGGTAAGTGTCGGTACCTTAATGAACCGAACAATTATCAAACGAATTCCTGCCACTAACGTTCTTTTTACTATTGTGTCTATGTTTCCATTAAAAATTGGGTCGCCCCACCACAAAGCTCGGGTGTAACCCACTAGTTTATCTTTAAACAATAAAGTTTAAGAAAATGAAGAGGCCCATATTGAACCAGAGTCTTTTAGAATTGGCTTAAATATCTTTACTAGGTGTGAACCTTTTTGGGCTGGACTTTGTGCACCTCTATTGAGAACATGTGAGTATAATTTGATGAAATTAAGGAATGTTTCATGGCATTTATGTAAATCTTTGGTATCCAGGGAGCATGAAGTTTGATACTCCATTGAGGCCTTGTTGTGAAGCCACAAGCAGTGGTGCTTTCTGTGGAAGTTTGGATGAAAACGGGAACAAGTTATATACGGTTTGTAACCAACCCGAGTCCAGGTTCTTCTGGGACTCGGTGCACCCATCACAAGCTGGATGGCGTGCTGTGTATTTAACTCTTAGGTATTCTTTGAACCGGATTTACTACTAGTGTTCTCTCTCGTTGTTTATTTCTTTCGCCAATTTGTTGTTATTTTATCGTTTAATGTAGCCGCTTGTCTTGTCCCTGTCTCTTGGGACCTTCGGGTGTGGTTTTGTTAAGATGGTTCAGTCTTTTAGGTCTGTAAAATTTGAAATCAAAAGGTTATGTTAGAAATTGCAATAATAATTCTAGTTACACAAATCATTTTATTCAAATGTTTTAACCGTATTAAATTTCTTTATTTAAAGAGTTTTAGATTATCATTGTTATTGTTATTGTTATGTCTATCGTTATTGTTATCGTTATGGTTACGATAATCATATTCAAATATTTAAATGATGCATTTATGCTATTTTGATTATGTGAGAAATATACATATCCGACACGGATGTTAAATATAGAAATATATACATGATATGACTAGATACGGTCTTGTTTATGATGCCCGTTAACAGTTGTTAACCTTCAGTAACGGATTCAAATTTTTTTTTTCCAGAGGGTTTCTTTTGGTAGATATTCACTAAAACTCACTATTTTCATTTCCAAATCATACAAGTTTCCACTAGTTTTTCTTTCATTTTTTTTCAAACCGAGAGGGATCTTGTGAACCCAAAAAACCCACTGGGTTATCGTGCACCATCATGTACGGCAAGTTGTGTGGGCTGTTTTGAAACAACTTTGTATACGTTATTCGCACACGTTATATTTAACATAACTTTTGAGTAAAGAAATAGGAATTGAGTATTAGATAACCATTGACTTTTGGAGTCCGAAAAAGCATAACTGCTCGTGTGACATAATGCCGAAATACCAAAAAACCGAACACTTATAATTCGAAACAATTAATGACCTTCACCTTACGTAGCCTTGACAGACCATCACCACGTGCCATCCCTTGCATTACGTGATCCATCCACCGTCTAATTACGTGCAACGGTTTCTTTTTTAATTAAGTTTCTCAAACTGATTATAATATAATCTTTAAATACGGTTGTGCGATAAGTGATGACGGAGAATACAGACACCGATAATCACGTATGATGTAACATACTTTTGAAATTAAAAGAACTATCGTAATGCTATTTGGCATCAATTATACTTCGCCTAATTAGCATTATAAGGGTGTGAAAGGGGTTTGATAACGCCCTTTAGAGGGAGGGACGTTTTCAGTATAGCGTCAAGTAAGAAAACAAAAAAAATAGAAAAATGTCCCGTATAATACACAGTGGCGGATCTAGAAAATCCGCACAGAGGTAACGTTTCAATAAAAAGGGGTAACGAAATCAAAAAAACGTCAATTTTTTTCCAAATTTTACACTATCGTTGAAGTGTCACCGGAGCGTCAATGGGCAACAGAGGTTACCCCTTCTATCACTCTAGGTCCGCCCCTAATGGTACATTAACCATTACGAATGGTGATGGATGCTAAAAATAATTTTCTTATGTTTTCTTATTATTTACTTTTCCTAGTTAAGGATAATCTTTCTTAGGACACATGTAGTCATAAAACCCCATAAAGCTTTTTGATGGGGGTTATGCGACAAGTGACGAAAAAGTGCAAGAGGGGGCTTTATGGAATGTTATATCACAAGAGGGTATAGTGGTAAGAAATGTTATATAACCCCTTCAATTATACATACATATGCATGTAAATATACGTGTGTGAGTGGGGGAGGAAGGGGCATGACGTGATATTTTTCGCAAACAATCAAAATTTCAACCCCATAGTGCCGGCTGTATTGGTGTTGCCAGGCACTATGGGCGCTACAATACTCTCCGACGCTATATACAGCCCCATTATGGAGGGAGTTAAAACAAATAACACGTTACAATATAACTTGTACCGTTAGTAAACCAAATAACCTATGCGTGCTTTTCTACCTTCCAAACATAAATGAAACAACCTTTGACTTTCATCAAAGTGACGAATACTAAATTTGCATCCAAAGTCCCCACCATATAATTGGCATCCCATCTCCATACCATAAGCCCATAACACAACCCCCCTCTCTAACCTCAAACTCAACCATGTTACTCATCCAAAAATCACCATATCATGTGTTATCAATGCTCATCATCACCCTCGGACTCACGGCTGCGGGTGGTGACTATGTTCGGCCACCCGCAGGCAGGTCTCTTTTTGAATCACTAACCGCTGATCATAGCGAAAAATCTGCCCAACAAGTGCACATTTCGTTAGCCGGGGATGCGACGATGAGGATATCGTGGATAACGGACGATATGACTCCGTCGATGGTTAGATATGGTAAATCTCCTGGGAACTATGAAGATTGGGCTGTTGGGACTAGTTCTTCTTATAGGTACATTTTGTACAAGTCGGGTCAAATACATGATGTGGTTATCGGTCCGGTGGAGCCGAGTACTACTTATTATTACAAATGTGGACTTGACGAAAGCCTCGAGCTTAGTTTTCGAACTCCTCCGGCTTGGCTTCCGATTGATTTCGCTGTTTCGGGTACTATAATTCTCTCCATTTTAACCAATGAGTTTGACAAAATAGCGTTGACCTTTTTCTTTAGAATATCATACGAGTTTTCTTAATTAAGTAACATGTGTTAAACTCTGGTTGATTGGAAAATTTGTCAAACTCATTGGTCACGATGACCATCTTGACGTATGAGTTTGACAAAATAGTCTTGACATTTAAAAAAAATATTATTTGACCTTTTTTTAATATTAAGAAATTGTTTAAGCCAACCAGCTTCCACGTAGCACGCCCTGGCACATGAGGAAGACGTTATATAACAAACGCGTAAAAGTTAAAAGTCAACTCATTGATGAAGATGGTCATTTTGATAAAGTTTTCTTAAAACTACTTGTTAGTTGTTACATATGAATAATTTTGGATATCAGGAGATCTAGGACAAACCGAATGGACTAAATCAACCCTCCAACACATTGGGGAAACCGGTTATGATGTATTACTACTCCCTGGAGATCTATCATACGCGGATTTTTACCAACCATCATGGGACTCGTTTGGCCGCCTGGTCGAGCCGTTGGCAAGCCAACGACCATGGATGGTTTCTCAAGGTAACCACGAGGTCGAAAGAATCCCACTAATCCATAGAGAGAGGTTTACCGCATACAATGCAAGATGGCACATGCCTTTTGAAGAGAGTGGTTCCAATTCTAACTTGTTCTATTCATTTGAAGTTGCGGGTGTCCATGTGATTATGCTGGGGTCCTACACAGACTTTGGACCAGGCTCGAACCAATACAAATGGCTCGAGACTGATCTAAAGAATGTGGATAGGAACCGGACACCTTGGTTGTTTGTTCTTGTTCATGCTCCATGGTACAATTCGAATAAGGCCCATCAAGGAGAGAAAGAAAGCACTCATATGCGCGATGCAATGGAAGACTTGCTTTATAATGCTCGTGTTGACATAGTGTTTGCGGGTCATGTTCATGCATACGAACGCTTTGTAAGTTAGTTCTATCATCATAAAAACCAACAGATAATTGAATTGCAATTTGGACTATCGAGACGAATGTTAACAATTTCCCTTTTCGGTTTTTTGGTAGACACGCGTGTATAAACAAGATGCCCATAAGTGTGGTCCGGTGCATATCACAATTGGAGATGGAGGCAACCGTGAAGGTCTGGCTACAAGGTACGTAGTTATGGGTTATGCTAAACAGACTCCTTCCCTTGTTATTTTTACTAAATGTACCCCCTCTACTAAACTAGTTACATCGTTTGCATACCTTATTCACTAGGGGGTACGTTTAGCATAGCACACAAGGGTACGCTTAGCCAATACTATTTACAAAATATATGCTACAAAGTAACAAAAACTATGATTATTAACATATTATTATTCTTTCTACAAAGTGTAAGGTTTGTTAACTTGTCTATATTTAGGTTTAAAGATCCACAACCGAAAATATCAGTGTTCAGGGAGGCGAGTTTTGGGCATGGACATTTGCGGGTGGTGAATGCGAGTCATGCTGAGTGGACATGGCATAGAAATGATAATGCTCAACCAGACTCGACATGGTTCACGAGCCTGGCTTCAGACTCCGCATGTGTAGTCTAGGGTCTAGACCAAGACTATGATTTCGCACGCGAAAGTATGACAAACAAATTACGAGGGGTACATACATTTATAAGTTTTGTGCAAAATGCCTCTAGTCCAAATAAACCGAACAAATTTACATGACTTTTTAGAAGTCATTATTCTAAGCTTTATGGGAAGAATACTTTCTTGAATATTTGAACATATTGTAATATATATATATATATATATTAAGCTCAAGGTAAACAAAATAATTGGGCAAATCATTCACAACTCATGAGTTAAGATAAATTATAAGTGAATGAATATGTATTATTCTAAAGTTTTCTACATGTATTTATAAGAAAGTTGTGATGGTTATTTTTGCTAAAATGATGGATTGTTACGACACGAAAAATCCTTTGAGAGATATAAGGTGAAGCCAGGGGTGAAATCGGGATAGCCATTCGCTGATGACTTTCTGATGCATTGGCAGCCTTATGACCTTCTAAAGTGAAGATCCCGGGTAAAAATTGTTCTGCCGAAAAACTTGAGGGGTGATGAGCATAGTGGGTGGTGGAGGTGGTGGGAGATGTTGAAGATGGATGAAGTGGAGAGGGTGTGGAGCCGGAGCAGATGGTCTTCTGGTTGGATTTGAGGTAACAGGGAAAACGAAAAGTAGAGTAAAGGATATTAGATAGATGACATTGTTAACCGTCATTGTTGGTGAGTTGAAGGTGAAAGTTGTGAAAGTATTGGTACTATTTTGGCAATTTTTAGAAATAATGGTCGTTAAAAGGAATCGGCATAGCCATTTGGGTAAACCTTCTAGTAGCATAGAGACGTGATAGCCAATGAGGTGACACTTCCTCATTGATAAGTCCTTTTTGAGTACTTTGGGTTCATTATTGAGTGCTCCTACACCCTAAAATCTTGAAGTGACAGCCTTGGGTCAAACCCGAACCGGGCGGGACGAAATCGAATGTACTTGATATATAAACTTGAGGACCGGACCACTAATGGTTGGGTTGGCCTCGGGTTTAGGATAAACCTGAAACCCGACACATTTGGGACAGGTTTGGGGTCGGTTAATCGGGTTTGGGAATAGTTTTTATTTTTTTGCGGCTTTGGGACGGGTTTGGGATTTTGTGATACACCCGCTTACCCGACCTAATTACCTGATAAAGTGTACCTGTTTATCCGATTGTATACCCAATATATTTCTTCAATATATAAATCCATTTTTATACATATAGGTATTCTATTCCGTATACATTATGGTTATTTGATATATTTTTATAGTGACAATACTAAATGTAACCGATTAGTAATGTCTCTTAATAGATACTCGATGGGTTTTGGGTCGGGTATACCCAACGGGTAAGCTTCTTAAATTAACGGGTTTACCCGAAACCCGCTGGTATACGGAATACCATTTGGGTATTCACCCGCTAGAAACCCAACAGGTTTTGGACGGGTTTGGGATAAGCTTATCTAACCGGGTTTGGGGTTGGGATTACCTAAATCTGTCCCAAACCTGACCCATTGCCATCCCCAACCCCTTTTTTTTCGGCTATCAATGCCACCACATGATGCATGATTAACCATCCCCATCTCTTAACGTTATTTTCACGAAATTAATAAAATAACGCTAAAATTAGTGTACTTTCACTTTTGCCGTCTAATTGCCCACACATATATACATTTATATGCGCATACATTGTAATAGACAAGGGCATTGTATGTAAACCAAAATCCTCAATATAACCAATATATATAGGGCTAGGATTTAGAGAAAACGCTGAAAAGTGTGAAAACGGTGAGAACGACCATCAACCGTTGGATCAAAACAATCAGCGGATTAGATTGGCGCGGTGGCATTTTCATAAATAACGTAAACTTTATTACTTGAACGTGCCTCATTAAGGGTAAAAGGGTCTTTCTACACCTCTAAAACGCCACCATAATTATAAAACGCCTCATTAAGGTAAATATTATTTTCTCTAATTTATGTTTTGTTTGATATAAAACGCCACAAAATGAAAAAAAAAAACATAACGCAAAATATGGAAAATGGGACGTTTGGCAGAAATAAACAGATAAAAGGGACTGACCAACAGTAACTGAAGAGACGTACATTTTATTACTACCATTTTATAAAAAAAAATCCTGCATAAACTACGCGCCAAAAAACTATTATATAAAAAAACATCTCAGTAACCATTTAGTCACAACAAAAAACACAAAAAAACCATTATATCTCAACAAACTATTCACTATTCACGCCCATGTTCTCTTGTCAAACTCCTCACTTAAAACGTCATGCTCTCTTGCAAAAACATTCACTTAAAACACCGGGTTCTCTTTGACTCCATGATGATAAAGAAGATTGAGAGCAAATAGCATCCACCCACACGACGTCGATCTATGTCTCCAAAACAACCACAACGAGCCACTTCAAAAACGACAATGAAAATCACGCGAAGCCAAAACACCAGTGATTTGGAACAAATATTAGATCCAGATTTTTAGAATGTAAAACGCCAAGTTGGAATACATATTTTTTTCTGTAGTTTGTTATCTAATTCTTTTCTGTGGAATGTAAAACGCCAAGTCTATGATTTAATAAAAACGCCAAGTTGGCAATAACGTCAGCCTACAAAAAAGACCAAGTTCTAAACAATGAAAACACCTAATATTGATTCAAAGTTGAACTAAATTAAAACGCCATCTATTTAAGTGGGGGCGGACCGTGACAATCGTGCCCCCCATATATCACTTAGACTCTCCTGCCACGTGTTGGGCCAGGATCCGTTCTCACACTTCAAAACGTTTTCTCCGGATTCCGTTTATATATATATATATATATATATATATATATATATATATATATATATATGGTTACGTTCATTTGTGAACAAATCCCTTGATTATGAACATTAGTGAACTAATCCTAACCCTTGATTATCAATACACAAGTGTAAATCTTTGGTCAGGATATGATGATGAAAATACACTAGTGTATTTTACGATTTGATGATAACTAAAAACGTCTACATAAAAAAATGACAAAAATGTATTATATTTGAGACAACCCAAAAAAAAATTATGTTGCAACGTAAATCAACCTGAATTATACCGATACGTACATAAAATAAACACTTAGATATTGATTACAAAGTCTTTAGATAATTGAGTGGCTGTAAGTGCCTATACTAAATGTTGATGTGTGAAAGTAAAAAAATAAAATAAAAAGACACTAAAACACAAAAAAAAAATCAAGATCACGATTTGTTTACTCGATTTACAAATACGCTAATTGATATAGTGGGGAAACGAGAAACAATGTATTTTATATAATGTATATAAAATGGTTTTTTGAAAATAATTGATGGAGACGATGATAAATTATTTGAATAAATATCTAAAATATCAATTTTCACTTTAGAAAAATCAAATACAAAAAAAGATATTTATAACCTATAACATCTAAAATATACAAATTTGACAATCCAATGATATGGTGATTAATTTGTTAAAGTATTTAGTGGATTTCTCTGTTCTTTTATATATAAATAGTGCTCCTTTTTAGTAAGGTGGTAAAAACAATAATCCTATCATTAACTTTTAATAGCAACAATAATAACGTATTAAATAAAAACAATAATGATACGATTTCTAAAATTATCTAACATGTATATTTGTTACAAGTAGGAATCAAGGTATAAACTTTTATTGCCTCTTATCTCTTTTAGCTTTCAGTATTAATAAAATTACAAAATGACTCTTATGATTCACGTTTTGTTTTATTAAACTCTATACTATATAAGATTATTATTATTATTATTATTATTAATTCAAACCCGTTTTCGTTTATAACCGTTTCGACTCAGTTATTCTTTTATACGATTAGTTTACGTTTCGTTCTTAATTTTGTGAGTTCAAACATTACAATGCACGTGTGTGATTCAACGTCTTAAATCTATCTTTTGTTCAATTTAACGATCCCTCTGCAACGTGCGGGTCCGAAATAGTAGTATATACAATTTATCAAAAATACATAATTTAGTTAGGACACAGGTTTCACTTTATAATAACAAAATGAATTATATGAATTTGCATATTAAAAAAACTCAACTAGTAATTTAAAATAACAATAAGAGAAATGAATTATTAGAATTTGCATATCAAGAAAACTCAACTAGTCATTTAAGACTAAAGAAATCTTAAAAGATAGCAGCCACCCCACATTTTTTTAAGTGAATGTCACAATCATCTCCATGGCCAATAAACCTCACTCAACCCTTTGAACCACATTTTGTTTTTCAACCCCAAATCAACCACAATGTCCCAAACTTCAGAAACCAAACCCACTTCCTCCAGTGAGTTACATTACAGTTGCTAAAATTCATTTTCTCTTAACTAAACCACTAGAGTCATAATCATGTATCTTTTTTTTTATTTTAGGTATCTTGAAGAAAATACTACTTGTGATCTTGGTGGGGTTCTCAGCATGGGCTTATCAGGCAGCTAGTCCTCCGCCTCCGAGACCTCTGGGATCACCAGATGGACTTGCTATCACTTCCCCAAGGATCAAGCTTCGTGATGGCCGACATTTAGCTTATGAAGAATCCGGTGTTCCAAAAGAAACAGCCAAATCTAAGATAATATTTGTTCATGGGTTCGGCGGTAGCAAGCACTATCATCCTTTTACCACCCTAGCCTCACCGGTATGGATTCTCCCTTTACTTCATTTACATGCTCTAGCTTCTGACTAATGGTCATTTTTGTAGGCGCTTGTTAAAGAACTCGGGGCATACTTTGTTGCACTAGACCGACCTGGCTATGGTGAGAGCGACCCAGACCCTAAGCGAACTGTGAAGAGCTTGGCGCTTGATATTGAAGAGCTTGCGGATCAATTGAACCTTGGACCGAAGTTCTATGTGGCTGGATTCTCTATGGGTGGACAAGTCATATGGTCTTGTCTTAAGTATATCCCTCACAGGTCAGTAAAATCCTCTATCGCTAAGACCCTGCTATATAATTTTTTTATGTATATAATAATAATTATGTGATAACTTAATTGTAGGCTTGCTGGAGCTGTTCTTATATCTCCGGCGATCAATTTCTGGTGGCCAAACCTACCTTCAAACTTAACCAACGAAGTGTATTCACGACAACTTAAACAAGATCAATGGGCTTTGCGGGTTGCTCACTACCTACCATGGTTGACGTACTGGTGGAACACTCAAACATGGTTTCCTAGCTTTGCTGTAATCCGTGGGCATCCTGCTACGTTATCGCCATCAGATAAAGAAGTTTTTTCCAAGATGTTTAAAGAAACTGATCCACTTGAGGTACAATTTTTTTTATCACTTGGCTTTCTTACTCACATATCTCCTACTCTAATTGAGGGATGATTTTTTTTTATTTTTTATTTTTTATGTCTAATTTTTTGGATCATCTCATGTTTGTTTTTCTGTAATCAATAATATATGCAAATTCAGTTGTTGAAAATATAGCAAAAATATGACTCTCATATACTTGTGGAAGATTAAAATATAATTTCTTTATTCAATTTGGTACAACGACTGTTGACCTTTATTAGTCTTCTTTTATTCCTTTTTAATTTTGATATTTCCTGCCTGTTTTAATTTAAAAATTAAGCATCCATCTAAATTATTGGTTGCTTCTAGAAAGAGATATTTGGTAAATTTCACTTTCCATAGCTGTTTTTAGTGACAGTATATACAGGTCTGAATTTAATCTACATAGATACGGATACGTTTCAAAGAGTTATAAAAATAATTTGTCATCAAGATTTATACTTTAAATATGTTATTTTATACTTTGTTGTATAGATGTAAGTTTATAGTATTAATAGAAAATGGTAAAAAAATATTTTTTTGGGTCACACGGGCCCGTGTTCATGTCATCCAGCGAAAATGCATATCGTCTTTGGGTTCATGTGTGACGACTTTTGTATTCGTCTCATGTTTCGACCCGCTAACCTATGGACACAACCTGTTTTAGTAATTAGCCCTAATAAAATTTAACAACTTTGCCAATAAATTTTTAGGTATTTATATACCATGTCATAGAATTCAAGAAAATATGACATTGTAGCACAAACTATATGGAGGTAATATAGTTTTAAGTTTTAACTAAATTTAAGATATAATCAAGCTTTTAAAATTTATACAACACACTTATGTTCCTCTTTTTGTTGTGTTACAGTTACAAAAAATGTGGACATATCCAAAACAACAAGGCGAATTCGAGTCACTTCACCGCGACATGAACATTGTATTCGGGAAGTGGGAATTCGATCCAATGGATCTTGAAAATCCATTTCCAGAAAAAGATGGAGCGGTTCATTTATGGAATGGGGATGAGGATCGGCTCGTGCCTGTGGTATTACAACGATATATTGCCGCACAACTCAAATGGGTCAAATATCATGAGGTCACCGGGACGGGACACGCCGTGCCTCATGCTGATGGGGTGACTGATGATATTCTTAAAACACTTCTTGAGGATCAAAATTAAACTTAAAGCTTTATGGTTAGTTAATAAGTTTGGTCTTTGCTTGTTGCTAGATTGGTATGGACATTATTACATATATGAAAAATGGATATTATTATAGTAGACTAGCAGAGCCTATCGTATTCTGATTCTGGTGTAGATAAAGGATGTGACTTTTTGACACAACACGAACCTAACATGAAATTCATGGGTTAGAGTTTAGTGTGAACAGGTTCAGGTCAGTTTAGTCGAACCAACGAATCTAACATGCAAAATAAGTGTTAGATGATTATGATCATCATCGTTTATATCTAATTGTTGTTCTAATTCCGCTGCCAATTATGTGTTTTTCTGAATCAAATCAGTTAATTGTGAGCAACTTTATCCCAACAATTAGTATTAGAGCTTCGCTCCTTAAAATTTGATTTTGCAATCCTTTTTAGAATCTCTATGCATTGCTCAGTCTGATTTCTAGTTTGTTGTTGCAATTCACTATATGTTTTTTCATTTGTCGTTTACGAATTTCAAAACTAAAAACCTCAAAAACAAATTTCTTTGTTATAAAAATGGATCCTCACAACATTAGTTTAGGGATGGGTTTTTTTTTTTCATATACCCGTACTCATACTCATACCCGTACCGTACCCGTATTTATTTTAGGTATTTGGTACATGTATCGGTACCCAGTTTTATTGATTTTGGTATTCGGTACTTTCGGTATTGGTACGGGTAAAAACGGGTACTGGTATCGAATTTTATACAGACCTTTAAAAGTTTTTTATATATTATGTTTTATTTCGTATTACGGTATTTATAGTACTTATATTAATTTTACATATACGGTACCCGTATCATATTGGTACTCATACCAATTTTACATATTTGGTACTCATACTATATTGGTACCCATGTCAATTTTACTTATTTAGTACCCGTACAAGTGCTCAAAAACTGTATAAATATAAAATGGTACCAAAGCGGGTACTGTACCGAAAATACCCGTACCGTTCCTATATATTTGGTACGGTATTTGATACCCACTTTTGTTCAAATGGATACATGATCTCAAACTCAAAGGATATACTTAAGACTATCCATGACCTAGGCTCCTGGAGACTACATGGAGGAGGTGACAAATTCGTTGTCTCAAAGATGAGATGGAGTGACATACGCCATCGGGAAGGCGTTGGCATGTATTGGTGATGAGGACATACCATGAGGACCAAACTATAGAGTAAAATACGATTTTTGTCCCTCGGGTGTCCACTTTTGCAACATTCGTCCATGAATTGAGGTGCCATTTTCATTCAAAAAGTTTAAAATCTTGTCACTTTCATCTCTAATGGCCAAATTTCATAGGACCAAAGTCACAATAATTTGCCAAACTGAAGGATGAAAATGACAATAAACGCAGACCTAAAGGACTACGACTACAAACTATATTATATTTGTAAAAATTAAAATTTATGATTTACTTTTGGTAAGGCACTTGGATTAGTTGCACGAGAACCGGGTTCGAATATGGTTTTGTTTGTTTATTTTTTTTTTTTTTTGTTTTTGACAACCTAACTTTCGTATCCTCTGCCTGACGGTCTGACGACTTCTAAGTTTGATGCTTTTTCGACCCGTTGACTCAGCCTAGTCTTCTCGGCCTACCTGCAAAACAAACCAAACCCAACTACCAATAATAAAAAAAAAACAACTAATTTACTTATTGGAATATACTAATATCAACTTGCATCCTCTTTGTTAATGGCGCATAGTACGTAGCATATTTAATTATTAGAGTTTGTCTTATGAAATAAATAATAACTAGTATTTAAGATACGCGTTTTGCGACGGAACTGTTAAACAGAACAACAGGTAGACGTATAAACGTTGAATCACGCATGCGCGTTGTAGCGTGTTAACTTGCAAAACTTATACCAAAACGTAAAACATATAAATAATAACTAAATTGACTTTTGACCTGCGCATTGCGATAAAGCCATTAAACAACAAAACAAAATAACATAAAAACTTTGAACCACACACGCGCGTTGCAAGGTTTTAACTCGCAAAATTTAGACGCGTAAAACGTTAAATTTATAAAAGAGAAAAGTCTATGTGATCAAAGTTGAAATTGGAAAACTATTGAGGTGAAAATGAAAAAAATGTTGTGTGACAAAGTTGTAAAAGATAAAAACTATACGAGTAAAAAATGTGAAAATTGAATTGTAACTCTTAAGCTACACAATATGGGCGCTAACCCAAGCCACCTCACAGAATAATAATCAACAACGACCCCCCTTCATATCACGGCGCCAATGAGAGGGCGCTATTGTTGGTTTGTGAATGCAATAGCGGATGAAAAGTGGGGCTCAAATTAATTTTAAACCTTTAAAACTGAATAAATAAATAATAGGGGTGGAGGGTTTAACCCATAACATGGGTGTCATTGAGAAGATGCAATAGAGCTATTTGTCTTACGTGACGCCTACATGTCGATAACGTGTCACAATAAACCCCTAGAGGGCTCCAACCATTCCTCGCAACCTTACTCACAAACCAAAAGTTCGTTATACACCAAATAGAAAAATCAACTATGCATTAATTAGTTATACACAAAGCTAAAGTGACTTATACAAAATTGCATAGTATTAACTATTCACAATTTTTTTTATTAATAGAAGGGAAATGAATGAAAAGAAAATACTTAAAAAAGGCACCGGCCAGGCAGCCATCCCCCACTTTTAAAATTGAATAATAATATCAACAATCATTTTCCATGCCCAATAAAGTTCACTCATCTCGTCAACCCACTTGCTCTTTAGTCTTTACTCTTTACCATCCTCAATATATCCTCAATAAAGTCACCAATCAGAGCCGACGACTCTTGCCGGAATTCTGAGAGAACATTCTGTTTTGGTACATTCCATTCAATAATCTTCTTTATCTATTTCATCCAACCAATTATAAGTCTTGATGATCGATTTAAACAGAACAGTCGGACATCACTGTTCTGTGTTTTTATAAACGAAGAAGATGAAGTCAAGTATAAGTATAAATATAATTAAAACTGGATATTCGAACGGGTTAGACACACAGTCCAGCGGTGGACTGTGTGCACAAACAATACACACGTCCTGGGTTCGAATCGCACACGTACCGACTTTCAGAATTAAAACCAACATTTTTAAAACTTAATCAGATCACGTCACAGAATGTTTATAAGAGTACTATAATCCATAAGTTAAACAGATTTAACACACAGCCCAACTGGTTGGGCTGTGCGCACTCGAACCGAAGGACCCGAGTTCGACTCCGGGTCCCTGCAACCGGTTCGGCCGTATAAATCGTTTTTAATAAAAAACCAAATAAGTTAAAAATTAATTAGTATATAAATATAATTAAAACAGAGAATATTTCGGGTTAGACACGTAGCTCAGTTGGTAGAGCTGCGTGCACGTATACGAGAGGTCCCGAGTTCGAACCTCACTCGGCGCATATAAACACACAGTCCGACTGGTCAACGGGGTCAAAAAAGTCAATGTTTTTATTTCTTTTTATTTATTTATTTAATCAGATAATCATTTAAAAATACTTAAAAATAAGATTTTTAAAGTTAGAAAACTTCCTTAAACTCACAAAAATAAATCTAAAAATCTCATTAAGAGTATGAATTAAAAGTATTAATCTCAAATAAAACCCATTTATTTACCGAATCATTTCGTTATTATTTTAGGTTAGTTTTTCCCTCGTCGATCAAATCCTAAAATTCGTGCGCATCCAACGTCATCAAAGAACGCACCCAATGTGAGTGAATCTCTACCAATTCCCCGTTTTAATCATGTTTTGGGGTGTATCATGTGTCGTTTAATTCTTCATTATATTTAAACACTTGTGCATACATCATATCCGTGATCAAATGTGTATCAAATGTGTATCAGTTGTTGTGTGGATTATATGTAGTTTGGATTTATCATTTTCAGTGCACGCATATCATTAGGCCCATCAGTTCCCCGTGGGAGACGGGTTGAGCATCAGGTGCCTCATAAGATCGGCTCCGTTTGATTGAGCCTTGATCTCACATTCATCATCATTCATATCATATACTCATTCAAAGTGGTTTGTGTTTGTTTACTTATATATGTTTGCTCACATGTGATTATTGCACAAATTTTTCATAATAAATAAAACAAGAAATTAATAACAATGTTTTATCAAGGTTCACTCGCCAACTTTTGTTGACCCAAAATATCCCCCGTTTTACACATGATACAGGTGATCCAGCTGAGGCAAGAAACACATAGGAAGGCCTAGAAGAATAAATCAGTTTAAGCTTTGGATTATTTACATAGTTTCATTACCTTGAAATTGTATGAATTTGATTTGGATATTTAAGTTGTAATTTGAATTTAATAAATATGAAACATTTTAGTAAACATCATGAGCTTTGGTGATAACCCAATTATGCCCCGACCCTTATTCCGCTGCGAGTCGGGGTGTGACAGATTGGTATCAGAGCTTATGACTATAGGGATATAGGATAGGTTATTAGACCCTTAGAGCCTATACTATAGTTGATTAAAATTTTAAATTGTTTATGCGTTACATACAAAATTCATGATGTTTATATGCTTTATGTTTATTTTTACACTCAATGTTATGCAAGCATGCTCACAAATACATGTTATTATACAATGCTCATCATAAATCATATCCTCATAACATATCATATCCATGAGAGCACACACCTCAAAATTCCCATGATTTTTGCAATGATTTTTGTATTTTCAAATCACATCAAAGTGAGTTCTCATGACGGGCATGTAGTAACAGGAAGGGTACGGGTACCGGTAGTCGGAACGTCCTGTCTAGGCTTGGCATTCGTATAAATCCAAAATAAAGGACCAGTTTGCCTACCTGGGGACTAACGATGAGAGTACGAAGGACCTATTAGGCCAAAGCATGCTATACCAAACGTCGTGTGAGCTAACCCCACTTTGAGTTGTCATTGTGTCTACACCTGGACACCCTCCTACCATACATCTCGCAATCATATTTCACGGTTTTCATTCGGGTGATGCGAGTGTTAATCCGCCAACACCAATGTGAATCCTACCAAGCCTAATAGTCATGGGGGCCCACATGACTATACAGGCGACGGTATGGGGGACATTGGAGGCCCAAACATGAGCAAACCCAAGACATCCTATGGATGTAGTTGCATTATTGTTAGTTATGTTATTTTTATTCTTTTAACGACACATGACACCTAGAAACTTCTTAAACTCACAATCTTCCTATGTATGTTCCTGTAGATGTCAGCTAGGCAACTACGTGGAGGTAGAAAGTCAGGAAGATCCAATGAACGCTTGGCCACTCAAATTGCTAAACAAATGGCCGCGGTGCTTCCTGACATCGTGATTCAAGTTCAACAAGCTCTCACCGCAAATCCCATCAACCCTCCCAATCAAGAAGACCAGAGCGTCGCCAACCCTCACTCCAAAAAGTTCTCCTACAAACACTTCAAATCTTGCGATCCCCCAAAGTATGAAGGGACCGAAGGTGTTACTGCTCTCCTTCACTGGTTTGAAGAGATGGAGAACACTTTCCTCAATTGCGATTGTCCCGAGGATCGTAAGGTACGTTATGCAACTAGAAGGCTGTTTGGGGTAGCCCTTACCTGGTGGAACACGGAAAAGGGTAAACGAGGAGTTGAAGATGCCATGGCCTTAACATGGGAAGAATTAAGGGAATTCATGACCAGACGCTTCTGTCCAAGAAGCGAAATCAAAAAGTTGGGAGATGAATTCCACGCGCTAAAAACAAAAGGAAGGAGATCACACTTCCTATAACAAGAGATTTCTCGAACTAAACCAGATGATCCCTAATTTGTTCACCCCCGTGTACCGCTTGGTTGAACACTACATTCGAGGTCTTCCCTCGAAAATTCAAGACTCGGTTCTAAGCACTTCGCCTGCAACAGTTGAAGCCGCAATGGAACTAGCTACCGAACTCACTGAGAATCGCATCCGAAACGGCAAATTCAAGGATGAAAAAAAGAAAGCACCCATAGAGACCTCAACTACAAACCACTCAGTCTCATCCTCAAGGTTTGCTGGTAAGAGGAAACGTAATGGCAAGAATTTTGCTGTCACTCAAACCAACCCTCCTATCACCGCTGCACCAATCACCCAAATTACTCCCTCAGCTGCACCATTTAAAAAGCCATACACCGGCCCACACCCAAAATGCAACCGTTGTCAGTATCATCACCCTCCCGAAACTCCTTGCCAACATTGCACCAGCTGTGGCCGTGCGGGTCACACCATTCAAACTTGTCGCACACTTCAACGAATGAACCGCAATCAACCCCCAACCCAAACCCACCATCAGATAGTGGGTCAAGCCCAACAACCCTTACTTCTACCAGCTGCACAACACATAGCCCAATCCTACTACCAACCCAACTACCCCATGATGCAACCCATGCGAGCTTGTTACAACTGTGGAGACCCAAACCACTTCAGGAACACATGTCCATGCTTGGTGAACATCATCCAAGCTCAAGCCCAAGCGAACCCAGTAAACCAAGCCAACCAAGCTCCTCCACCTGCCAGTGGAAGAGATTTCAACATCAATGCCAACCAGGCTAGGGCTGACAACAACGTGGTTAACGGTACGTTTCTCATAAATGGTAGTTATGCATCCATGTTATTCGACACTGGCGCAGATAAGAGTTTTGTGTCCTTAGAATTCGAACCTATCCACAACCAAACTCGTGATAATCTCATGGAATCTCTAACGGTGGAAGTTGCTGACGGAAAGCCCGTTTTATTAAATTCTATTATACGAAATTGTAACCTCACTCTAAACGATCACGATTTTCCAGTTGACCTCATTCCTATGAAGTTGGGAAGTTTCGATATTATAATCGGTATGGACTGGCACAGCCAGCATCACGCTGAAGTAGTGTGCCATGAAAAGGTCATTCGCATTCCTCTTGCAGACGGTCAGACCCTACGTATTTTTGGAGAAACCCCTTCGAAAGGACTCAAATTAATGTCCTGCCTTCAAGCCCGAAAATATCTCCGCAAGAACTATGTCGCATTCCTAACTCACATCGTCAAAAAGGGAAACAAGGTGAAGAAACTCGAAGATATACCAGTTGTGAAAGAATTCCCACAAGTCTTTCCCGACGACATCTCAGGACTCCCTCCTGTGAGAGAAGTCGAATTCCACATCGATCTTGTACCTGCGCTACACCTGTCGCAAAATCTCCTTATAGGTTAGCCCCATCCGAAATGCAAGAGCTGGCCAGTCAACTGCAAGAGCTGACTGACAAAGGATTCATACGCTCTAGCTTCTCGCCTTGGGGTGCACCTGTTCTTTTTGTGAAGAAGAAAGATGGAACGTTTCGCATGTGTATCGACTACAGAGAACTCAACAAGCTAACGGTTAAAAATCGCTATCCACTACCTCGCATCGATGACCTCCTAGACCAACTTCAAGGCGCCACCTGCTTTTCAAAAATCGACCTTCGTTCTGGTTATCATCAGCTCAGAGTACATGAAGAATACGTCCCAAAGACCGCCTTCCGAACTCGTTATGGTCATTACGAATTCTTGGTCATGCCATTCGGTTTAACCAACGCCCCCGCTGTATTCATGGATCTAATGAATAGGGTATGCAAACCCTACCTCGCCCGTTTCGTCATAGTCTTCATCGACGATATTCTTATCTACTCCAAGTCTAAATCCGATCATGAACGACACCTTCGACTCATCCTTACACTCTTAAGGACTGAAAAGCTCTACGCTAAGTTCTCAAAATGCGAATTATGGTTAGGTGAAGTACAATTCCTTGGACATGTCGTCAATGACAAGGGAATACATGTTGATCCTTAAAAAATCAAGGCAGTGCAAGAATGGCAAGCGCCACGTACCCCTACCGAAGTAAGATCATTTCTTGGTTTGGCTGGTTACTATCGCCGCTTCATTGCCAATTTTTCCCGTATTGCTGTACCACTCACGACTTTGACTCATAAAGGAAAACCCTTCATATGGGGACCTAAACAAGAAGAAGCCTTCCAAACTCTAAAGCAAAAACTTTGTGACGCACCTATCCTCACACTCCCTGAAGGTTGCGATGACTTTGTAGTATATTGTGACGCATCGGGGCAAGGGCTAGGCTGTGTATTAATGCAAAGAGGAAAAGTGATAGCCTATGCTTCTAGGCAACTCAAGGTTCACGAGAAGAATTACACCACCCACGACCTGGAACTTGGAGCCGTTGTGTTCGCTCTCAAGATATGGAGACATTACCTCTACGGTACCAAGTATGAAATATACACTGACCACAAAAGTCTCCAACATATCTTCAACCAAAAGGAGTTGAATATGAGGCAACGAAGATGGGTCGAACTTCTTAACGACTACGACTGTGAAATTCGGTATCATCCTGGCAAGGCAAACGTGATGGCTGATGCACTCAGTCGAAAAGGTTATGCGAACTCCATTCGTCTTCTATGTTCGTAAATCATAACCGACATCAAAGATCGAATCCGAGCAGCTCAACATGTTTCTGTAACAGAAAATGACGCACGCGATGAGCTGTCATGTGGAGCTGAACTCAAAATCGAAACCAAATCCGACGGTATTCTATACTATTTAAATCGCATATGGATTCCCGATCGCGATAACCTTCGTGATTTCCTTATGAATGAGGCGCACAAAACACGATACTCTGTACACCCAGGAGCCGACAAGATGTATCAAGACCTACGATACACCTACTGGTGCCCTGGCATGAAAAAGGACATCGCTGTTTTTGTTTCCAAGTGCCTTAGTTGTTCCAAAGTAAAGGCTGAACATCAAAGACCTTCAGGACTCCTAGTCCAACCCGAAATACCTGTATGGAAGTGGGAAAATATAACCATGGACTTCATTACTGGGTTACCTCGAACCTCCGGTGGGTATGACACCATATGGGTAATCATTGATCGTCTTACAAAATCAGCACACTTCATACCGATTCGCGAGGACTTCAAAAACGAGAAGTTAGCTCGTATATACATCAGCGAGATCGTAAGCCGTCATGGTGTACCTTTAAGCATCATTTCAGACCGTGATGGTCGTTTCACCTCACGAACATGGCGAGTCGTATAAACCGCCTTGGGTACACGATTAGACCTCAGTACCGCTTTTCATCCTCAAACTGATGGACAATCTGAACGCACCATCCAAACTCTTGAAGACATGCTTCGAGCATGTGTCATAGACTTCAAAGGGAATTTGGACGCTCATCTACCATTAGTTGAATTTTCGTACAACAATAGCTATCATTCAAGTATCGGCATGGCTCCTTTCGAAGCGTTATATGGTCGTAAGTGCCGATCTCCAGTATGTTGGCACGAAATTGGGGAATCACAAATCACCGGTCTAGAATTAATTCAAGAAACAACCGACAAGGTCATTCAAATTCGAAACAATCTTCTAGCGGCTCAAAGTCGTTAAAAGAGTTATGCTGACAAACGACGAAAGCCCTTGGAGTTTGACATTGGGGATCAAGTACTTTTAAAAGTATCACCGTGGAAGGGAGTGGTTCGTTTTGGCCAGAAGGGCAAGCTAGCACCACGCAACGTAGGACCTTTCAAGATACTCGAAAGAGTAGGTCCTGTAGCATACAAGCTTGACCTACCAGAAGAGCTCAACAGAATTCATCCCACATTCCACGTATCAAACTTGAAGAAGTGCCTCGCCGATGAAAACCTCCATATTCCTCTAGAAGACATTCAGATCGATGAATCTATGTACTTCATTGAAAGACCAGTAGAAATCATGGACTTCGGAGAGAAGCGTTTAAGACGAAGTCGTATTCCAATTGTCAGGGTACGTTGGGAGTCAAAACGAGGACCTTAGTTTACTTGGGAACGTGGAGACTCAATGCGCGAGAAATACCCACAGCTTTTTCCTGTTTCCACTACTACTTAAATTTCGGGACGAAATTTCTAAAAGTAGGGGATACTGTAACATTCGTCGAAAAACGGGTTTTCAAAACCCGCTTCGTTTATTAATCAAATATCCAGTTATAATTTTTCGTTGCGTATTTATTGCTCAAATTAATTTTAAACGATACATAATTAATAAATATATTAGAATTTAAAAACCATATTTTATAAATAATAATAAATAGTGAGAAAAAAATAAAAATGGGGACGCCGGGTTTCGAACCCGGGTCACCCACAAACCCAAACACACAACACACCACTCCGCCACACACTGCTGTTGTGATAATCAAGGAAACAAAATAAAACTTATAATAAAACTGGTTGGGCTGTGCGCACTCGAACCGAAGGACCCGAGTTCGACTCCGGATCCCTGCAACCGGTTCGGCCGTATAAATCGTTTTTAATAAAAAACCAAATAAGTTAAAAATTAATTAGTATATAAATATAATTAAAACAGAGAATATTTCGGGTTAGACACGTAGCTCAGTTGGTAGAGCTGCGTGCACGTATACGAGAGGTCCCGAGTTCGAACCTCACTCAGCGCATATAAACACACAGTCCGACTGGTCAACGGGGTCAAAAAAGTCAATTTTTTATTTCTTTTTATTTATTTATTTAATCAGAAAATCATTTAAAAATACTTAAAAATAAGATTTTTAAAGTTAGAAAACTTCCTTAAACTCACAAAAATAAATCTAAAAATCCCATTAAGAGTATGAATTAAAAGTATTAATCTCAAATAAAACCCATTTATTTACCGAATCATTTCGTTATTATTTTAGGTTAGTTTTTCCCTCGTCGATCAAATCCTAAAATTCGTGCGCATCCAACGTCATCAAAGAACGCACCCAATGTGAGTGAATCTCTACCAATTCCCCGTTTTAATCATGTTTTGGGGTGTATCATGTGTCGTTTAATTCTTTATTATATTTAAACACTTGTGCATACATCATATCCGTGATCAAATGTGTATCAGTTGTTGTGTGGATTATATATAGTTTGGATTTATCATTTTCAGTGCACGCATATCATTAGGCCCATCAGTTTCCCGTGGGAGACGGGTTGAGCATCAGGTGCCTCATAAGATCGGCTCCGTTTGATTGAGCCTTGATCTCACATTCATCATCATTCATATCATATACTCATTCAAAGTGGTTTGTGTTTGTTTACTTATATATGTTTGCTCACATGTGATTATTGCACAAATTTTTCATAATAAATAAAACAAGAAATTATAACAATGTTTTATCAAGGTTCACTCGCCAACTTTTGTTGACCTAAAATATCCCCCGTTTTACACATAATACAGGTGATCCAGCTGAGGCAAGAAACACATAGGAAGGCCTAGAAGAATAAATCAGTTTAAGCTTTGGATTATTTACATAGTTTCATTACCTTGTAATTGTATGAATTTGATTTGGATATTTAAGTTGTAATTTAAATTTAATAAATATGAAACATTTTAGTAAACATCATGAGCTTTGGTGATAACCCAATTATGCCACGACTCTTATTCTGCTGCGGGTCGGGGTGTGACAGATAATATTTGTTCATGGGTTCGGTAGTAGCAAGCACTCTCATCCTTTTGCCACCTCAGCCTCACCAGTATGAATAATTTGATTCAATTATGTTATTATGGGTTCGGATTAACTAATGGTGGTTTTTGTAGGATCTTGTTAAAGAACTAGGTGCGTACTTTGTTTCGCTAGACCGTCCTGGCTATGGGGAGAGTGACCCGGACCCTAAGCGAACGGTAAAGAGCTTGGCGCTTGATATCGAGGAGCTCGCTGATCAGCTGAACCTCGGACCGAAGTTCTATGTGGTTGGATTCTCTATGGGTGGGCAGATTATATGGTCTTGTCTCAAGTATATCCCTCACAGGTAGACAAATAAACAGTCCTGGTAAAATCTTACTCATAGCAGATATATTTGTAGGGTCTACAAATGGTAGGATAAGGACAAATATTCGCTCTATCATAGAAAACAGAGAGACTGCTTCCACTAAAATCTATATATCTGATAAATTATGTGATAAATTAACTACAGGCTTGCCGGAGCGGTTCTTATTTCTCCAGCGGTTAATTTCCAGTGGCCGAACCTACCTTCAAACTTAGCCAACGAAGCATATTCACGACAACTTAAACAAGATCAATGGTCTTTGCGGGTTGCTTACTACCTACCATGGTTAACCTACTGGTGGAAAACACAAAATGGTTTCAGTTTTTTTCTAAAATCCATGGACATCCTGCCACATTATCGCCATCGGACTGGGAAATCTTTACCAAGACATTTAGTGCCGCGGATCCAGCTCAGGTATTAGTTTTCGATCACATAGCTTCCGTAACTCTTCGAATTTTTTTTTATAATTACAAAATATAACCATTTATTGGTAAAGAGTACTCTACCCAAGCACACGTTTTTTAGCTTTTTTTTAATCATTTGTTTGATAATACATCACATTCTAATGTTTAAAGTAGAGTAAAAATATGACTTTCGTAATATTGTGAAAAATATAAAAAAAGGAATCTTTAGATTAATTTGGTACAACTACCGGTGACTTAGAGCTTTCACATCCAAGCCACTAAAAATATACATACATTGTTAAAAAACAACTCACGTATCAATATATTTTCACTAATAACAAATACTTTTTCTCTCTCATTTTTAATTAAATAATATTTTTATACCTTTATCATTATATTTTCTCTCTCCTTCACTCACAACCACTTTCAATATATATTAAAAAAGTATAGGGGGTGAACAGTGTCCCCCTAAATATACAGATGAACAGTAATATTTTCTCTCTCCTCCACTCATAACCACTTTTTATACTCTTTATATTATAAAAACTCCCCTCACATATTTGGGTGAAAGGGATGTGAATCCTCTTAGAAAAAAAGACATCCTTAATTTGACTTCTATTTTCCTTTTTTAAATTCTGATGTTTGTCTTCGTGGATGTTGAGGTCTCCTGTCATGTGTAATTTCATCATTACTTTTTATTTTTTAATTTTTTTGCTATAACCAACATACGTGTTGTGGTGGGTGAAAATGAACACTTACGCTACTACTTTTGTTGTGGTGAAGTTAGAAAAATTGAGAACACATCCAAAACAACAAGGTGAATTCGAGTCACTCCACCGTGACTTGAATATTGTATTCGGGAAGTGGGAATTCGATCCACTGGATATTGAAAACCCATTTCCAAACAACGATGGAGCGGTTCATTTATGGATGGGCGATGATGAGCGGATCGTGCATGTGACATTGCAACGATATATAGCCGAACAAGTCAAATGGGTCAAATATCATGAGGTCACTGGTGCAGGACACGTTGCCGTATGCTGATGGGGTGGCTGATGATATTCTTAAAACTCTTCTTAAAGATCAGAGCTAAATTTGTTTATAGTTAATTGATGAATTTGGTCTTTGTCTGTTGCCATGGTTGCATGTTGGTATAGACATTATAACATATATGAATAATGGATATTGATGGAGAGCCTATCATATTTTGTTCCTGTGGTTTATTAAGAGTGTGAATTTTTTACACAACCTAACATGTTATTTACGGGTTTAGGTTCAATTTAAATAACCGATCTGGCTAAACAAGTCATGTGCTTGCCTATGGTTTTATAGCCAAGTGGCATTTTGGTGGTGAGATAAAGCTTTGGACCACTAGGTCCTGGGTTCGATTCCCCAAGGGGGTTCTTCTCATATTTATTATGTTTCACCCTGAATTGGTGTATACGTATTATGCCTAGTGGAGATGGATATGATCGGGTGGTTCTGCTGGTGGCACGATAATACTCCAGTGGTCCGTCAATGATCCAAATTTGTCGTTCGAAAAAAAAACAAGTCATGTGCATATCAAACTGACCGCTTTGCAAGTTGGCTCGTTAACCTACTTTCTTTAAAATATTTTTTTAAAAATATTATATAACTTAATATGAACGGGTATCATATGTCAAAACTATAAAATAAGATTAAAATAAAACATATTAATCTAATTAACCTTGTACTTTTTTTGTTGTAAATTCATTATACAAGAGTATTGACTGCATAATAAAATTTTGGGTTAAACGGACAATATCTTGCGAGGGACCGAATCAGAGATGTGAGTAGTAGATCACATCATTCACAATCACACTATGGAATTGCAACATTTTGCTGCAAGTGATGCGTTTTCGTCATTGCATCATGCACATCACCCATTATGCGTTTACAACTTTTGTGTCACGCATTTGGGTCATGTAAACTTTTCAGGTTTGGCTTATTAACCTTCTAACACGATCTATTCAACACCCCTAGTTTAGTTGCAAGGAAACTGTGAGACTATGTGTTATGGTCTCACGCCAAGGGGAGGTGGCAACCGAGAGACGTGAGCCACTGCCCTAAGAAGGCGTGAAAGGGCTCACCGTGAGAGGAGTCACACGCGTGAGTGTATAGTTCCAACCATGAATTCAAGATCAATAACTAATCAAATTCTGATATCCTGGTGGTCCTTGCGGAGTATTGTTGTAAGGCAAATGCTATAGATAATACACTATCTATAAACTAACCCATGATTATTTTATAAGCAAGTTAGATAGTGAGAAAGATATTAATGAGAGGCTGCTCCTGTCTTCTGTGTGTGCGACGTGCATTGTGTTTTGCAATGTTGATTTTGTTTAAAACCCTAACCTTATAATTTGGATTTGGAAAAAAAACAAACCAACAAAAAGAAAACGACAATTAATAGTCTCGAACCAGCAACGTACCTTTTAATTTACAAGAGGAATTACCACTTGTTCAGTCTTCATCTTATACATTATACATTGGGGTCCATATTACTATTTTTATGGGATCCTTAAAAATATCAATATACCGTTTCGACTAGATTTTTAAAAAACAATAGGTTCGTGGACCCCGACCCACTCTATTTGAGTCTGCCCTTGCTCTCATACCATCTTCACCCACTTAACTAATTACTTGAAGTAAAATAACTAAAAGACATAAGGCCATGTGTAGTGGGGCGTTTTGCAAGGGGGAGAGCCATCAAAGCGCCCCCAACACCACTATGGGGGGGCGTTACGGGTAAAAAATTTTGAGAGGCGCCTTGTACATAGCGGCGTTGTGGGGGAAAGTTTTCAAAATCTAAGCGTTTACAAACGGTCAAAAAATAAAAAATAAAGTTTTTAAATTTTAAAATTCATTTAATACCTATGAATCCCCCCATCTCTCATTTTTTTTTATAAAACTTCAACACACTTCACATACTTTCATCCTCTACGATGATATTCAGGAGGACGAGCCGGTGCAAGAGCTTCCACGACCCGACGGAAGAGCCGCTGCAAGAAGATCGAAAAGGCCCGAGTCATCGTCGATGTCATCCGACATGACTAATGCGTTCTTGGAGGTAAACCGACGCCTTCGAGACATACACGAACTCGGACTAAACGTTTGGAGAAGAACCGGGAAGTGACCGAGATTATGCGGGATAGACAATGGGCTCATGACTTTGAGTTCTACTCGAAACCGCATGACCACCTAACCGGCAAAGCGTTGAAGATGGCGTTGACACAAAAGGAGCGAATCGAAAAAATATATTTTGAGTTTTTTTTATTGTGATGTTTTTTAATTTCTAGTGTAATGTTTTTATTTTTATTTTTAGTGTAATGTTTTTATTTATTTTTTAGTGTAATTTTTTATTTTAATGAAATTTGTTTTATTTTTATATTGTTAGAAATTAATATTAAATAATAGAAATTAATAATTGAGTAATGATGACGTAGAAGCGTTATAACTACGACATCTAATGTCATGACGCCCCTGCTGACTGGCACGCCACATATCAGAAAACGCCCCTTAAAAAACGTTATGACTACATATTACCTGAGTAAAAGACAACTAAAAGATATAAATGCATGTCAACCCATGTCTACAAAAGTTAATAATTAAAAAACATAATTAAAAGACATAAATGCATGCCAACCCACGTCTCCATATTGGCACACATCTTTAGACGTTGATTATAGGCAACGTGTTCAATTCTTTATGTGAATTTCCATAAAAAAATATTTTTCTCAATAATACTTTTTTTAAAGTTACCTATTTTTATAATTTATTTTAACTGTGTGTATGCAGGAACTGTCCATCACGAATGAAGCTCAGAGATAGTGAACAATTATTTAGCATCATGCCATCATAGATCTACAAATTTATAGATGAGTCTCAATGCTTGGTCGTTTTACATGCTACCATAGTTTGTAGTTTTGACTTAGAATTAAAAAAGGTTAAATAGAGATGTTTCGTGTGTCAATGCGTGGTCGTTTTAGTCAATAAACGGGTCAAAGACTAGTTTTGTTTTGGTTTAGCCTACAAAGCCTAGCATGTAAAGTAGCAAGTTGCATAAACCCAAACCCAAAAAAGTCGTGTTAGGTTCGTGTCGTGTTGGAAATTCACGACCCTAGTAGCAACCACTCTTTTGACACGGGTTCAAAGAGCGTCTGCGGTTTTAGCACGGGTGAATGGTGTTGTGATATCATTTTGAGTAAAGGGTTCAGTTTGACATACTATTTGGATTAACAGTAAGTCGTCATGGAGTACAAAACTCCAATATTTATCATCTTAACTATAAAAAGAAATCATTGAAGTCAGACAAATTCTACAGTGACCTCAGTGGCATATGGGATTGCTTTGGCTTTTTTATGTATGTATTTAAAAGTTATTTTCTTGATGTATGTCTTTTAAATCTCGGTAGAAGCACAAATGGACTTGGGATTGATGCGGAATTTCATCAAGCTGGTGTAAGTGTTAACATATAATCTGGTAATCTATATCTTTTCTTGACTGCATTTAAGATTTTCTAGGCTTTTTTTTATTTGAACGGCAAAACTTCTATATATAGATATAGAGCCCAGCAAGAAACTTGAAACATAAAGTTAAAAAAAGAGCGAAAACAAAACGGAATTACAACTGATCATAAACATCAAAATCCATCCATTTGTCCCACGAAGGAGAGGGGATCTTCGCTCTATGGCATATCCAAACGAAAGCATCCTCTTTTATCGCATCCACCGTTTTCTGCACTGGAATGAAGCTGCCCCAAACACCTTTTTATTCCGAGCGAACCATATTCTCCATACTGTAGCAAGAGCAATGGTGTGCACGATTCTTTTCCAGCGTTGAGAGCCGGGGCTGTTTTGAAGAGCCTTAAAGATGTCATCTAGCGAGTTCAGAGTAGGATCCATAGGGATTCTCATCCATCTAAAAATTTGCCACCAAATAGTCTTAGCGAAAATATGGGCCAAATACATAAAAAGAAATACCTTCATGTGTTTTCTCTTATATTGGTCACGGTCTACAGGTCTGCAATGGAACTGATAACAACTTTGTGGTTACAAATCACAAAGGGATCGATCATTGGATCTTCTTGCATGGGCAGGGTAAGTGGATACTAGATCAAAGGAGAAATATGGAGCGATTGGTCTTGCTTGTGTGATTCATTACAAAAGTGAAGTTCCAACATAGTTGATGTTTTGATTTAGTTGTTTTAATTTGGGATATTTGATGTTCGATTTGGATGTTTTATTACGAGGAACATTGGATATTTTTTATGATTTTCAAATTTCATAAATTGTTACATTTTTAAGTTCTTTTAGTGGTATAAAAAAATAACAAAAAGCGGTAGCAAAATGGTGGCTAACAAACAGAAGCGTTGTAGCAAACAAATGGGAGCGGTAGCAAAATGGTGACAAAAAGCGTTAGCAAACAAATGGGAGCGGTAGCAAAATGGTGACAAAAAGCGGTAGCAAAACGGTGGCAAACAAACAAAGCCGTAGCAAATAGGTAGCAATAGGGCAATTGCTTTTTTTTTTTGAAAAGTTAACTTCAATAGAAACAACCGCACCCGAAAACCGGCCGGAACACACCACAACACTCACATAATTACAAAATTACACCATTCCGACCAAAGGATCGTCTTAAACTTGGATCTATTCCTAAACCAAAGGTAACCAATGATCTAACTTCGCTGAAAATATCATCGATCTTCGCATCTTTACCGTTAAACCTCTTCTCATTCCTTGCCTTCCACAAACTCCAACAAGCTATCATAACAATACCTTGCATCGCCTCTCTCTCCCCCGCCTTTTTCCCGCAAGTCTTATGGATCTCGAGAAGATCTCTGAACGAGAAAATAAAAAAGTTCGGGACATGGCACCAAGAGCTCACCTTATGCCATAACACGTTGCAGAACATACATGAGGAAAATAAATGATCTACAGTTTCTTCCATGCTGATGCAAAACGGGCACAAATCCTCTATGAGAATACCTCTTTTCTTCAAAGAATCAGCAGTCGGGATCCTATTCAGATCCACTCTGTCCCAAGCGACCCAGTAAGTCATTCTAACCTCAGCTGCACCACCCCATAGAAATTTTAAGATAATCGCTTCCAAATCTTGAATAACCTTTGCGGGAGCCCTATAAAGGGAGAAGTAATAACAAGGGAGACTTTCGAGGAAGGACCGGATAAGGTTATCCTTCCTCCAAAAGACAGCACGATAGCTTTCCATAGATTAAGACGCTTCTTGAAAATATCAAACACCGGTCGCCAATTACCGATGCAATTCATATTGGCACCCACCATAAGACCAAGATACTTGAAAGGAAAAGAATCCGCTTTACACCCCACCACCTCGGCCATACCCGTTATCTCCAAAATGCTCACCCCAACACCATAAAGATTAGACTTACCGATATTTATACGTAAACCCGAGCACGCAAAAAAAAACATCTTAGAATTCTAACGACATTCATGACGTTTTCCAATGACCATTCGCCAAGAATCATCGTGTCATTGGCGTAGAAAAGATGTGATATCAAAGGACTGTCATTAGGAAGGGCAATACCTTTCATGATCCCAACTTACCACGCCTTGTCGATCATACAAGAGAGAGCTTCCATCACAACAATGAAAAGGAACAGAGAGATAGGATCACCTTGCCGCATCCCTCTATTACACTTAAATTCGAACCTCGGGGTTCCATTAACTAAGACTGAAGCCTGAGTCGACGAGGAACCCCAAAAATCCAATCGCACCACTTTGTCGGAAACCTCATTTGACGAAAAACATCCACCACAAACCTCCAATTAATGTTATAGTAGGCCTTTTCGAAGTCTTTTTAAGAAAAAGAGCCGACTTCTTTCGACTTTTTAACCAAAAATATAATCTCATTAATCATTAAGGGCCCATCAAGGATGAACTTGCCGTTAATGAACGCCGATTGTGAATCCGAAACAACTGACCCAATAACTTTTTTAGACGATTGGCTAAAATTTTGAAAATAACTTTGTTAATAACCCCGATAAGGCTAATAGGCCGTATTCATTTAAACTCGTCGGGTCTCTAACCTTGGGAATGAGGCTAATAAAAGAAGACCCGCAGCCAAGACTAAGCATACCCGAACCATAGAACGACTCCAAAATCTTATCGAAATCGTCTACAAAAATTCTCCAGAAGTGTTTAACAAAATGGAAATTAAACCCATCAGGTCCCGGGGCCCGATCGTCGCCACAGCTAAACACCGCCTCTTTGATCTCTTCCTTAGTAAATCTGTTCTCCAAATTCAACGAATCCTGGTTCGAAATTTTTTTGATGTTCGGAATAACCAGAGGAGGTCGCTCCGGGTAATCTTCAATAAACTTGGATCTGAAGAAACCGTATATCTCCTTCTTGATAAGAGACGGCTTAGTGACCCACCTGCCTTCTACCTCAAGCCCACGAATAAAGTTGCTGGCTTTCCTGTAATTAATCATAAAATGAAAAAATTTAGTGTTCTCGTCTCCGTCTTTAGCCCACCTGACACGCGCCCTTTGGTGGCAATATGGCAATTGCTATGTGTGTTTTTTCTACCTAAAATTTGGTGGTAATAGGGCAATTGTTACGTGTGTTTTTTCTATCGAAAATTTGGTGGCTAACGGTAGCAAAAGGGATTTGTCACTGTTTTGCGACCAAAAATGTGGTAGCAAAAACCCTATTCTCTAGTAGTGGTTGTTTTTTGTTTTTCTTATAACTTTTAGGGGGTGTTTGTTTTTTTGTCAAAAGCAGGACCTCTTATGTCTGCCACACGCAGACCACGTGCAGACACTTGAGTCTGCAGTGTGTTTGTTTTCTCGAAGACTTTTCGTTAAAAAAGGGTCTGCGTGACCTCTTTTTGGTGCAGACATGGATCAAGGTCTTCATACCTTTCTCCTTCTTTTTCCCAGATGCAACACTGCCCTAGTTCCTTCCCCCCACCTTTCTCCCACGTCGCCGGCCACCCCTCCTCCTCCTCCACACTGCCGGCCACCATCCTCCTTTCTCTCCGCCGGCCACCGTCCTCATCCTACGCCGCCGGCGTCGGTCATCCTCCTCGTTTGTTAAAGATTTTTTTTTTTTTGTTTTTTCTTTGTTTAATGTTAGGAAATATTTGTGTTAGTTAGATTTATGTTTGAATTCTGAATGTTGATTATGTGAATAACTTGATTATTGGTGTTTAAATTCTGAATTTTGATTATATTAATAAGTTGATTGTAGGTGTTTAATCTAAATTTTGATCATGTTAAGTTGATTATAGGTGTTCAAATTCCGAATTCTGATTATGTTATTGGTGTTAAGAAGTTAAAAAACAAACAGTCTTCTTCTTGCAGACTGCAGAGGTTTGGTCCATCTCTTCAGCTACAGATGTTTGTAGATGTGGTCCGCAGACTACAGACGTTTTACCTCTAAAAAACAAACAACACCTTAGTATCTTTTATTAAATTGTGTGCATTAGATGGAGTGTATCACTTGAGCAAAGGTTTGGATATGCAGCTTGGAAAGTGGAGACATAAAAACTACTTTGTAACAAAGATTGCCAAATTTTTGGTATTTGGACAACTCAATTTGGTCCCAGTTTTGTAGGATCATGATTTGATTGAAAATTTGCTTAATAACCTGTTGATAACAGAAAAAACAGTTAAAATTTAAAGTTTAAATGGACAAGATTTTATTTCAGCAAGGTACAACAGCTGAAATCATTTTAGATGACGGTTAGACTCACCTTTGTCATAATAATATATAATTTGGTAATAAAATGTATTTATTTATTTTTATGTTAGAAACAAATCTTGACAGTTTTAGATTTAAATTTAAAAGATTTTAAAATTGTATTCAAATCATTTTTTCTTTTTCTTGAAACTTACGACATTTGTATTGATCTTTTAGTGTGCTTACGCTGAAGTGTAGAAAGATAATTAATGTGGTGTTAACATTAGCATTTGTAAAATATTTTTCGTTTTGACGACTAAAATATAAATCTTATTTTGTATTTGTTATGGTATCTTATATAATTAACTTTCAGTCTATTTTTATGTTATTTGGAAGGACATTTTACTAATCGTCTATTTAAAGTCGTAAATGGATCATTAAATGAAGTTGTAGTTGAAGATTTTTATAGTTTAGTTGCATACAATGTGGAGAATTTTGTCCTAACTTTTTCAAACTTGTGTATTGTTGCATGAAAGACTTATACAGTATAATCCACATCTCGATATCGAATAATATTTATATATACGCATCGAAATAAATATAAAGATTTCTAACAGTACCTTTGGAATTTGGTAACACGTCATATGTCAAAATACATTGACGTAAAACAAAGGAACAATCAAATGTTAGTGGGTGAGGGAGCAAATTGTAACTACTCTTTAATTTGTAAGTGTTTGTTCTAAGATGAGGGGCTACATGTAACAGTTGTCACACTCTTAATTTTCACACGTAGGGTTTTACTACAAGGCGTATAACAAACCAGGATCTTTGTCATTAGTTATATTGAACGAACTCTATAGAAAAACGTCGTTGCTCAATTAAATGAGAAAACACTTGTTTTGAATGGTCAAGTAAATTGTGAAAGCGTAAAGTAAAAGTAAAGTTTAACCAAATGCGCAAAACAAACGCCCCAAGTAATCATGCAATAATGTATAAAAATAAGTTCAAAGGTTTAAAACGATACGACTACATGACCTGCGAAAGTATGCTAACAAGTGTCAACACAAGGTTGATGAGTTCACAAAATATATTGAAATAAATAGAGTTGTAAGATAAAGTAAATTCTAAATTATCTTAGGTAGCTAGTCAGTTACATGTTACTAAACGTTTTGAATCGAAACTGAGTAAAAGAGTTTGTGTCTTTCACCACATCTATCATAAACGATGGTGCAATGTTAGGTCAACGTTTCACCCGTTTGACTCCCCGTCATGACAACGCGACTAGCTCGGGTGGGGTTTGTCGAACCCAGAAGTACTACTTAATATTACCTAGCTAACTGCCTATATCAACGGTTCAGGTTTGTAAGGAGTTTCATGACATGTGTTACATCTAGAAAGCATGTGATTTAAATGAATTACAATAATATAAAAAAGTTGCCCAAGTGTTTCCTCCTAGGAAAGTGTCGTGTTTTAGTTTCCTACCAGGAAAGCGTATGTAAAAAAAGTAATGAACTCATTCTAGGATGCGTATGATAATCAGACCAAGAAAATAGAATAGAAAACCCGCTAGCGGTAACCTATTTCATTATGATATTGTATTAGTGTCGTTTCATGTGTTTGGTCATAAGATCTTTGCATTCAACAATCCCATTCTTCAAGTTTTTCAAATAAGACTCACACATTGATCAAGTTGACCCGACGACCCGTTAATGGCTAATTAAGTGAATTTATGTTAACTCATTTTCATGTAAATCGAATAAAGCTATAGTACATATCAGATAACACGTATGATGACATGTTTCACATCCTAGAGACACCTAGCTTAGTTAAATAAATCTAAATTCTAGTGTTAACAAAAAGTCCAGTTCAACTTCAGTTTTTGAGTCAGTTTGGGTATTTTATTTAAAATACTAAACGACATAAAAAAATTATGAATATTTTATGAGATGAAATAATTGGTATATTTGAGCTCGTGTAATTTTCTTGAGGCCTAAACGTCATTTTCTAGCGAATGTTTACCATTAAATTTATAAAAAAAAAAATCTACGTTCCTCCAATTGACGCAAGGCCAACTGGAGTGTCTCAAGAAGTTCTTGAAGTACCTACTGTCAAAATTTCATATTTTTTATTTCAAAATTGACGAAGTTATAGTTCTTGTAATAGACCATATTTTCTGTTAAGAAAACTCATATTGACACCCGTCATTTTAAAAATTACAAAAGCATACTTAGGGTTCATGAACAATTATGAAAATTTTGTGGACTATGATGTAGCTGTCGTTGGCTAATAAATAAAGTATTTTTTACTCAAATACCTATACTTGTACGCGTAAGTAAGGTCGTTTCCACAGGAATATGTGGTTATTATTTAGCTAAATTATCTAATTGATTAACTAAGAAAAGAGTTATCACATTAAAAAGAAGTAACCCCCATCCAGAATCCCGATTGCAAATTTAACACAAAACTCTGTTTGAATGATTTAAACACTACATAGACATGGCTACGAATTTATGAATTTGAATAATGATTAGGGAATGGTTTTAATAATAACCGTACGACCTAATGATCCGTTAAGATATACCAACTACCCACTTAATTACCAACCCGCTAACGATCCCAAGAAACTGTCAATATGTTTGATAAAAGACAAACAGTTCAAATATAAATAACGTTTAACAAATCTAAGCACGAATGATCAAGATATATCCGTTGTAACAATCATAAAAAACAGAGTAATTATGTAAAAACCTAACAATGGTTCGAAAGGGGAAGTCACAAAAGGTTTAGAAAAAGGTAACCTCCTCCAAGTTTCTGAATCTAGGTTTACACAAAACTCAATTTAATCAATTAATTGGATATCACATAGATATCAGATATGGTGCTGAAAAGTCGATAATCGAAACAGGTCTTTGTCATCAGATCTTTTACAGTTCAATTACATTATTTACTAGTGTGAGTTAACGTACTCTATGTCACCCAATAAGTTACTAGGTCTTGTCATCAACCTAACAAGTTGTAAAGCAAAGACTACTAACACATGCAAATAGTTTAAATAAACCAACACATCAAGTTATTTATACAACGTTATCAATGTCAAACCAAACATAAATAAAACTGAGAAAAATATTAAACCATATGAATAGTCTGTATGAAGAAAGTAAAAAAAAACCTAGCCGTTGCAGGCCCCCAGAGAAGGCTGCCCTTTTACGTGCATCCAACTCCTTGCGAAGCCTTTAATTGTTTGTAGGCTTGAGTGAAATCCAACATGGGTTGCCATCATATAAAATGAATTTAATATCCATAGAGTTTATTCAGCCCATATTCGAATTTAATATCCAAAGAGTTTATTCAGCACATATTCATTTTGAATTAACAAAAAACATTTATTCCATCTAACATTCAATCAGTCTTCATTCAATGACCCATTTTAATTCCAAACCATTTCAAATTTTCTTTCTTATTGTACAAATCCACATAAAGTTCCATATATTGTTTTCTAAAATGATTTGAACACAAGATTCCACTATATATGAAGCAATTTAGAACTCAATGGCAACTAATTAATATGATGTCGTATGCCTTTTCATACTTTTCGTTAATCAACAACGAACCAAACATAACATATTTATATGATTTTCATTTTAAGTCTAATTCAAATATTTAAATATCATTTTCAATTCAAAATCTCAAAAACCTATAACATATAAAAACCAATCGAAGTGGTATAATGTATAACAATATCAATGTATTTTTATCGTAATTAATATTTTATAACATGTACTTAAAATGCATCGATCAGATCATCCATACATCCAGTAGATGATCCTAGACTCAAGAAAAACCCTATTTGCCATCAATATGTTTAGGTTATGATTAAAACAAACTCAGAAAATTCTACAGTAACATTCCTACGAGTTCATGTAACGTCTAACATTCAAGCTTTATCATGTAATGCGAATAAAGTTTCCCATTTGGGAAATCTTAGGATCTAACATAAATCACATAGCTGGATCGTGACAAATTGTTCCATGTATCCTAACTAACTCACAAGAACCAAGTTTGATCATGAAACAAGTCTAACATGCATTCCTACAAAATCTTGTTTAACAAAAGTTTCATATTTGTTATTTTTATCATGTCAACATTCTTAATATACTTATATACATCGTAGCAATCAACACATATCATCTATCATGCCAAGAAGCATCTAAATCAAAAGCATCATTAATAAAGTTTCCTTTAGACAGGTATGAACAATAGATCAAATCAAGTTTCCTATCATAAGATTACTTCTAATTGTCATACAAACACAATACAAAACCCTAGACACTAAATCATCAAAATCAAGCATGAACCAATTAGGGTTTCATTCAGAAATCACCAAGAATGCATAAAAAGATCAAATTGATGGATAAGACTTACTAGTTTGCCTTATCGAGTGTTAGACACAATCAAGAACCCAGAGAATTGCAAGATCCAAGCTCCAAAAGATAAAGTAGGGTTTGGGACTTGTTGAGCTCGACCTAATGATATCGTGAACAAGAAGAGAGAGATCGTGGATCTGGTACGGGGAAGGTATTTTGGGTAGGGTTTGTTAATTTTAAAAAGAAAAAAACAACTAAGGAGGATCCATAGTGTCACACCCCGACCCGCAGCGGAAAAGGTGATCGGGGCATGATTGGGTTTTCATCAAAGCTCATGACATTTATTATATTGTTTCATATTTATTATTACAATTTTAAAGAAGATCATACAATCAAATCATACAAGTACAACATGTTCTATACATCTTTCTTGACTTTATTATTTTTCTTCTAAGGCACTTTCCTATGTGTTCCTTGCTTCATCCTGTCCACCTGTATCATGTGTAAAAATGGTTTTTGGATCAACAAAAAGTTGGCGAGTGAATATTAAATATTGCACACACATACAACAATTGATTGTTTTGAGGCACGCGTTGTTCAACTCGTCTCCAACGAGGAACTGATGGGCCTAATGAATGAGTTTTGAGGCACGCGTTGTTCTAACGAACTGATGGGTCTAATGAATGAGTTTTAAGGCACGCGTTGTTCAACTCGTCTCCCACGAGAAATTGATGGGCCTAACAAATAATTTGCATACAACTTGACAATATGTAATACATAACAACAAACAATATTTACATTCTAAGTTTAGATCATAATATGGTATAGCACGAGTTTGAATAAGCGAATTAGTTTAAGTGACACATGATACACCCCAAAACATGAATAAAAAGGGGAATTTGTAAGAATTCACTCACAGTGGGTGCGTTTCTTGGATTGATGATGAATGCGCACGAATTCGGATTTAATCGACAAGGGAACTAACCTAAATAATAACATAATAGTTCGATAAATAAATAAACTCTTATTTGAGATTAGTATTTTCAAATAGTGTTCTTAATAGGATTGTTAGGTTTATTTTTGTGAGTTCAAGGAAATTTTCTAACTTTAAAAATATTATTTTTAAGTATTTTTAATTGATTTTTGAATAAAATAAATAAATAAAAGAAAATAAAATTTTTTGACTTTTTGACCAGTTGACCGTTGACCGTTGACCAGTTGACCGGTCGGACGGTGTGTATGTATGCGCTGGGTGAGACTCGAACCCGTGACCTCCCGTACGCGTGCACGCAGCTCTACCAACTGAGCTGCGTGTCTAACCCGAAATATTTCTGTTTTTAATTATATTTGTACACTATTTAATTTAATCCGAAATCATTTATTTAAAAAGGATTTAATTATATCGGACCGGTGCCCTCAACAGGTCTCGAACCCGGGACCTATGATTCAACGTTGCACACAGTCCACCGCTGGACTGTGTGTCTAACCTGGTTAATATACTGGTTTTTATTATACTTAACATCTTTCAGTGAGTCAACCCGGTTCGGTTTTAAAAAGAGCATTTATTTTTCAGAGAGTGAGGTTGGATCAGTGATCGAACTCGAGACGTGCGATAGTTGTTTGCACACAGTCCACCGCTGGACTGTTTGTCTAACCCGAGATATAACCCGATTTATATTACATATATATACAATCCAAAACTTCATCTTCTTCGTAAACATTACCCAGAAAACAAAATCCGACTGTTATCTTTATCTAATCGATTCTGATTATTGGTTTACGAATTAACGGAATTATATGTGAATGTAAAAAGGTTTTAAAGGTTCATACCCCTGGAGAACAGCACTTTGGCGATTCCAGTGACCAACTCCGGCGAGTTCCAATTTTTCCGGCGAAGCTTGACTTGCGATAGAGGCTTTACAGGGAGTTGAGGCGAGTGTGGGTGACTTCTATCGAAGCTCTAACAGTCCTATTTTTAGAGTAAGGCACAGTGATGAAATGGGTTCGGTTTTCCGGCGAGTTGCAGAAAATTTCCGGCGAGTTGTTCTTGCTGATTAGGGACTTGTAGGGAGGTTAGCGAGTGTGTTGAGAGCTGATTCGAGTGAATAAGTGAGTTGGGTTTTCCTGACTGAATGTATTTTTAAGTATATGTGATTTCAAGTTTTTGGTTATGAAATTCACGGTTCATGAATGAAATTGAATCGAGTTTTCGGTTATAACCGACGTTTATCATCCGTTATACTTGCTTGATTCCGGAGTCAAAGGAAACCGTCGTAATTTCGCGTATTTTCCGGCGTCTGCGGATTTGGGCGCGTTGGTTTTGAGTTTCGAGTTTTTTATTAAGTATTAATTGTTTCAGTATTATCAACAAATAACACAAGTGGCGGAGTGGTGTGTTGGCTGTTTGGTCTTGAGAGTGACCCGGGTTCGAAACCCGGCATCAGCAATTTATTTTTATTTCATTATTATTATAAATTTTCAATTATAGATTTTAAATTCTAATATATTTATTAATTATATATTGTTTAAAATTTGTTTGAACCCTAAACATGCAACGAAAATTTTAACTGGTTGTTCGGTTAATAAACGAAGCGGGTTTGGTTAACCCGGTTTTTGACGGATGTTACATATAGGCTTAGATCTTGGGGTTTTTTTATTAACTAAGGCCCCCATTCTAGTAACAAAACTATTTTTAAAATAATTCTCCATAACCATTTTCTGTAAAAATCGTCACAAAGTAGTAAAACACGAAACTGAACAATTTATACGTAAAAGCACGCAATTCACACACAACGCACATAAATACCAGAAAGCATAAAATTTCACACAATATATACATTTAATATTTCCGGACTTGTTATTTCACTGAATCACCAACGTTCGAGGACCGACTCGTGCGTGGTTTAGGAATTCAGTTAATTCACCGAATTACCGTTATGTGGGTGTTCGTGTACCAACTGACACACTTAATTAACCCTAATCAAGTGTAATGCACTAATGAATGTTCGTGATAGCTTTAAAGATAATGGAGTTCACCTAAAAATGCTGGATGTCACATTTACCCCCTAACCACATCATATTTTGGTTGTGCCTTATGCATTAATTGTAAAAAAACTATTAATTTTGATGGAATCCTTGTAAAATGCATTATAACTAGTGGGATTCTCCGCGTTTCGCAACAGGCTTTTGGTCAATATCGGCCCGATTCGTTAAAGTATCGGTATGATACCTGCACTCACTATAACAACCAAAAGAGATACGTCCAAAAGGATGCATGCACGAGTTTTACCAGTACAATGTTGTTCGGGTGGGGCATCGGTTTTGTCACTTGCACTCAGTATAACATACGGTACTAAAATACTCTATTGCAAATACAACTTTATTTCCAATCACCTTTATACCGCCACATCGAGAAAACCATAAAAACGAATACAGTACCGGTAGCGATATAATTCGAACAATATTGGTTCGATTCGTCTCGGTAAAGAGCAAAAAGTCAACTATATTTACGCGTTCGATTTATCAAATCGTAGATAAAAATAAGCATGTTACAATAGTGTATTCAAAATTTTATATCATGTTACTCAAATAACAAAAATGGTAAACCATGTAACTGTATATAAAAAAACTCAACAAAATTTTTATCACCATGTCAAGAAAATTATAAAACCAAATACAAAACCGGTATTGATGTTCACTCGAATAAAAAAATTATCGAATCTTAGATAAAAATAACCAAATTGCAATTGTATATTTACAATTTTATTAAATATCATATTATATTACTGAATTAACGAAAATGATAAATGACTTATAAAACATCATATTATATTGCTTAAATAACAAACAGGGTAAACGACGTCACTTTATAATACTGTCTAAAATTCAATTTTAAATAAAATTTATGTATAAACATAAACAAAACTAAGTACATCGCAATTACATACTCAGAATTTTGTAAAATATAGTATTTATTAAACTGTAAGAAAAGAAACAAATTATACTGGATAGAAATTTTAATAATAAAATATTATAACAAATATATTAGAAACAATAATAAGAATAAAACGAAAAACGAGAAACACATTTAAGGACCATTATACATAACAATTCATTTTGAAATGTAATAAAAAGAGAAAAAAAGAAAAAAAAAACTAAAATACGTGATTGGTCCATAATGAACTAATTAAAACAACATACGTACAAGTACTTGATAAGTTATACAAATACAAGTACAGATACAAATATAATATAGATTATAAGTTTACCTCCCTCTTTGTTAT